>CM052450.1:20720470-20757044 GCA_028533085.1 Varecia variegata | reverse complement strand
TAATTTCTTTCTATTTTTTAGTAGAGACGGGGTCTCGCTCTTGCTCAGGCTGGTCTCGAACTCCTGAGCTCAAACAATCCGCCCGCCTCGGCCTCCCAAGTGCTAGGATTACAGGCGTGAGCCACCATGCCCGGCCTGATACATAATTTTTATTCTTCCTTACCTTGGAAGTTGTTCTAGAGAGAAAAAAAAATGCAATCATACAGTATTTGAGAACATGTGACTTTGCCTTGTCAGTCTCAGCTGGAAAATAAGGCATGAATCAGCCTTCCCAAGCCTGCTAGCAACTAGAGGGTGGAGGAAGGACAGCTCTGTACACAGTGATAACTTGTTGCCATGGCTGTGCGCAAGCTGGGGAAGACAAAAGTCCTTCAGCTGGCAAGCTGACGGGCACTTTGGCAGAAGAGAATTAAAACCTCAATTAATTATGTTTATTTTAAAAGACATTGCCATATTAGAACTTATTAACAGTAGTGTCATTAAAGTTGGTGTACAACCCCCCCACTGTGAAGTTTGACTGCCAATAAAAATATATTAAAAAATATATAAAAGATTTTGCCAGGCCTGAGGTAAAGGGTATGTAATATAGCTTTTTTTTTTTTTTTTTTTTTTTTTTTGAGACAGAGTCTCGCTCTGTTGCCCGGGCTAGAGTGCCGTGGCATCAAGCTCACAGCAACCTCAAACTCCTGGGCTTAAGCGATCCTACTGCCTCTCAGCCTCCTGAGTAGCTAGGACTACAGGCATGCGCCACCATGCCTGGCTAATTTTTCTATATATATTTTTAGATGTCCAGATCATTTCTTTCTTTTTTTTAGTAGAGACGGGGTCTCGCTCTTGCTCAGGCTGGTCTCAAACTCCTGACCTCAAGCAATCCTCCCACCTCGGCCTCCCAAAGTGCTAGGATTACAAGCGTGAACCACCACGCCCCGCTGTAATATAGCTTTTGACTTTTTCAGTCACCACCACCTCCAAAATCTGATATCCAACTATCCCACACATGGCTACCACCTTCTATCTTCCCATCTCACTGCCCTGACGTCCCTATTCAGCTACCAGCCCCTCAGAGACCACGGCCGTCACCACTTTTTTGTACTCCATCAGCAACTTCGCTTCCCTCCTCATCCAGCGTGAATTCCATGATCCAGTATTAAAACTACCCCCTTGTCCTTCTACTCCAACATTCTTCTCTGGCAAAATCCCCACTCTAGTTAAACCCAGCTACTCACTCATTCTGTGGTCACACCCTTGAAGCTAATCATTCCTCCAGAAAAATCACTCAGCCATGCTGACTGACTCACTTCATACTTGTGATCACAAATCTCATCAAGCCAGGCACTCCTACCGCAGTTCCCTGGTAGCTTCGCTTCTCCTACAAGACTGTTGCACAATGCTGCTTCGGATTTCCAGCATTCCCCAAAAACACACACTCTCAGCTTATGATACCTCATACGTCATTCAGCTGGACATAAACCCCCTCAGCTTCCCCCAGCAAATCCACCTGCATCTGGACCCACATACTCTACCTTCAGTCCCATTATGAGCCAAGAAGCTTCCTAGATCCCATGGCTTCATTTCTACTGAAGGAATTCTGGCCTCTGTTATCCATTCTTTCCACTAACATACCACTTTCTCTCTCATGGAGCATTCACATTAACATAGTTTAACGTCACCTATATTAAAAAATAAAAACCCTCCCCAATATATACCCCTCCAAGTTTCTGCACCACCACAGCAAAATCTCTCAAGAGTCGTCTGTCGTCAGGGTCTCCACTTACCCCTCACCTATACTCCCCTCGACCCACTGCAATGTGGTGTTCACTCCCACCACCCATCCTTGATAAGCAGCTCTTATCAAGGGCACCAAGAACATTTTGCCATATCCACTTCTCTCGACTGTTAGGGGTTGAATTGTGCCCCCCCAAACATGTTGAAATCCTAACCCCTAGTACTTGGGAATTTGACCTTATTTGAAAATAGCTTCTTTGCAAATGATCAAATTAAGATGAGGTCGTTAGGGTGTGCCCTAATCCAATATGATAGTGTCCTTATAAAAAGGGGAAATTTGGACGCAGACACATGCACACACACAAGGAGAATGCCATGTGAATGTGAAGGCAGAGAAATGGCAAAGATTGCCAGCAAACTGAGAAGCTAGGAGGAAACATGGAACAGATTCTCCCTCACAGCCGTCAGAAGGAACCAGCCTTACTGACCCCTTGATCTTGGGCTTCCAACCTCCACAACTGTGAGAAAGTAAGTGCCTGTTGTTTAAGCCACTCGATTTGTGATACTTTGTTATGGCAGCCCTAGGAAATTGACCGTACTTCTTTTCTTTAGGTCCCCAAGACACATTCATCTGCTTTTCCTAGAATAATTTTAGTGGCTGCTCCTCCTCTAAATGTTGCCTCAATCCACCACATTCTTTTTTTCTAGGCTCTCTAACCTAGGTGATCTCATCCAGTTCCATGGAATTAAATGCCACCTAAATGCTGATGACTTCCGTATGTAATCTTCTAGACTGACCTCTCCCTTGGACTTCAGATTCCATTCTACTACTTCTCCACCTGGGAGTCTATCAGACATCTCAAACTTATCATGATCAAAACAGAAGTCTTGATTCAGCTCCACTGAACCCACCTTCCCCATTCCAGTAATACCTCTATAGTACTCTTCACCCAGTGCTGAAGCCCCAGACTTAGGAGTCATCCTCAACTCCTCTCTCCCTCAATTCCATATGCAATCCATCAGCAAATTCTGTCAGCTCTACCTTCAAAATATATTACCCAGAATTTGACCACCTCCACCATCCCCAAGCCACCATTTCCCTCCTAGACTACTACAATAGCCTTCGCTTCTGCTTCCATTCTTGCTTCAAATAGGAGCCAAAATGATCTCTTAAAACAAAATTGGAGCATTGCAGTTCCTTTCCCAAGACCCTCTAATGGTGTCCCCATGACACCAAGGGTAAAATCTGGAATTCTGATTGACTTCAAAACCCAGTTCTAATACCTCCTCTGAAACCCACTCTGCCCACCCCACCCTTCCACTTCCCCAGCTTGTCCATGCCACACTGCACTGTATTATGTTGCCATGTCTGCCTCTCTTGCTAGACTGTGAGTTCCTTGAAGACACGATCCACGCTTTGTCATCTGGGTGGCCACAGGGCCTAACCCACAGTAGGCCATTAGTGTTCGTTTGTCGAATTGATCAGACCCCTCAGACAAGTCCCAGCCACCAGAAAATTCTCTCCCAACTTAAAATGCTGCCTCATTTTTGACCTTTCACATACAATCTAATCTTTGCCCCAAATCCCAGCAAGTTGGCTACTTCATTTTTGCCACCTCTCTTTGAACTCAAAGAACCAGGCCTCCTGGGCTTCTTTTGTTTCCCTTCTCCCCAGGCAACCCCTCTTCCCCGTGCCCCAGCTCTCTCATTCCCACTCCCTCAGGGGGCTTCAGATTTCTACCCCATTTGGCCAAGAAATTTCCTTAACTAAGACTCTTGCCAGATTCAAGTTCTAACTTTTAAAAAGTCCATAGGGACTTGTCCAGAATTGCAATGACACCTCAAAACCACTTAGAAATACAGCAGATAACATTTCCTACTGTTTACTACTGAAAAGTCCCTTGAAAGCCCTACAAAATTCCCTAGCATGAAATCTGAATCCCCACTGGAGAGTTTTGGAAACTTCTGGGTAAAATGTTTGAATGAAGGTCACATTGCTTCCATCTTCCGTTTGGGGAGTTTACTTCTGGGCTACGGTTATGCTCTGATGGCTTGATAATCGTGAGGCACCTCAAGAGTTTCGATTTTTCTCTTATGAAATAGAATTGGTTAAATATCACTAGGTAGCAAACTTTTTTTTTTCTGGAGACAGGCTCTCACTCTGTTGCCCTGGGTAGAGTGTCATGGTGTCATCATAGCTCACAGCAACCTCAAACTCCTGGGCTCAAGCGATCCTCCTGCCTCAGCCTCCCAAAGTGCTAGGATTACAGGTGTGAGCCACCATGCCCAGCCCCCAAACTTCTTAAATGCATAAATTGCCTTCATTTATCTTTGTAACCACCCCCCCCCCATACAGTGCCTAGTACAGGGCCCAATGCACTGCCGTGGAAGCATCCCCTACACTGTATTTTGTGAATGGAGGCATGCCACTGGGTAGCACTGTTAAGTACTGTAAATGTTTGTTGACAGAATTCATGAATGAACCATACCTACTTACAGGGTAGTTGTAATGAAAAATGACATCATGTATAGAAAGCACTCTAAAAACTATCCAATATTATACCAACTTAAGGGATTATATTAAAAATTACCTAGGAGGGGTAGCACAAGGTTGGAGTCCAACAAACCTGGGTTCAAATTCCAGCTCCAAGACCAACTGGCTGTGTGCCCTTAGGCAAGTTACCTAATCTCTCTGAACTTGAGTTTCTTCATCTGTAAAATGGGGATAGTAATGCCCACCTGATCAAGAGTGAGGGTAGATTTAGCTGGCAAACGTAAAATGCTCAGTGCAGTGCACTAATGCATATAAAAGTTACCACTTGTAAAACCATTACTATTATCTTCATCTTGTACATCAGTTTTCCTCAAAACATTTAAATATCAGCCAATTTCAATTAGCAATAATCTCACCTTGGATAAACCTCATTGGCTACAACAGTACTACTGTGCAAAGCTCAACCAATCTTTAAAGTGATAGTTTCTGCAGCAGCTTGGATGGAACTGGAGTCCATTATCCTAAGTGAAATATCTCAGGAATGGAAAAATAAACACCACATGTTCTCACTAATAAGTGGAGCTAAATGATGGGTGCACACAGGCACAAAGAGACATAAAGAACATTGGAAACTAAGAAGGGAGAAGGATGGGAGGGGGTGAGGGATAAAAACTTACCTATTGGGTACAATGAGCACTGTCCAGGTGACGGGCACACTGAAAGCCCCGACTTCAGCATTATACAGTGTATCCATGTAACAAAAACATTTGTACCCCCTTAATATTTGCAAATAAAAATGGTTTTTAAAAAATAAAATGACAGTTTCCTTTTTTTCTCAAATGTCATTTATTAGAAAATACAATTCCAGAGAAAGTAGGAGATACAAGGGAGTCTGGGAAGTGGGAAGTAAACAGTACACAGATCTCTTTAAATCAGGAGCGTAGAGGGTCAAAACGAAATGAGCTACAGGCAAAAAGCCAGTAACCCATCTATGGTCCAATCATCTGGAAAAGTCTCACCACCCGTTCCCCACTCCCACAACCCCCTCCCACAGCAGCCAGCCTTATCGTTGGCATTTTTAACTTAAAAGAAAAATTTAAACTTCCTTGATGCCCTGTAGCTTCAATCAATGGAGCCTCTTTCTCCAGTTATGGAATGAGTCAGCAGAAAGGGGGTTTCTGATCCTTGGAATTGGGGAGGGAGCTGGGGGGGAGGGGACAGTTTACGGGAACATCCTCTTTTTATTTCTTTCCCCAATCAGGGGACACATCCAGCCAATTCCGGTTTAAAAAGTTAATATCAAATTCAAAGTTCTTCCCTCTTTTTTTTCAAGGAAGACAACCCTATGGAGTGGAACACAAAAGAGCAAATTTAAAATCCACCTGGTAGGGAATAAAGAATATCAAGAGATAAGAGACTCGGTCTCTCCTTTCTGGCTCCTGAGCTCAGCTCTAGAGGAACCGTGGCCACTCTCACACGCCTTCCTCCTGACCAAAGAAAATCACTGGAAAAAACATCGTTTTGATGGATTCTCCCACCCCAGGCCCCTTCCCTTTAGACAGGGCATCCCTTTGGCTTCACACTAAATAGGTTTATGGCCCCACAGAACGAGGGAAAGTCTTATAAAAAGTGTGACAGAAATGGAGTTTGGGAGAGAAGCAGCACAAAAGAAGTGGGGGTGGTGGGGAAGGCTTTCCAGAAACTACACAGCAGGCGGCCACACCGGCACGTGCGGCCTAGGGGCCCCCCCTTCCCAAGGCCTAGATGACCTTGGGTGGAACTAAATCTAAGGGCCGAGGCAGCAACTTGTCCCACTAGAGAAAAAGGAAGGGAGAGGCCTATGGAGGAACACCCCCAGCGTATTCACTGAGACCAGGCGACCCCCAGAAGGATGGGAGCATGGGGGGGGGAAGGGGTAGAAGGCGGTATTCAGGGCAAGTCCTAATAAAGTAGGGGAAGACAAGAGGAAAACTCCCCCCAAAAGAGCACGGGTCCCTGAATACAGGTCCTTGGCAGAACCCCAGCACGGAAGGCCCTTCCTTACACATGTAGGTATCACGTGGCTCTCCTTTGGAGGCAAACTCAGAAGGGCCCAGCGGCACAGGCCTCGGTCCAGCACGGGCAGCCCTCCCTGACCCTCCTCGACCTCCCGTAGAGAGGGAGGGCTCTGACCCAGGACTCACTGGGCCCCTCCCCAAATAATTCCTATAGCTAGAACACAGAAAACAAAAAAACCTAGGGAAAAGTCCAATAAGAACCTTAATCATACAAAAAGTCCAAACAGTCATCCTCTCTTGCCTTCTGAGGCATATGTATGTCCCTTCTCGCAAGGCTTCCTGTCCCAGTTAGGACAACGTTACTATTTCATTTTTTAAAAATAAAAATAAAGATATCCACCCACCCTCCCCCATAATGCTACTTCATACGGCCCCACACACACCCCAAACCAGGCATTGCTCCCTTGACACAAGGTAAACTTAAAACTTTGTTGCAACCTCGCAGCCTCCAAGGACTGCTCATTACAAGCACCCCGAGTTCAGTCTGCAGGGGAAGGGACAGCAGAGCGTGTTTTACTCTCCCTGCCTCCTGCCACGGAGGCCACATCCATCGGGACAAGGGGGAGGCCTGCCGAGGGCCCTGCCCTTTCACAAGGAAAGGAAGCGTCCTCCCCCCAGCTCCCACCACCAGCCTGGGGTCCCAGGCAGTGGCTCTGCTGGGCTCACAAGGTCCCATGACTTCGAGATCCCAGCGCAAACCAGCCAGTCTTCTCCTGGGCCAGGTCCAGCTCCCGCAGGCGGATGTGCACCTCGCCGAGGAGGACGTTCTCCCAGAACCCTTGCTCACTCAGCACGCTGAGCTGGAGCTCCCGCTGCTGCAGGTCCCCCTTGGGGATTCCGTCATACACCAACTGCACACGCAGAGATCGGAAAGAGAGGGGACGTGAGAGAGGGAGATGCTAAAGTCTGTGGTGGTTTGATCCGGCTGAGGCCATCACCGTTTTATCTCCCTGTCCCTACAGAGTCCAAGGGACACAGAGGGTAAACAGAATCAAGGCAAGCATCAGTGAACTTTGAGCTTTGCTCAGAGTTCAAGCAGGTGGGGCTTTTTATTCTCGGCACAGGACCGTGGGCTCTTCCTTCCCACAGGACACGGCCCCGGCCCCAGCCGTGGAATCCCAACCCTAAGTGCTGGCAAGCTGTTTAGGTAAAGGGATGGATAGACTATACGGCTTATAAAGCCTAAAAATTTTTACTATGTCACAACTACTCAGCTCTGCCGTTGCAACACGAAAGCAGCCACAGACAATACCTAAGTAAGCATGGCCATGTTCCAGCACAACTTTATCTGCAAAACACCCAGTTTGCCAACCCCTGCTCCACCCCACCGTTTCCCCACACACCATCTCATTGTAGGTAGGATTGCAGGTTTTCCGGGCCACTTTGGTTTTCCTCTTAGTGGTTTTCTGAGGGTCAGGAAGGAGGTAAATCTTCACATAGGGGTCAGGGTCGTTCCCATCTTGCAGCAGTTGCTACAACAGAGTAAAACCCCAAAAAGATGAAGATCTTTCTATCTGTCTCTTTACTGCCATTCCTGTGATCACAACCTGATGCACACGCTCATCTCCCACACCAGGCTTTCTGCAATGCACACCTCAGCTATTTGTCTGCTTCCCAGCTCACTCCATTCTGATAGAAGTATCTACCATGGTAACGTTAGTGTCCTCCAAAAACAGCAACTGGACTGCCTGTTATATCAAGTCTATACTTTTTATCCAAATGCTCAGGGCATCCCATAATGTGGTTTGTTTTGAGTGAACCATCATGTCCCCAGGCATCCTTCTGCCATGCGACTGTCTGGGTCTATTTTGTCATTCAGTCCACTTAACCCCTAAGAGGTGGAGACATGAGTCAGAGAGATTAAGTTGCTTGCTCAAGGTCAGCCAACTAGTGATTCACTCAGCCTGATCCTTAACTCAGATCATGTCACACCTCTGCTCAAAACCCATCTCATTCAGGGAAAAACCAGAGTCCTCACTGTGAGTCCAGGCTCTGTTCTACCACGCCTTCTCCAACCTCATCACTGCTCCTCTCGCCTGTATTCCATTGGCTTCAGCCATTGGTCCCTTGCAGTTTCTGACACACCCCAAGCAGGCTCCCAACTCCAGGCTTTGGGATCTAACTGCTTCCTCTGCCCGGAACAATCCTCCCTCAGATGCACATACACGGCTCCCCCACCCCCCACTACCACCTCCTTCCATCTTCGCTAAGATACCCCCTCGTCAGTGAGGCCTTCCCTGACCACTCGACGCAAACTGCCACTCCTCTCCTCTGCTTTATCTCATGCCATAATTCTTACCACCATCTCACATGCTATATATTTTATCAATCTGTCTATCTGCCTTTTCCAGCTAGAATGTAAGCTCCCTGAGGGCAGGGATTTGTTTTGTTTTCTCCTGTATCCAGAGCTAATGTATCAGTACCTGGCATAAGGTAGGCACTTGATAAACATTTGTTGAATGAATGAATGAATGAATGAGAGTGAAATCAAAGTCTCTCTGACTCCAAAGCTCATACTCCTCTTGCTGTGTCCCACTGCCCCAACCTACACTAAATGCTGAACACACGGTGCAGCACACTGCAAGTATTCAGTAAAAGTCTCCTTCTCCTTCTGTTCACCATGTTCTTAGAATCCACACCAAAAATTTAGTAATTATATACTGCCTTGATCATGCTCAAAGGATGTCATGTGGCTGCCATATCATTATATCCAGGAAATAAGCCCCTTGGCCTCTCCCTTATACTAATTACCATAATAATAAAAATACCAGCCATAGTGTTAAGTGATCTACATGCATTATCTCATTTAATCCCCATTACAACGCTATGAGGTAGGCACTAACATTGTCTCCATTATACTAAGGCTCAGGGTAATTAGGCTACTCGCCTAAGACCACAGCTAATAAGAAGCTGTATCTTGTACAGCCTGGTCATACTACAGGCCTGGCATGGTAGTAGGTCCATGGCAGATGCTGAGTAAATCTTTGTGGTTACTCTCATGACAGGGGGCAGAGAAGATGCGACCAATCAAAAAGTAGCACAAGAAAGATAAAAACCAAATGAGGGCTGCGCATGCGCACACTTACCAAGCCCCGAATGTGCATCACCATGATGAAGAGTTTATTGTTTTTGTAGGAGATGGACAGCTTCACCTCCCCTCCCACCTTCCCAACAGGCCGGGCCCATGTGCCGTCTGTAGGGACAAAGAAAACCAAGAAAGGTCAAGAGGCCAGCCATGCCCCTGTCTGGTGTCAGGCAGCTCTTTCTGATTTCTTTCTGAACCCCCTTACCCCCTTACCCCAGCCTCTCCACATCAGGTTCCGGACATTCAGGGGACCTACACAAGAGGGGTCTGGAATGTGATTTAGAATTGGGTTGGGGTGGGTCTATACAATCTAAGAGTGAAATCACCACCTGAATATCCACCCTGTGGGGGAGCCAGGTAAGGGGCCATAGACTCCACAGCCTGAGTGGGAAACCAGATTCCCTAGACAGTAAGAAAAGGAACAGGAAACAAGTCAAGGAAAGAACTGAAACCGGTAGGAGCAGGAATAATTAGCCTCGGGGCAGTTCAGAGGGGTTGGCAGGAATGATCAGAGAAGCTACTGTACCTGAGGACTTCGGAGCTGGATTGGTGCCCGCAGCCTTCTCATCCCGAGGCAGAGGGTGGAAGAAGGTGTACACCAAGTCACACTGGAACGGAATCAGAGAACAAGGCCATTCTTCAATAAGACAATGCCCCGATACAAAAAGGAAAGGGACAGTTCCAGATTAAAAGAGACTTATGAAATATAACAACCAAATGTA
The DNA here is from genome assembly GCA_028533085.1 of Varecia variegata. Classification (NCBI taxonomy): domain Eukaryota; kingdom Metazoa; phylum Chordata; class Mammalia; order Primates; family Lemuridae; genus Varecia; species Varecia variegata. Next base: position 20,746,961 of record CM052450.1, on the reverse strand, counting down.
ATATCCAGTTCTTGTTTGGATCATGGCTCCAACAAACCAACTAGAAAAAGAATTCGGGGGATGATAGGATAATTTTGAATTTGGCCTATGTACTGAATGATATAATAACACTGTAGTTACAAAAGAATATGTCCTTATTTTTCAAGATGTATAGTGAGTATTTAGGAGTACAAATAGCATGATGACTGTAATTTACTTTAAAACACTTCACAAAAAATAGATGAAGCAAATATGGCAAAACATTAACCATTTAGGTGATGGATATATATAGGCACTAATAATATTGTTTCTCTACTTTTCTGTTTAAAAGTTTTCATACTAAAAGGTTTTTTAAAAAGAAAAAACTAAACGAGGTCACATCAGTCTGTTCTTTCCCACAACTGCCTCCCCTGTCAATGCACGCACGCACACACACACACACACACACACACACCACACACTACTCAAGCACTGAGAACTGCATGAGCCAGCCTTGGACAAAGACCTTGCATTCCATTCTTGAGAACGTTTCCTAACTAAACAGGGGGAAAGAAAACAAAACCAAAAAACCTAAATGTGTGAAAATACCCACTTGAACATTAATAGTGAGAAAAATGGACATACTCTAAATAGCTTTCCAAAAGCAAGTGGTTAGGGAGATTCTGGTACTGCACATCAATGTACTAATTTGGTACAGATATTTAAAGTTATGGCATATGCTTACTACAAATGTTAAGGGAAAAAAGTCAGAATATCGAATTGTATTTAAACTATGACCACTCTAAAACCATAAAAATCACGCTTGTATATGAACAAATAGGAAGGGATCATGGAAAGTGGAGTCAGGTGATTTGTAATAGGATTACCTATGACTATAGTAGGGCCATTATAACACAGTTTGTTTAAAAAAAATCTAGGTGGATACACACATTCAACCTGCTCAAAAACCTTCTTTTCCTCAAGCAGAAAACCCTTCCCTCCTCGGGTTCCGGTCACTCTAATCACTCTGGGGTCACATCTCACTGGTCAGCGTCTCTCTGTGCGCCCGGGTACATTCGCGTTTCTGTTTGATTGTGTTTCTGCGCATGACCCTGTGAGGCAGAGCCACCACGGACCCAGCGTCCTCCTGTCCCCTGCACGCCGTCACTATGCCAGCAGCCCTGGGGGAGCCAAGTCCTCTCCCCGACTCCCCTGCCTCCCCCGCCGCCCCCACCAGCGGCCAGGACAGCCAGGAGCAGAGAAGAGCCCACCCACCTCGGCCACCTCGGGGGCTGCGTGGATCAAGTGCCAGATGTAGCCGTTCAACTCCTCCCTCCGCCGCTCGGCCACCGCCTCTCCCCGGGAGCGGCCGATCACGAAGCGACTAGGGAAGCTGGCGCGGCAGGTGGGCAGCGGCACGCAGGAGGGAAGATGGGGAGAGAAAATGGGGGCCACAGACTTTTTCATGTGTCATTTGCATTCCCAGCCACCTGACCCCCTTCAGCCTCCCTTCCCCGGGACCGTCGCCACCCGATTCCTCCCGGCTGCCCATCGGTGCCCGGGTCTGACCGCGCTCGCTCGGCACCTCTCCCCGCACAGCTCCACGGACCCCAGACAGGAGACCCGAACTGCTGGGCGGCGGGGAGCTTTGGAGCACCCAGTTGCTCTCACCCAATGTAAACATTCGTTGGAAAAATCATTTTTTTAAAAACTGTGCTAAAATACCCATAATATAAAGATTACCATCTTAACCGCTTTTAAGTGTACAGTTCTGTGGCATCAACTACATTCACACCGTTACGCGCCGTCACCACCCATCTGCCGAGCCCTTTTCATCTTGCAAAACTGAAACTCTGCACCCTTCAAACAGCGACGCCTCCCTTCCCGCACGCCCCGGCCTCCGCTGCTCTACTTTCCGTCTCTATGAATCTGATAGTTACTCTAGGTAACTCGGATGAGTAACATCGTGCAGTTTTTGTCTTCTGGTGACTGGCATAGTTCATTTAGCATAATGTCCTCAAGGTTTATCCATGTTGTATGTAGCATGTGTCAGAATTTCCTTCCGTTTTAATGCTGGATAATACTCCATCGTATGTATATACCCCATTTTGCTCATCCATTTGAAAAATGCTGTAACTCACCCTGAAACGTCTTCAGATTCAGTCACTGCCCCTACCTTAGACCCAGTGTACCTGCCTTCGGGCAGGTGGGCCCAGACGTGGCGTCCCGGCTGGAGTAAGAGCACGCGGGTGTCAGGACAGCCTGGCCAGCAGGGGGAGCGCTTGTTCTCAATCGCGACGCCAGGCCCGGTAAAGCAGGCAGACCTTCAGTCCGCGTCCTTTCTGCCCCTGCAGTCCCGGCCACCTCCATCACTAACTCTTTCTCCCTCCCCCGACCCCTCTGTGCAGAGAGGAAAGGCGGCGGCTACCTGGGCAGGAGTGACGACGGGAAGAGCAGCCGCAGCTTATTGTGCAATTCCTGGAACTCCTCAAACGTCCGCTGGATGTAAGTGGCCTCATGAGCATTCTCTCGTATCACCTTCACCACGTATATCTGCAAAGGCTCAAATCTCAGCGAATCCCTGCCGAGCCCTCGGCACCCGTGAAGGGGGCAAGGAAGGGAACAGAAGTGCATGTGCGTTGGGGGAGGGGCAGTTTCCAGAAGGAAGAGGGCAAGAGTCTCTCCTTGGAGAGACAACGATGATAGCTAGCACATATGCAGGAATCTCAAAGCAAAGATTTCCTGCACCTGCTCCACAGGACCCTTGACTCAGAGGGAATAGCCATCCTGTTCAGCACCCTGGTTCCAGCAGGTCACTTGAGCAAGGGAGAGGGCAGTGGTCTGGGACTGCTGGCAGCACAGGAGGCTCAGTCAGCTCCAGTGCCCACCGTGTGAATCTGAAAACACAGCCATCCCCCAAAGAGCTGGGGTCAGTGGGGAGCAAGAGAGGGGGCCAGACTGGAGAAAACACTTACATAGCCCTTGTTGGGGTGGAAGATCTTCTCGTGGCGGCAGAGAAAAACATCACTGATGCGGCCAGAGCTCTTGAGAGTGTGCGTTCGGGGGGCAAAGGAAAGGGTCAGCCGGTCATCTGAGCCCGTGAACTTCATCTGAGCCAGGTTATGGATGAAAAAATTGAGCTTTGTGGCTACACTGCCCAGGCTGGACTCAATCAACCTGTTGGTACAGAAGGATAAGAAGAAAAGCACGTAACCATGAACCCAAATTCCCACCACCTTGACTGGGGTATCCAAAGGAATATTCCCTGATTCCTGAGACTAACAATCAGCTCAGATCAAACCATTTTCCCTGTGGAATATCCTCATAGAGTACATGGTTGGTACACAATTATCTCACGCAGTGTACTCGTGTGAATCCTGGGGTCTTACCTCCTCCTCGTGCTGCCCACCTGAGCCAAGATAGTCAAACCAAGGTAGGAAGGAATTAGGGACTCTGTGGAAATGTCTAAATATTGTTGTCGAACTGAATTTCAAGGTTCAGTATGATGGAACCTCACCAAGCACTTTTCAATCTAGAGATTTGAATTCAAAAGGAGAGGCCCAGTGTTAGACCCAACAGAGAATATTTAGTTCTCTAAGTTCCAAAAAGAGTGCAAAATATAATGGAGACATCATTTCCATGGACAAAACTGTGGGAATTAGTACATAGACAAGTCCTTGCTTCCATACATAGCATGCCTACAAACGCTGTCAAACAAGGAGAAACTGAATCATGGACTTTCTATGCTTTGGCAAGGGGGAAGGGCCTGATCAAGAGAGCTAAAAACTATTACAGAAGCCATTATACACAGCCCATAGACAGTTTTTGACTGAGACCTACTGAGAACGTAGGTAAGAGTGGTGGCAATATCCCTACACACAAAGCGCAGCACCAAAATGCAGATGGGAAACTGAAGCTGAGAAAAGCAAAATGATTTACCTAAATCAGAGGCGACACTGGGACATACATCCATGTTGTCCACTCTAGATTTTACTGTCTGAACTAAGCCTTTCCCCTTTCCCCAGCCCTGCTCCTGCCAATCGGGCGGCTTGGGGACTGCTCCGGGTGTGCAGTGCTGTTTTGCACAGGGTGTTACCTAGTGAAGTAGGTAGTGGCATTGGCCTCTGTGTCCTGAGGCCTCAGGGCATCGTACACATACTTGAGGTCCTCCAGGTCTGAGAGCTCAGGGATCCCACAGGACAACATCTAGGAGTGGAAAGGAGAGAGGGTGCTTGTAACAACAGGGAATTCTTGCTTTTTCTCTACCCTCAGGCGAGATTTTCTACAGCTAGGCTCCCTAACCCTTCTAGAGGGTGACAGACAGATGGCTGGAGTGGCTGGATGGGCCCCAGGAATTGGACAGATGTGGGCAGTGGCTGGAGGGCCACAGGACTCAAGGGGCCAGTAGGGAGTCAGCTACCTGCACAGACACCATTGTCCCCAGGTATATTGGGTCCCTGCCTTTATCTAGGGCAGGCAGGTATTCAGTTGGGGCTCAGAGAAGTGAATCTCCAGAAATCCTTTGAAGCAAGTGTTAAAGGTGGCGTCAGACAGTAAGAAGGAGGTGTTCCGAAAGGGATGGAGCTCCTCACCAGGCCCAGAAGGTTGAGGAAGAGGTGGGTGTGCTTGCGAATGAGGTTGTAGGCTTGGCAGCAAAGGTCAACAAAATCATGGAAGCGGCTGGAAGGCTTGTCACCCCCGTTGATGACATACGCCATGTCCGAGGTGAAGACAAAGGGGGCACGGTCCCTGGGCCAAGGGGAACATACAGGTAAAGGTCAGCTGGAAGAATAAGTCCACCTCGTGGGCTGCATCGGGTGTGGCTTCCCTCGTCCCTCACCATGTGTGTGGACCTGGATAGACGGGCTCTAACTTTTTTCTTTTTTTATCCTACTTTAATCTTAAAAGATCCCCAGAGACAGATACTCCATATCCATCACTGGTTCCTTATCTGTGGGCTAGCAATGTTTTTCCCTGGATATCCAACTGCATTCCCTTTTGCTGCAGTTTGGGCTCATGTCCCTTCACTCGGTCCTCAGTAGGGAGGGAGAACAGGACTTGACCTCTTTATCGGTCTTCTCTCCCCCACAGCTGCTCGGCCCAGGGACCATGCTCTTAGGCCCAGCTCTTTCCATCCTGGGCGTGGGGCCCAGCTCTGAGCCATTTCTGCTCCCCTCCCTGCCCTCCACGCACATCCTGGCTTCGGGGGATCATTACCGCTTGATGTTGCCAAACATCTGGGCGTGACCCAGGAAGCGGCCAAAATCGATGTGGAACATGTGACCAGTGGTCTTCAGCATGATGTTGTCATTATGTCGGTCACAGATGCCCAGGACGTACGTGGCTACGCAGCAGCCAGCACAGGAGTAGATGAAGTTCTCCACAGCCTGGGAGGGGTCAGGGGAGATGGGAGGAGGGGACACAAAGCTGGCTTAGAGGGACTCCAGGGGCCACAGGCAGACAGGATTCAGCCAGCCCTGGCCTCTCTCTCTCGTGTGAACCCCAACAGCACCTCCCACCTGCCTGTTCATCCTTCATCACGTAATAATGTGCACAGTGACACACAGCCATGGCTCTCGTATCTTATGGAGAAGGAAAGGGAAGGTTTTTTATGTGTATCTCCACCACTTCATCTGACTGTTATTTTCTCCCTACCTTCTTTCTTCTAGGGAAACTGGAAAGACAGTGGGCTGGTCCGAGCACCCAGACCTGGCCAGTCCAGACTGGGGAGACCTTAACAGACAGGAAGACTGACATTTAGAACTTTCCCAACAGGCTGTGATGATCTTAACTGAAGTACAGTCACTGAGGCAGCCAACTTAAGGATCCCTTCCTGACCCTGCTCAGAATTCTATTCTCCTTTTTTTTTTTTTTTTTGAGACAGAGTCTTGCTCTGTTGCCCGGGCTAGAGTGCCGTGGCGTCAACCTAGCTCACAGCAACCTCAAACTCTTGGGCTCAAGCTATCCTTCTTCCTCAGCCTCCTGAGTACCTGGGACTATAGGCACGTGCCACCACACCCGGCTAATTTTCTCTATGTTTAGTTGCCTGGCTAATTTTTTTTCTATTTTTAGTAGAGATGGGGTCTCACTCTTGCTCAGGTTGGTCTCGAACTCCTGAGCTCAAACGATCTGCCTGTCTCGGCCTCCCAGAGTGCTAGGATTATAGGCGTGAGCCACCGCGCTGTCCTCTATTCTCCTTCTTCCTGCCCCAAAATAAAACTCCCATTCCCAGAGCTCTTGATAACAGCTAAATGCTAGTCTAATTAAAGCCACTGCACCCTGAAGAAGAGCTGAGGCAGCTTAACACTTCTAGAGAGTGTTTTACACTTGAAAATCAGACATCTCTAGTTGGTAAGATGTGTTAGAGATATTTTTGAGTTTAAAACAGAAAGGGGAGTAGTGAGGGGTTGGATCCATTTTATTCTGTCTGGTCAACATCTGTCCTCTTATCTTTCCAGGAAGCAAAAATACATGGAATCAGCAGATGGACACCCTTGCCTTCTAAATCCTCTTCACGAGGGTAGTAGAATTCCCAAGAACTCAAGAAAGACTTATCAGCAGAGGGAAACAGCCATCACAGCCAACTAGGAAGGTGCAAAATTGGGAATGAGAGAAAGACTGCCAGATCTAGAATGCCCATCCTCCCTGCCTCCCTCCCCAAATTTCCACCCATCCTTCAAGGACCTTCCTTGATCCCACATCTTTCCAGACCTTCCCAGTTCACTCAGCGCTTCCTTGGTCTTTTTGCTCCCACAGGGTTTAGGGATCTTCTATCCCAACAGCTTCTTGGCTGTTCCACAAGACCTACTGCAAAATTAGCTATACACACACCCCCTACCCCCAGCTACTTGTCAAGTTACAATCTGATGACTAATCCACTGGAAACTAAGAATAGAAAGTTTGGAAGTAAGTAAAGAAAGAAATAATAAAAAGAAAAAAAATCACAGAATTCACCTTCTGGAAGAAAAAGACTATTTCTAAGAAAGAAAAATATATGAATGAAACCACTCAATAAGGAGTATAACCCATCAACTCCCAGTCTTGACCTTCACCTCCAGAAGATCCTCTCCCTGCCACAGACAGATACTCTTTCCACCTTAAATGAATCCTCTTTTGGCTCAGAAAATAGCTGTATGCCTGTGGGTAAATGACTCAACTCTGATCACCTCCGCATGTTACGCAAGGTGTTAGCTGCTTACTGGCAAGAAGTCTTGTGGTATAAAGGGGTGCTCTCCTACAAGGGGTTTCACTTGTAGCATGTGGGGTACTCTCTTATGAGTAGGTGGCCAAGAGAGAAATATCTCTAGTTCTTTTCTTCTGGAAGTCGCCATAAAAAACAACCAGCATTATTTAGGCAGAAAGTCTAGAAGAGCCAAGAAGCTACCTTTGAAAGACCGAGACTAAACACTAACATGCAGAGTTAGTTTCCCTGTGTGTGTATTCTTGTTATACATACTTCCATCACATTTATCATGACCCTTTATTACACTGGCAGGGAGTAATCATAACTCCAGCATTGGTAGGTGTTTAATGCCTGTAAAATACATATTAGTATAAAGAGTAAACAGGGCTGGGAGTAGGGAGGAAAGAATCAGTAGTGCCCCTCTCTCCAAGGGAAGGAAGAAGGCCTTGAAATTTACAGCATAGATTGGGTAGGTTTTTGTGGGATAAGGAAGGGAAGAAATAGCTTTCTAGGCAGAGGAAATACGGTTGTCTAAGGTACTGAGGAAATGCAAGTAGTAGCCCCCTAAGCTGGAACATAAGTAAACGTAAGATGGGGGCCGGGCACAGTGGCTCACGCCTGTAGTCCCAGCACTTTGGGAGGCTAAGGCAGGAGGATTGCTTGAGCCCAGGAGCTGGAGACCAGCATGGGCAACAAAGTAAGGCCCTGTCTCTACAAAAAAATCAAAAAATTAGCTAGGCATGGTGACATGCACCTGTAGTCCCAGTTATACCGGAGGCTGAGGCAGGAGGATCCCTTAAGCCCAGGAGTTTGAGGTTGCGGTGAGCTATAATGATTCCACTGCACTCTAGCCCGGGCAACGGAGCAAGACCCTGTCTAAAAAAAAACCCAGAAGATGGGAAGGTGCAGTGGATGAGACTACAGGGGCAGGCATGGCTGGCTTACAACAGGCTTGTATGCAATGCTCTGGATGCTGCACTGATCTGTTAGGACACAGGGAGCCTTTGAAGAACTTAGAGCAAAAAAGTGACAGGAACAGGTTTACACTTAAAAAACCCACCTCTGAAATCAAGCAGAGGCTGGCTATAGATGGCGGAGAGGCATTCCAATGGTTCAGGGGACAGACAGCAAACAGCTGACCAAAAGTGTTAGTAAGAAAATGGAGAGAAGACAGATTTGAGAGGTAACTGGGGAGAAGAATCAGCAGGACTTGGTACAGCAGAAATGAGGAAGAAGGAAGCATGAGGACGACTATGGCTCTGGCCTGGGTGACTGCATAGAGAGTCACACCACTTACTGATAACAAACACAACAAGGCTTCAAGAGGCAAAGGAGACAGCTCAGTTTTATCTACACTGAGTTTGAGGTGTGGGGGAAACACATGTGGAGAAGTGCAGCAAGCGGGTGGCTATCGAGTCTAAGGCTAGAGGGAGAAGAGGGCTAGAGGAATGGCTTGGGAGGACATCAGCGTGTGGGTGGTAGCTCAAGTAACAAGAGAGCATGAGCTGGCACGAGACGAGTGCAAAGAGAACACGGCAGGCCAGGAATTAAACCTTGGGGAACGCAAACACTTAAGGCCACTGAAGATTATCTACTTAACTACACATTCCCTGAACAATGTTCTGATTATAATTTGGCTGCTCATACACGTTTCCCCTCGGGGATAAAATGCATTGATCAATATAATATTTGGATCTCCTTAAGTTAAATTCATATAAGTTAGCATTCTGGTGTATAGCCACTCTCTTATGAGTGTGGTTACTGTGACTTGTTCCCTCGCACCCCACCTAATTAACCCAGAGACTAGAGTGGAGAAGCTGTGGACCAGGCGTAGGCCACAACAGGCCTCCAAGGCCCCACCACTCAGTAAAGCCCCAGGACCAACTCAATCTGCTTTAATCTAATCTAATCAGGAACCAGTCAGCCCTCTTTTCTGCCATCCCTGTCCATATCTAACTTGGATCCTGGCTTCGAGTTACAACCTTGCCACAAACCAGCTCCACAACTAGGAACAAGTAAGTGAATCTTAATTCACATCCATAAAAAGAAGGTGCTGGATTAAAATGATCTCCAAAGTCTCTTCCAACCAACTCTTGTTCTAGAAAGTACCAATGAACCCCTCTGATAGCATCAGAGAAACTGAACAAGATCCACAATTAGGAGAAACACAGGCAGGTTCTCAAAAGCTGGTCCTCCTTCCTCCCACACTCGATCTGCCAGGGGAACTCAATGAAGGTTTCCCAGTCCAGTACCAGGGGGGCCTTCTCGGTCAGCTGACAAGAGTCACTTGACTCACCCCTAGACATCTGGAAGCACCAGGCAACCCAGGAAGAGCATGTCCTTCCCCCCAACAAGGCTGAGCTGTCTTCTGTGTGCATGTGCAGGTCTTGTGGTCACAGAGTCAGGCATGGCACACCCCAATCCTACCTTCTCATACTCGTCCTCGCCAGGGTTGTGTTTCTGCAGCCAGTCGGCCAGGGGCCGGTCCTTGAAGGAGCCGGTCACCCCGTGCTCCACCTGGATCTTGCGCAGGGTCTCAGCGTTGGGGATCATCTCCACCATCCCTGTGAGAGGAGGAATCGGGATCACGCTCCAGAGCAGAAGGAAGGGGACCGTGGGGAGAGGACTACAGAGCTGTGCTGGAAGCTTCCCCATACACATTAAGCTTCAAGGCATTTGGAAAAGTCTGATCAGGACGGGAAAAGGATAATGGTAGAAAGAAGGTCATTCCCCACATTCCATATTCCACGCCGTGACTCTTTGGTCTCCCCAGTTCACAGCTGCTGCTCCCTTTGTTTTTAACATTTACTAGAGGAATTTTCAAATATACGTAAGAATAAAAAGAATGGCATCATGAATTCTCATGTAACTATCACCCAGCTTCAAAAATTAACAATATTTTGCTAAGCTTGGTTGATCTATTTCACCCACCCGACCCTGTTTCCCCACCCTCCGCCACCCCGCTGGAGCATTTTAGAGCAAACCCCAGATGCTTCATTTCTCTCAAAAAAATGTCAAGTGTAATTAACAAAGACAAAGCCACCATGCCATTGTCACATTCAGAAAAAGTAACAATCATTCTTTAATCTAATCTAACAGTCTATATTCAAATTCTCCCTAATCATCTCAAAAAATATTTCTTTACAGCTGGTTGGTTTGAATCAGGATCCAAAGTCCACACAGCACCTGTGGTTGTTATGTCTCCGAGTCTGTCTGTTCTACAAGTCTCTCCCCTCTGCCTTCTTTCCTCAGGCCATTGGACAGCTTCTAAGGACAGAATCCTGCCCTTTTCCTTTCCTGGAGGAGCGTGGCTCATGCCGAGGAGCGGGCAGAAGGGCCGTAAGCCAAGGGGTCCCCTCTGCGCACCTGGCCTGCCCGTGGCCCTGTCACCACCCTCACCCGGGCTCCCGACTGACCTCTTCCCCGGCCAGTGGAGAAACAGCGGAAGATGACCATGCGCATGTCCAGCCCCTCCTGGACCCAGATCTTGCTCATGATGCGAATCATCTGCAGCGTCAGCATGTCCTGGCGAAGGTCGTCTCCGCACTGGACGGAGGACGAGAGTGACCAAAACCGATCCCCACTGCTTCCCTCAGCCCCCAGATCTCCCAGCTGGGCAACCACGGCCCAAACTACAGTGACAGGGAGGGGCTGCCCGGTTCTGCCTCGCGCCTCAGACTGCGCGTGCAGCTCACACCAGGTCAAACGTGGGTCAGTCACCTGCCCAGTTTGCCCAGGTGGTGTCTGGCTCTTCCCCCATCCCACATGCCCCTCTGAAGTGAATTCACGTTCCTCTTTTGCGTGCAGCCCTCCTGACCATCAGGCCATTTTTAAACTTGAATGTTGATACTTTCGATTTAGAACTCACACCCTCAAATATATGAGATACAAAGTCACGTGTGTGCATTTTCTCTCCCCTGCTAGATTATCTGCTCTGCGACTATCATGTACTTCTCAGAGTCGTGGACGTACCAGAGTTAGGAGGAACCTTAGGGTTCATCTACTCCAACCTGCACCTGATATATTAAATTCCTCCTCAACATCCCTGCCACATGGTCATTCAGCCTCTGCTTGAATATCCCCGGGGACAAGCAGATCACCACCTTACCCATCCCAGCATTGGAGTGGCTTTGCCTCCTGGAAAGCACTTCTGCATATTGAACTGTCAGTAGTTACCCTACACCTAACACTCTGTTCTCAGCCCTCTGGGGCCGTGCAGAATTAGTCTAAACCATTTTTTCCCTGATAGTCTTTCGTGTATTAAAAAGGCAGCACGGAATAAGGGAAAGAGAACTACCCCAGGGCTACTTCTGCCACCCTTGGGCTGCCTCCTCTCTACCCCCATTGTCTCACCAGGCTGGAGTAAAGTATCCTCACCTTGAAGATGACACGGATGTTCTCACCCAGCGGATCCACATTTTGGAAAGCAAGTTTGAGGGGGACTGCATTGGAGTTGAAATAGGAACAGTCCTGCCACGGGAGAAAGGGTAGTGATGCGGGTCATGTTGGTCTATGCTCAGGAAGGAAAATGCCCTTTCCACTTCGAACCGAGATGCTGCCTACCCTCCCTGCTGCTGGGCCACCCACGGCCTGCTCGCTGTTTCTTCCCGATTTCTCAGGAATCCCAATTCCTTCCTTCTCTCTTGTCATCCTCTCGGTTCAGTTTGTAATGACCTCAGCTCTGGCACCTGATCTCTCATGCCCTCAGTTCATTCTGCACACAACTCTCCAGCTGTGTGACCTGTGGTAAGTCACATGTCCCATCTATACCTCAGTCTACTCCTCTGTAAAATGCGGCTCACAACAGAACCGAATTCCTAAGAGTTGTGAGAATGAAATGCAACAACTAACGTAAAGCACTTGGCCAAGCACAGAGGATGCTCAATAAATGACAGGTGACAGCTGCCATCATCAGCACCATCCCTGGCTTCATCCCCAACATCACCAGGGAGAGACACCTGCCCAGCCTCCAACCCAATTCCTCTACCCTGCAAGCTGTCAGGCAAAGTCCGTATACATTAGGGATGGGAAGAGGCCAAAAATATGTCTTTCTTCCTCTTGTCTCTCAATAACCAGCACAGTGAGAACCTCACCTGCACTGAGCCCTCCCCTCCCACTCTTAGAACCCCAAACCCACTAGTCACTCACCCTGGGCACAATTCCCTTAACCAGCAGACTGGGGCTGAGTGGCAGGCGGCAGGAGCCATTGAGGGTAAAGAACTGCTTCACCTCCTCCAGGCCTGTGCGGAGGATCCCCTGGAAAGCAGGGGAGAAGGAGGGGAGAGGTGAGGTGGGGGCCCATGAGCTCCACTCAGAAGCAGCCATCCCCCAGGGGTGGGTTCTCAGCAGTTTAAGTGTGGACAACCTCCAGCAGACCCTTAAGGAAAACCACCCACCTGTGCCCCGGCCTGGGCCAGTGCATGAGCAGCAGGAGCAAATACCCGGAGAGGCCAGGGAGGTGACATACAGCACGCAGCATGCCACGATGAACTGAGAGGGCAGGCTGGCTCTCAAGGGGGAAGTACTGCTCAGGGTTTTGCCAAGAAAATCTAATAACCTAGAATTTAATATAAATTCTCCCAACTTTGAAATGCCAACAACCAGGGACACTGCTGGCCAATACAGTGCCTTTGTGCAAACAGATAAAGGTGCCCTCTCTGGGTGGCATCAGCCCTGAGCCATGGGTCATAGCATAGTGAACAAAATATGGCTGGATTTCAGTCCTCATTTGCCCATTCTAGCTGGGTGTTCTTGTGCAGTGAACAACTTATACAACTGTGCTTAGCCTTTAAGGCAAACAGCTAAATAAAAATTTCAATATTTGGCAGGCCAAACAAAACACACCCATGACTGTATCCAGCCAGCAGACTGCCTGCAGGTTACAGACAGAGTTATCTGCTCCTACCTCCTAAATCAGAGATGGTCAAGTGTCACTATGCTGCTCAGGATGCCTAGGAAGTTAATGACTGGTTACAGAAACCCGAGAACAGAAATGGGTGAGCAGCCTAGCCTACTCACCTGGCGTGCAGACGGAGCTGCCTCTCGGACCTGCTGGGCCAGTTTGGCCAGGGAGTTGACAAGCCAGCACTGGCGGTTGAACTCCTCTCTCAGCCCCTTGCCGCAGCAGCACAAGAGGGCTGCCAGCAGGTACTGGTAGCGAATGCTGAACTGCGAGTCCTTGAGGCCGTCCTTCAGCAACCTGCAAGGCAGAGGGAGTGGGGAGCGAGATACTCAAGGGACCATCCGCAAGAGTGTAGAGGGAGAAGGGGTCAGACCCAGCTCCAACTCACTGCAAAACACACCCCGAACTTGGGAAGGAAAATATCCACTGTATGCATCGCTAATGTGGAGGTGTTTGCCTGGGCCCATACCCCAGTACGTGTCCACTGTCTTTTCTTTTTTTTCTTTTCTTTACTATCTCTACTGATTCTCAGAATCTGTCTTTAAGCAGAGCCCAAGGCCCCTCTGCATCTCGTTTCTCCTTCATATTTCTGCCACGGTGGGTGGAGAGGAGGGGCAGGATGATCCTCACTGTGTTCCATGGGGTGAACTGAGGCCCCCTGAGTTAGGAGGTTCCTCTTAACTGATGCTAGTCCAAGGCCACACGGTAAGTCAGCCCCATGCTGGAACCGAGACAACTCAGCCCCTCAGCCTTGCACGCCTGAGACTAACATACTCCCACGTGGAAAGCACATGTCTGCCTCCCACTTTTCTGCACACGGTTTTACCAGAAGAAATAGTGAGTCACTCTCAAGTCAGAGACAGCTCGTTTCAGGAGGAAGCGCACCAAGGGGCTGTCCAGGTAGCACTCGTACTTGAGGGCCTGTTTAGGAGAAAGGGAGAAAGAGCATATGAGGCTTTGTTAATTATCTATAATCTACACCTACAACTGTCCCACTAGTGGCTCTGGATTCTAAAGACAGAATATAGACTGATGTGGGGTCTTGGGAATGGGACCCTCAGAGCTGGAGAGAAGACCAAGCCACCCACCTGTACCAGCTGGGGCAGGTAGTCGAGTAGCTCGGCATCCGAGAGTGAGCCGATCCACTGGACAGCCATACGACGCACCTCTTGGTCCGGGAAACTGCAAAACAGAGCCCAGTACCCTGACTGCCCAGCTGTGGGCTCTGAGGCACAGGTGTGAGCCAAGCACCCTTGCACCTGGGCTCCAGAGGCATGGATGGAGAAAAGACAATGTCCCCCAGCATCTGCCAAAGCCACTGGAAGAATCCTTAGCACCTTTTCTGGATAGCAGCCCTTAGGAATGACTCTCCTTCATGGTCAAAGTCTACTTCAGGCCGTGGTGGAGCAATGGGTGGCCACTGTCATTCCTTGGATGATTTAAAGAAAACAGGACAAAGTCCTCAACCCTACTCCCTAAGATTTCTTCCTTGACTCCCACTGTGCCAGAAATCCCATCATCAAAGAGCCCTCATGTGGGTTAAAGCATTATTTTGTTGTGTTAACATTCTTTAATGCAAAGTTTACCAGGCAAATAATAGCAAATCACAGAATTTTATATAAGGCAATATACCCTGGCACAATTAGTTTAGCAGAGATTAGCAAAACCATTGCCTTAAAAACTCCTAAAGGGAGGCCACATGAATAGGGATATTTTGATTACTGAGAGTGGCAAGAAACAAGCTGGGACTCTTGGATACCATCTAAAAAAGGCAGCCCAGGAGCCTGAGCCTGGGAGCCTTGTGTCCCCAGAGAACCCTTTAGGGGAAGAGGGAAGAGAGAGCTGTTAAAAGTAGAACTAAGTGATAAGGGTTTGGGTTACACAGGTGAAGGCATCTGTCAAAACTCAGCTAACGTACAGGTAAAGTCTGGGCATTTCCATATATGCAAATTTTGCCTCAAAAGAAAAAATGCAGCAAACACTGAGCTCTCGTTAATGATGTCCATGCTCTCGTTAATGATGTTAGGAGGGAGTATAACAGTGTCCGCAGTGTACTTCCAAATGCATAAAAAAATAAGATGGATCGATGGATGGGTAGAGGGATGGATGTACAGACACGCAATTAAGCAGACTGAGCAAATGCTAATGATAGAATCCAGGTGGTGGGCATACGGGAGTTCACTGTACAATTTTCAATTTTGTTGAATGTTTGGAAAATGTCCATAGTACAACATTGGGGGGAAAACGAGAAAGACAAAGCAAAAAGGAGAAATGGAAAAGCCGTGAACATCCATGCCCACTTTATCACGTTCCCCAGGGCGGGCTCGCCGGTGATGGGCGCCGCGGTGCCTGGCTTCTGCAAGGACACGTGGCCAGGAGAGGGGCATTTACAACTCACGTGGCGTGCAGGAGCCCCAGGGCATCCTGGTGGTTCATGTGGGTCCACTGCTTCAGGAGGGCGTAGACGTCGGGCAGGCACGCCCACTCCCAGCTGGGGGCGCTGGCGAGCACCAGGGGGAGCGAGCTCACCTCCGAGTGGCAATAATATCGCTTCTCCCACAGGCGCTTCTTGTCAGCATCAGTGAGCCTGGGGGGTGGGAGGGGGCAGGCGAGAGAGCAGGGTCAGCCACGGGCGGGCGGAGTGTTTGCGCGAGGGAAAGCTGCGCACACTCAACCCACCGGCGCATCACCATCACTGGAGGAGCTTGGCGACTCCCTCCCCAGGCCCAGGTCACACTCAGTACCAACTAAGTCAGAATGTCTGGGGAAGCCAGGCATTGGTATGTTTTAAAGATCGCTAGATGATGCCAATGTGAAGCCAGGCTCGGGAACCGGGGCCCAAATCGTACCTGGGATCCCGGCTCAGGGACATCGCGCACAGAGGCAGGATGCAAAGGCTCTGCGCCTGCCGCCACCCCCGGGGGCCGCTCCCGGGGGAGAACCACCAGAGGGCAGTGGCCCCCCACCTCGGGGTCTGGGCAGCTGAGCGGCCTCCTGGGGGCTCCCGGGACAGCTGTCGGTGTTACGGGGCCTGCAGCTAATTGGGCCTCGCCTGAGATCAGGTGTCTAATGGGTGAACGGAGCTGCGGCGCTGATGGAGCGGGGCCAGCAGGGGGGTGGGGGCAGGGAGGCCGCAGTCACTCAGCTACTCTGGCTGCCCTGGTGGCACCTTGGGGAGAGAGATGAGCCCCGTCTCTCTCATGCCCTCCCCCAGCACGTGCCCAGGGCTCTGCGGGAGCCAGAGACGCAGACAGGGGCGCAGGCGGGGTGCAGGGGGGGAGCTTCTCCTGTCCTGGTGAAAGCAGCAGCCCCAAGGATGAGATCAGCCTGGACTCACTTGCCCCTGAGAGCTGCCAGCTTGCTTTGACACCTGATCCTTTTTGGAAAGTGACAGGGCCAGAAAAATGCAAAGGCTGTTGGTGGGGAAGGGGCAGGGGGTGGGGGCAGGGGGGTGGGGCCAGCTGCCCCTGTGGACAGCAAGTAGAAGACAGTGTATCTGGGGTGTGGGGCACAGCTCTGGTCTTCCCGGGTAGCTGAGTCTGGACCAAGTCCCCAGGGTGGGCATGGGCATTCTCAGAGTTCATTTCCTGACCCTGGCCTCTCCACTTTCCCTAGTGTCAGCACGTGGAGAAATGTCTAGGGGCTGCTACCACTTCCTACCTAGGTGACAATGCCCACCCTGTCCCAAAGCAGGAGGATAAGGACCTGGTGCTGGGAGGTGACAGGTCAGAAAGAACATGACAGACTTGGCAGGGGGCCTGAGCCACTAGAGGGGATGCCCCGGACTCACCAGTACAGGGACTCCTTCTGCATGATGTCTTTAAGCTTGTGCTGGTCTTCCTCCCGGAGGCTGCCAAACTCATAGCGGGGGCTGAACTTGTCTCCAGGGGGGCTTGTGAACTTGATGTCAAAGGCCGAGGTGGGGAAGTCAATCTGGGGGGTGGGATCAGAGCAGTGAGAGGCAGGAACAGGCAGCACGTGCGGGTCCCCAGCTTCTCTCTCACACCCTAGAGTTCCTGCCTCGCTCCCTCAGGTTCTTTGCAAAATAACCCGGCTGGACTTGGCGATCTCTAAAGTCCCTTCCAGCTGTAACTTTCAGCAAAAAATAAGAAGAAACAAAGGGGAAGAAAACGAACGAGTGAGGAAGAGGTTCAGCTGAGATGCATCTAGGTAAGAGGACAAGCCCAGCCCAGAACTTTGAACAGAAATGTCACCAGGCTGAGGCTGGGGAGCGTTCCATGAGGTCCCAGAGGGCAATGCTGCCTGACGGGAGGTGGGACCACATGCTGGGTGAGAGCCTTACCAACTCTAGGGCCTAAGACATTAGTCCTTGCTCTATGCCACCAGATGTTCATCCTCCTAAAATGGGTATCAGAACTAAGTGAGCCAGTTTTCCATAGGAGTTCTACTTTCTTTCATTGAACAAATGTTTACCGGGCCCTAATGTGGGCTCAGTATTGTTCCAGGCCCTGGGCACAGAGTAGTGAATAAGACAGACAAAAACACCTGCCTCACAGAGCGTTCATTCTATACCGCTGTTTCATCCTGTATCAACTTTAACACTCCGTATTTCACACCAAAGCATCTCTGGACAAGGAAGGGGAGCTGGGAACTGGGAACTAGGCCTGGGGCCCGAGCAGCAGCCTCCGCCTCTCCCCAGAGGATGGGTCCACCCTGCGGAAGCACTGAGTGACAGGCTGGGGAAGGGCCTCCCCTCAGGCCTCACGAGCTGACAGCTCAGATTTGATCACACTTAGAAGCTGAGAGTTCAATAAAAGGGACTCTGAGAAGATGAGCCCAGGAGGAGGAGGGTCTCACATACCTTCAGGCTCCTTGAAATTAAATTTAACCTGCAGGAGATGGGGGATAGATAGCACAGAGCTCACCTCCCACTCCGGGTCTGAGCACATCACCTAACTGCTTCAGTCACATCATCCCATGCCCAAAGTTGTAGCACTTTCTCCTACTGTCCCAGCGCAAACCTCAAGAAGGAACACTTGGAGCTGACTCTGAAGTGGTCTGGCTTGGTGGGAGAGTGGGCGGGGCCGGGCCTCACCTGCAGGATGACGCTATCCGGCTGGTGGAAATTAGGTGCACTCCAGCGGGCGCTGGGGCTTTCCTGTGTTGCTGGCCACAAGCCCAGAAGTTTCCGGCCACAGGTCAGGACCCTAGGGAGGAAGGAGGGTGGGATGAGCCACCAAACCCACTGGTTAAACAAATGGTTTTCCTCCTGCCCCCCCCAATCGAAAAATCTGCCTTTTCTATTTGAAGCCACCACCCAACTCCCCTCTCGTTCTCCCCACAGACCACGGCCTCTTCCTTCTTCCAAGTCCTAGAATAGCTCGCCCCGCTCCGAGAGGCGTTTCTGAGCTCACACACCCTGGTCTGCATGACCTGGTGGCAGGGATGCCTTGCTGAGGTACAGAGGCTGGGCTAGATGACCTCTGAGGTCCTTCCAATGACAAGACCAGATCATATGTTACCCACGTATTGCTATTCCATGCCCCCACGACAGTCCTGTGCCACCAGCCCTGCTCATGGTTACATCAGTAGTCCTGGTCACTAGTTCTGGGCTTGGGGAGCCTCTGGACTTCACCTGTGAGCCCCACATGGCCAACCCTCCCAAGGGGCACTGGCCAGCGCTGCAGCCAGGCCCATTTCTCTGTCCCCCTTCCTTCCCTCCCAAGGCCAAGGAGCTGCCACCCTGGGGCTCACATACTGCCTGAAGTTGAAGAGCGGGGTAGTGACCCAGCCCAGGGCTTCAGGTACCCGCCGCTGCTTATTGGCCTCCGAGGAGCTCCCAGGTGGGGGGATGGGCAGAGCGTAGAGAGTGGCACACAGCAGGGTCTCCCGAGGCAGCCGGTTCACCTGCACTGGGAAACAGATCCTACAGAGGACAGGAAACCAAATCAGGAGAGGCTGCCCGTGGCTTCCTGGACAGGTGGCCCAGGAAGTCCAGATGAGGCTGAGGATTCCACCTCCCTCTTGGGGTGTCAGACATGCTCCCTGGGGAAGCCTTCCCGCAGAACCGGGACAGGTCCCAAACTAGGCAACACCTCCACTGGCTGCTCCCAGAAGCACAGTATGGTGTCCCCGGAGCCCTGCAGTGGAGTGAGGCAAACATCCCGATTTTGAGGCTACCCATGGCGCCTGGTCAGAACTCGCTAAGCCCGAGCCATCTCGGAGTGCAGGTGATGGGTGACACTCCCATACTGGGAGCCTTCTTCCTTTCCTTGTTTGAAGATTCCTGCAGAGGGTCACCAAAGCTGCTCCTTTTATCCTCCTCTTCCAATTGACAGTCCCCATCCCTCCCCCACTTCCCCGCTGCTGAGTCTCCAGGAAGAAGCACCGTGTTCCCTGCCCGCCGCTCACCCTCCCCCACAGCCCCCCCACCTGTCCTCACACAGTCTCCTAACCCCAGGGGCACACAGTGAGCTGTTCTCACCCTCACCCCCAACCACGCTCAAAGCCAAAGGGATAAAGAGAAGGGGCTTCTCAAAGTCTCCGGTGGTGAGAAAGGCAACTGGCAAGGCCGAGAGAACTGAGACACAGAAGCCCACTGCAAGCGGAGCCCAGATGTTCTCGCCAGGGCTCGCCTGCCTGAGCCACGCCCAGCCACTCCCGCTAAGAGCAGGATAAGGAGCTGTGCGTGGGGAGAGGTCGGGAGGGGAGGGGAGCTGTGGAAAGAGAGGGAGGACACACATTACCTTTCGGGAAGCTGCCCCTGGGCCAAAGTCCACACTGCCACACCCTCCTGGCCAGCCCAGAGCCCAGCAGCTTCTATGCCAGAGGGCACAGAGGCAGGGTGGCCACCCCCAAGGTTAGCAGTTTCATGATAAAGCTGCCTCCCTCCACTGCCCCTCTCTGCTCCAGGGGAATCTCCACTGAGGCCCTCCCTGCAGCGGCCCAGGACTGGCAGAGCCCTGCTCTGTCCGAGCTGCCTCCACCCTGGGGGCCACAGCTATAATTAGGGCCCCTCCAGCAGCCAGCAGACATGCCAGGCCTGGGCTTGGCTGGAGGTGACGAGGCACGGCTGCACGGCCTATTTTGAGAGTTAGCTGATCCCTGTACTGCTACAGTGGGAGAGAATCAGCTGACCCCATAGCTAACGGGAAAGGGAGCTGGTCCTCAGCCCTCTTTTTCACCCAGGGAAGGCGCTTCCAGGTTTGTGTCTAACTGACACCAGAACCCCTAGAACCAGCCAAGGCCCCGTCTTCTCCTCAGTCCTTGAGTACATCTGGTATTCCAAAACCTCCCCCTCGGACCTGCGCCTGGAGTCAGTCAGGATAACCACCACCTGGGCTGCAGTCCTGAACTTCCTCCCTGCCTGAGAAACCCCTCTCCTCCCTGCAACCCGTTCAACATTACATCACGGGCTGCCTCCTCCAGGAAGGATTCCTGGTCTGCGCTGGGTTCCAGTCCTGGTTCCTCCACTCACAACCTTGGGCAACTTAACTCATATGTCTGGGCCTCAGTTTCTTATCAGGGAAAAGGGGAACACAGCTGCATTTGTGTGATGCGTGTACACATTGTATACCTCTTGTTATGTGGCACTGTGCTTACTGCACTAAAACCGCACTGAAACAAAGTATTTTCACGCACAAGTATCCCCATGTGTTAACTACTTTGTCTGTGTTAACCACACCTGGAACAGAGAAACCGGAACCAAGAGGGTTCCCGAGCAAAAAGATGAAGAAGAAAACATCTGTTATGTACTAGGCACTGTGCCCAGTCCTGTATTTACAGTGTCCGAACTGCTCCTCAAACAATCCCGTAGTGTAGGCCCCATTATCACCTCGTTCTAGGTTGAATGACCTGCACAAGGTTGCACCTACAGTAAGAAGGAGAGAATGACAGGTCTGAAGCCTGAGCTCTGAACCCCACACTGTGGCACTTTCTCCCAAATGCTTTGGTCTTGACCATGAAGGGCCACCTGGATGGGCTGTGCTAAGGTGCCCTCCCCAAGGCTGTGGGTGGGGGACCAGCCCCGTGGGATTCCAGGTGGAGATCTCAGGCAGGGAGCACAGTGAGACCCGCTGGGCCGGCTGGGCTGCCCGTACATCTCCAACACTGTATGGGAAAAAGATCTCAGGCCAATCTGGGGGGTCCTCCTGGGCCAGAACACTGTACAGCACCCATTAAGGCCAGAGACTCCCAAGGGGAGGGGGAAATGCAGGAGTTTCTCCTGCCCTGGCAGTTGTTTGCTTAAGGACCTTATGTACACCTTTATTGCTCTAAGAATTATCTAAGTGCAAAGGACAGGACAAAAGGTGTCTTCCCAGGTGTCTGCCTATAAAATGACCCACCCCTTCCAGGATTTCCACAGGCTCTTTGTCTACCTGTGTCAGCATCCTCAGCCTCCCAGGCACCCTGCTAGGTCTGTGTGATCTGCAGTCCAAACACCTAAGTTGCAGTGATGCTCTGCAAAGGAGGACTCAGACACAGCCAGAGTGAGGAAGTGAAGCTGGGGCAGCACGCAAGGGATTTTCTGACCGGAGGGAAGAGAGAGCACAGCCCAGACGAGGCACGGTGCAAACACCTGCACCGCCACCGCCCTCTGCGCCCTTGGCGCCATTTCCTGCCTGATTTGCTTGGCTGACGCCCACCTTCCTGACACCAAATTATCAACAAATGGCGACTGACTCTATCTTGTGCTTGTGGTTTCATATTTATATTTATAACCTGCCTACCTCATTTCAGTGCAAGACTGCCTCTGAGTTAAACAAATGTCCCCATTTCTCAGTTTCAGAAACTGAGGCACAGAGAGGCTAGAGGAAACACAGGATTAGAGACAGAGCTAGAAAGAGAGCCTTCCTTCTGTGGCTCCAAGCCCATTATTCTTTCCTCTAGACAACCCTCTCTTCTCTCTCTGTAAGAGAAAAGCAGTCTCCTCTCCCTTAGTCTGTAGAAACTTTGGGCAGAAAGGAGAGGATGAGAATCCCTCAGACTAGTTAAACTCTTTAAGGGATACAGGATCAAACCAATAAAATATTATTAAAATTAACAACTAGGCCAAGCACAGTGGCTCACGCCTGTAATCCCAGCACTTTAGAAGGCCGAGGCAGGAGGATCACTTGAGCCCAGGAGTTTGAGGCTGCAGTGAGCTATAATGACACCACTGCACTCTAGCCTGAGACCCTGTCTCTAAAAAAAAAAAAAAATTAACAACTAATGTTTATATGGTCTTTTATGGTTCACAAAGAGCCTTTATGGATACTTCTCATTACATCCTCATGACAACTTCAGAGGTAGATATTATGGTATACTTCCCCCCATTTAAGAGTCAGGAAGTGGGGACTCAAGAGGCTGGATGACCTGTCTGGTTAGGGTTAGCGAGGGAGCCTGATCCCTAGTCTGGGTCTGGTTATCTGGCCCCAGGGACATTCACCAGGATGCACAGGTCTGGGGCAGAGCTTACTGCTGGTCCCAGATGATGAGGTGGAAGAGGTACTTGGAGAAGTGAGCTCTTCGGGTCTGTAGGGGGCTGCACAGCTCCTTGCCGCCGTGGCTGAGGGCACAGGAGAGGTAGAAATCTTCGTAGCTACAAAAGGAAGGGGGCAAGTCAGGACACCCCGCTCCCCAAACCCATCTCCATGCAAACCTAGGCATGCATTCCCCTAAGGCCCCTGGTCAACCTCCTCTCAGTCTCCGGGGCAGTGATGGGCCGTGAGGAAGTGTGCTCAGGGACAAGCAAGTCATCGGGGTCCTTCTGTTCAGACTTAGGCTCCACACTGAGCCTCGTGGTTTTCATATTTGACTGGGAACCGGCCACCGAGCCTCCGTCTTACAGAAAGCTCCAGCCCATCAGGTATCTGTGTGTGTGTGTCCGTGTGCGCGGTTCCGTGTCCGCGCATGCGCAGGCGAGAGGGGTGGGGGAGGAAGACGACATATGCCGACATGAATGCCAACACATGGGGGTCCCTGTGGCTCATGACAGGTGCCTGACAGAAGAGGTCAGAGAAGGCCCCGGTTTCCCAGGCTGCCTCCTTTGTTCTCCGCCAATCGCCCAGAGGAATACATTAAGTGAGGAACAAAGAGAGAAGGGGAAGGAGGGGTGGGGGGAGGGGGCGGCAGGGGAGGGGGCTGGGGCCCAGTGCATATTCCCTCAGGCCTTAGATGTGAGGACCCGGCAGAGGAGGGGAGGATTACCAAACAGACGTCCTCCTCCACCCTCCCCTGCAGGCCTAGGGAACCCAAGACAAAGGGTCATCCCCCTCCCCTCCCCCACCCCTCCCATTGGCCGTGGGGCATGCACTCTATCTGGGAACCGGCCATCTGTCCCCAGGCTCCCTCAGCTGGCCTTGGATCTGGAGGGGGCAGGGAAGAGGCGGCCAGCAGTGAAAGGGAATGGCAGCATCTTCTCCATGTCCTGGGGACCTTCTCTCTCCTCTGGGATGTCTCAGCCCAGGTCTCCCTCAGGCACTTGGCTCCCAGCCTGTTGCACCACAATGCCACAACACGTCCCAAGACTTAGGACAGTGGGGTCACATGCAGATGGGAAAACTCAGCTGGATCCTTAGAGGCGACTCAGCCCCAGGCTCACCTGGTGGCCCAGGTGATGGGAATGCGGTGGGTGGCATAGACAGTGAAGGCCAGGGCCCCTGAGAAGTGACAGGCCTCCTGGACCAGGTCATGCTTGCGGCTCCCGGGCACTGCCGTCTGGAAGTCTGCGTTGAACGTGTTGCAGTACAGCTCCACCAGGTCCAGGATGGCCGCGGTCAGGGCTTCCATGACCTTCTCTGTGAAAGGAAGGGGTCACGGGGGAAACTGGCAAGGCCTCGACAAGCCCCACCTCGTTGCCATGGCACTGGCTAGAATGGGACGGCCTGGGACAGTGGTCCCCAAATGCCAGTTGGTTTGTAACAGCAGTGACAAAGTTTACCCATCTGAGGTGAAATGAGAAAAATGCGAATGCATGTCACAAGCTTTTCATAAGAGGTTGGTTGTTCGATTTTACACACAGCCTTTATTTTTACATATTACTACTTATTTAGTGTTAAAATGCCCTTTCTTTTAGGAAATCATGGTAATAATAATTGTCAGTTACTTCAAAAAAGTCATAGTTTGGCCAAATAAAAGCTGGCTGTTCTCTTGTTGGTCCCCAAAATACCTTTGGGGGACACTTGATAGGTCCAGGAAATCCAAAAGACTGGGAATCACTGAGAAGCCAGTGATACAGGTTTCCGGGCAAAGTTCTGCTCAAAGGGCTCGACAGGGGAATCCTAGAGAAATCCTGGCACAAATTTCTGTCTCCCCCTCTCCCAAGGCCCATTCTGGAAATGCAGAGGTTGTGAGCCGCGGGGAGGACAGACGCAACCCACCCGAGTGGCAGCCTTCCCATCCGCATGGCAGGGCTAAGCTCTGCCGCCTCCTCCCTTGTGCCGCCTCCTCCACACTTGTACCACCTCATGGCCATCTCCAGGGCCGCCACAAGGAATGGCTAGTAAAAATCACGAGAAAACACTCTGTGGAAAGAAATGTGCTCACCACACACACACACATGCACACACACACACATGCACACACACATGGCAACCGAACTCCCACACGTAACCCAGGGGCTGGGGGAAAGAGGAATCTGGGCGGAGGCCGCCCACTGGGTACAGATGAAGGGTAAGTAGTTCCCTTACCTCGGTTTTCCCTCAGAGCCAAGACGCTGGGATCCTGTGGGGGGAAAGCAGAGGGAGGGAGGCTCAGGGCCACGGCCTTTTTCGTCACAGCTGGAAGAAGAGCATTTCACAGCTGCGCTCGGCTCCTGTGAACCAGACTGGGCTGAAACGCGAGGAGCAGAGATCCCCCAGGGAGGATAGAGTAATGGTTTGTACCCGACCCCTGTGATGGACAGAGTGAGCTGACGGAGGATGGAAATCACGGTGTCCACCCAAATGAGACCTCCCAAGCCTCAGGCCATGCCAATGCAGACCACAGTGCCTGCGGTGCTGGCCCGGTCTGCAGAGCACACAGCCCCCACTGCAGAGGAGATTTTCCTCCTGGTTTGCTTCTGCACCCTGATGTATATGCCAACTGTCAGGTGATGCTATGGGGACGATGAATAAAGCCTTTACTGGCCTGGGCTCCCAGCAACCAGTTCCAAAGGGGCAGACTCTACCCCACCCTCCATCTCAGAAAGAGGGGACACACTCAGCATCCGTTTTCCAAGAACTCTTGTGGTCGAACCACTTAAACATGAAAGATGAAGGTGGAGAGGGGACACCTGCTCGGCCCAGCACCTGGGAATTCCGTTACCTGTGAGTATTCCTCTCTTCCTGCCCAACGCTAGTGCCCTGGGCCCCTTTACCTTCTGAATTTTAGGCTGCATGCGGGAGGGGCAGGGGGGCAGCTGGTTGAGAGCGTTGGTGATCTCAGGGGTTTCCACGGCGGCCAGGGCATTGCAGATGGCCTTGACGGACTGGACCACCCTGTCAGCCTTCAGGAGGAAGTCCCCCTGTGGGAGGCAGCACAGTGAGGCTGGCAGGCTCTCGTGCTCTGGGCCTCCAACCCCCTTGTCTTTAAAGGAGAGGGTCAGGGAGAGTGAGGGTTCATAACCCTCAGGGTAGCCAAAGGAATCCATGATGTTTTCTAAAATATCTAGCAACAGTGAACCATCTCTCCCACTGAATTAAATGGGCCATGCCCACACTCCCCGACTACTTCAGCCATTCCTCCCCTTGTTCCCAGCCTCCGTCAGCTACGGTCTACTTATGCCATATAAATGCATACACAATCTCCCCCATAGTCCTGCAGTTTTAGGAAAATCAACCCACAGGGAGTAGCAAGGAGGTCAAGGAGACCACACTAAGGCCCCACTTGCCCACCCAGACTTATTGCTCATAACTTTTACCATAGAGTTTCCAGACACATCTCATCTCAGGTCCGCAGACATACCACACCCATCCCCTCCTCTCTGCACTTTGGCTCCTGCAGTTTTCTCACTGGGAATTCCCTCGCCTGTCCGGCCCTGGTTACCTATGTAAATTTAAATCATGGACCAGCTAAAAATCCTGCCTCCTTCACAAAGCCATCTCTGGCCAATCCCCCTCTCTAGCACACGCCAGAAGTGCTTAATTCATATATTACCATCCTGTTGTCTCCTAACAGCTTTATGTTATGATTCCATTTTTGTCTTTTTTTTTTTTGAGACAGAGTCTCGCTTTGTTGCCCGGGCTAGAGTGAGTGCCGTGGCGTCAGCCTAGCTCACAGCAACCTCAAACTCCTGGGCTCAAGCAATCCTACTGCCTCAGCCTCTCAAGTAGCTGGGACTACAGGCATACGCCACCATGCCCAGCTAATTTTTTCTATATATATTTTTAGTTGGCCAGATAATTTCTTTCTATTTTTAGTAGAGACAGGGTCTCGCTCTTGCTCAGACAGGTCTCGAACTCCTGACCTTGAGCAATCCACCCGCCTCGGCCTCCCAGAGTGCTAGGATCACAGGCATGAGCCACTGC
>CM052450.1:20654009-20719970 GCA_028533085.1 Varecia variegata | reverse complement strand
CCCTACACCCTCCCACACACCCTACACATACACCCTTCCAACTCATTCACTCCCTCATCAGCTCTCAGAGAGGAGAGGAAGCTGGCCTGGAGCCCATAAGGTCACATTCTTAGTGTCATTGGCAAAGAAATCTCAGAAAAGAAGGATGAACCCGGAAGAAAAAGGAAAACAGGATCTCTCGGAGCCAGGGCACAGCTCTGGCCGGTCCCCAGGCTCTCTTCCTTCTCCGCATTCCAGCAAGCCGGGGGCGCAGCAGGCCGGGAGCACCCCGGAGAGAATACAGGGAAGGAAGCTCGGACAGAAGGGCTCAAGAGGGCCTTTTCCCAAATGCCACCTGGCGGCTGGGCTCCCAGACAGATGGGAAAGGAAAGGGCACCGGCTCTCAAGCAGCCCCCATCTTTCAGTGCAGAAAAAAGAAGACAAATGAAACACCAAACATCTGATACTAATTTACACAGGGGTGTTAGAGACCAGGGTGTTAGTCCCTCCCAGGGATATTTGCATTTAACAAGCAGTCTGAGAAAAGGAGTGCCCGACCCAAGAGGCCCGGGAAATGGTAAGATTTCTATTTTTTGCTGGGTGGAATGATCCATTAAAAGGCAGGCGGGTGGATCTCTAGTGTAGGCCGAGCCTCTCCATGCCCCCCGCCCCATCTCAGCTCCTGAGCCCGGCATACCTTGCCCCTGTGTAGAACACAACCCCACCATCACTGCCCACCAGGCAGCCTGTCCCTTTAAGGCACTGACCCCTGCAACCTCTGGCCTTGGCTATTCTTATCCCAGCCCAATCCAGGTGGCCACCAGGCCTTCCCTGGTAGCCTCGCAGTTTCCCAGCTGGGAGCCTCCATTCTTCCTGGTACCAGGCTGGAAACATAACCTGTTCCAGGGTCAGTAGAGGACACCAAACCCAGCAGGAAACCAAGGATTCTATTTTACCCAGGTCAAAGGAGGAACCCCATTCAGGGTGCAGGGCTCTAGGAGAAAACTGGGAAATGAGATAATGCTCAGATACAGCCTCTCAGAGTCCCAGAAACCCCAATGACAGGAAGGGTACACCCAGATAGGGCACCAGGGAAGGGGCAGCAGGTAGTGGTCCTGAGGGTGCCAGACCACAGGGGATCCCTGCCAGGACACCCCATGCCAGCCTGGTCACCCCCTAGGCATGTGGGTTTCCCCTCAGTCCCGCTCACCTGCATGTGCAGCCTCATATGGACTCCCCATGCCCTATTTCTCGTTGACACCTGAGTCTTAGGGCCTCAAAGTCACGGCCACCACTGCAGGCACCTCTCCCTTCCTCCTGCTTTCTCTCTCTCCTTCTTTCTCTCCCCAACTTAAGACACTCAGAAGCCCTGCCTGGTTAACCTTTCCAACCTCTCCTCTCTTCTTTCATGCTCAGTGTCTCCTTAACGCCCTGATGCTCTGTGTGTCACACAGATGGACATGGAAGCCCTGGAGTCTGGGGACAAGAGCAAATACCTTTGTCTTAGATGGTGTTAACCATTTTGCATCTCTGTGCATGGCCGGGTCATGAAGATTTTCAAAGAAGAAAGTGACTGTGGCTGAGAGTAGGGGCTAGAGCAAGGAATCAATTAGTTTTGGTGTTGCTTTGTACATGCCCTGTCACCTTTCTCTGACCTCCTAATCCCAAATTTGCATAGGAATGTCCCAAGGGAGACAGAAGTCTCCTTAAAATTGCCTTATACAGTCAGCAAAGGGGACACTCAGCAGAGGGTGACCCACCTGGCACAGTGTAGCACTTACATTGTGCCAGTCCCTTCTTCATGGGGCCCTTGTCCATGTGACCCTCACCCAGGGTCTCCCAGGGTAGCAACAGTCAGAGGCCATCCCAGCAGCCATTGTGGCCGATGAGTGCAGCCAGGTGTGGCTGTGCATAGAGGCCCACTGCATAGGAACCGTGCTGAAACACCTTCCAGCGTATATAAATGCCATCACAGGGTCTGTCGAATGAGCGCAGGCCACTGTCGTGACAGGAGTGAGGGTACTACACTTTGTTGTGGTGAAAGGGAAGAGAAGGGAGTCAGAGAAGAGGGGAGAAGGAAGGGAGGCTAAATGAATATGAGCATCACAGAAACAGAAGGAAGGAAACAGACCTTTTTTTCCCCCGCTGGTATTTTGTGCCAGGTATTGTCCTATTTATTCCTCATAACAATCCTTAAATGTGGATATTATTATCCTTATTTTATGGATGAGGAAACTAGAAAACAGGAAAGGGATTGAGCAATTTGCTCAAGGTCACACAACTTGTAAATGACAGAACCAAGAGATAAACTGAAACTTGTGTGAGCCCAAAATTCATAGTCTTTTTTTCCCATCCTGCCATGGAAACCCAGGCATACCACATTCGACCAAATGTTCAAGCTGATGTTGGTGATAGTTCTGAAACACCCCCATCCTCTCCCCCCACGCCCCAGAACACTTCACTCTCCCAAGCCACTCAAAAAAAAAAAAAAGCAAAAAAGCAAAACAAACAAACAACCCATCCTCCAGTTTTATAGATAAGAAAACCAATGACCAGAGGGAGGAAATGACTTGTGTGAAGTCACACTGCTAGTCAGTGGCAGAGTTGTAACCACAGGTGGGAATCTAGGTCTTTGGACTTCCACTCCAGTGCTCTTTCTAGACTGAACCGCTGAACCATACCATAACCAGTCTATCTCTCCCATTCCTCCCTTTTTTTTTTTTTTTTTTTGAGGCAGAGTCTCGCTCTGTTGCCCGGGCCAGAGTGCCGTGGAATCAACCTAGCTCACAGCAACCTCAAACTCCTGGGCTCAAGCGATCCTTCTGCCTCAGCCTCCCGAGTAGCTGGGACTACAGCCGCGCGCCATCATGCCCGGCTAATTTTTTCTATTTTTAGTAGAGACAGAGTCTCGCTCTTGCTCAGGCTGGTCTCAAAGTCCTGAGCTCAAGCGATCCTCCCACCTCAGCCTCCCAGAGGGCTAGGATTACAGGCGAGAGCCACTGCACCTAACCCCAACACATCTTTTAAGTAACATTCTTTTTTTTTTTTTCTAAGACTAGTCAAGTGCAGTAGTGAGAAGGGGGGAAAGAGTAGAACAAGGAGTTCCATCTGGAACTGACTGTGAACAATCAGGTGAGATAACTCACTACCTTCGGACCACCACATTCTTAGTTTTACCATTTCAACATGTATCCACAAACACCGCACTACACAAAAAACACTCTTTTCCACTAAGCCTTTAACCCGTGTGGATTACCTTTTATTTATCTTTGTCTCCCCCACGAAGCTTAGCACAACATTTTACACAAGGTACCTGCTCAGTACAGAACTGTTAAATACTGTGTTCTCCAGGTGGTCTGACCAGCCCAGAGGGGAAGAGTCAACAGCTCTCTTGTCGTAGGATCAGAGGTTCTAAGGCTGGATGAGGACTGCAAAATTGCAATGCATTTTTCCAGGTAGACACTCCATTGCATTTATCAGATTCTCAGAGTTTAGAGACCTCCAAAATGTTAAGCACTCTGGTCCTAGTTTCTATACTTCTATGAAATGCTGCCTAAGATTATACGAACTCTTGGGGCACCATATCACAATGGACTCATATTGAGTTTTAGGATTATCCCACTCCATGAAGAAACTCATCCATTTCCCTGCATTTTGGGAGGGACAATGTGGTTCCCTCAAGGTTAGGGACAACATTGAATGCAAGGTTGTAACCCTAGGGTTTAGCACAGCCTGCTACTGAGGAATGATATAATTCTAACAACCCCTAGCTACTAAGCCACCATTTACATGTACCAGGCATTGCTCTAAGTAGTTCATTAATTAACTCTTCATTTTGACAATTTTTTTTCTGCTACTATTATTGCCCCCACCTCACATATGAGGAAACTAAAGCACAGATAAATTAAGTAACTTTCCCAAGGTCACACAGCTTCTTAGTGGTGGAGGCAGAGTTTGGACCCCGTAAGCTGGCTCCACGGCCATGCTCTTACCTATCTGCTGACCTTACCTTGCCCTCATCTGGCGAATGAATGAGCATAGGCATTCTAGATTTTTGTTTTTTATTTTTTTGGACAAGGTCTCACTCTGTTGCCCAAGCTGGAGTGCAGTGGCATCATCATAGCTCACAGCAACATCAAACTTCTGGGCTCAAGCGATCCTTCCACCTCAACCTCCTGAGTAGGTGGGACTACAGGTGTGTGCCACCATGCCCGGCTAATATTTCTATTTTTTGTAGAGACAGAGTCTCACTGTGTTGCTCAGGCAGGTCTCCAACTCCTGGCCTAAGCGATCCTCCCATCTCAGCCTCCCAAAGTGCTGGGATTACGGGTGTGAGTTACCTCACTTAGCCTGGTTTTTCTTGAATGAATAATTAACGATTAATTAACTCACCTTTCGTCTCCACCTTATATTATCTATAGGAATATCACAAGAGTCCTTCTCAAACTCTCCTTGAATTCAGCCAGAGTATACCTCCAAATAATTCTCTGATCTACCACTACAGAATTCCAGTCAGTAAAATAAAGAAGCTTGGTTAACTCCCTAGTGAACTATTCTTAGTGAACTAAGACCGATTAGTTATTTATTAACTATTCTTAGTGAACTAAGATTTCTCAGACACGAACTCCACTAGGATAGGGACTCTTTAATTTTTATTTAGAGATAGGGTCTCACTACATTCGCCAGGCTAGTCTTGAACTTCTGGGCTCAAGCGATAATCCCACCTCAGCCTCCCAAGTAGCTGGGACTACAGGTGCACACCACCATACCCGGCCAGAGATGACTTTAAGGGCCCCTTCTGTTGTTACCTGGCTCTCGGGGAAGGACCATCTCATTCAGGACATGGACCTTGTGGGCATTTTTTTTCTCACAGGTCCCTTCAGCATAGCGCAGAAGGAACACAGGTTCTGGAGGTGTCTTGACCTACACTCAAGCTCTGGCTCCTCTCTAATTAATTGTACCATCTGAGGCATGTTCCTTAATCTTGCTAACCCTCAGTTCTCTCATCTGTAAAGGGAGAAGAGACAATTTCATCATCATCCATTTCCTCCAAGGTTGAGAAAGAAGAAGAAACTATAAGATTTTGTTCAAAACACTATAGGTAGACTGACACTCAATGCTGGTGACCATCTTTATCATGTGCTCTTGCCTTTCTTGGTACTTAACTTTTGCTTCCGTGCCTCCTGTTTGGCCTTCCTTGTTGGAATCATCTGCAATGGCATAGTCAAAAGTGCACTCTGAGAATTTGCCAACTCTTCGGAACCACTCTCTATTTCAAAGTCTCTTATCAAGGAACTGTATCTTCTCTCTCTCTCTCTCTTTTTCTAAGGCTAGTCAAGTGAAGCAGTGGGAGTAGAGAAGGAACAAAGAAATCTATAACTAGTCATCAGTGAGTTGTAAACACCATTGCAATCAGATTAGGCTCTCTCTTTTTTTAATGGAATTTAACTTATTTTTGAAATTTTTAATTTTTATTTATTAATATTATTTTTAGTTGATAAATCCATTAATTGTATATATTTATGAGATATCTATATTCTTTCTTAATTTAAAAAAAATCTGCCTCCTTAAAGTCTAGAGTGAAAATCTGACATCCCTGGCTATAGTGCTCTTCGGGAAAATATAGTTGCCTTCTCCTAGGTTCCCATAACATCCAATTTGCAAACAATCTCTCCTTTCTTGGTCAGAATTAAATCCACTCCACTGGTGCTGCTATTCACTGCAACCTCCTTCACCCTCTAGAAGACGTAACAGCACGGCCAGTCAGGAACGTGGCAGACACTCTGCTTGCAGAAAAGCAGGGCTCTTGGGAGATGTCAGTGGTTGAAGGGCCCCATCATTCCCATTATCTGGGCTCTAAGTTAGTTTGTGACCTGAGATAAGAAGAGATCATAGCTACTCCTTCAACCTGGCAAGGCAAACTATAGCGTTTCCTCAAAATGCAATCTCCTCGGCCCTCTACTCTTTTTCTCTCACCCTTATGCCTACTGGTTTGCTGGAAAGGATACCAACTAGTCCGAGAGAAAGACCTGGCTGGAGAGAAAGCTTCCAGTCAAGCTTTCTCTTGGTGGGCCTGGCCTAGCCCGGCGTGGGGCCCAGCGACGTGCATGAAGCAGCTCCCATCCTGGGCACCCACCTCTGTTGTGGGGGTTGGGGGGTAAACTCACAACTGACGGATGCGGTGTGCACTGTACAGGGGAAGGGCACGCTTCTAGCCCTGGCTTGGGCAAGGCAAAGGCATTACATGCACCCCCATAATATTCTGAAATAAAAAAATAAAAGAAGAGAAGGAGATAATGTAGAATCTGACCTCTAGGACAGGACCCACAGGGGCAGAGATGTAGAAGCAGACAGAAAGCATGGTAGGAAGAGCTGTCCAGAGGAAAAGAAAACAGTGCCTGAGAGAAATCTGCAGGGATGACAATGATTAGTCTCGAAGTGACTAGAGTTGGCTAGGGTTAAAACAGGAAGGTCAGGAAGAAGGGAGTTAAGCAATGTTTTGAGTAAGGAATAGTGGTAGGAGTGATACAGTTAAGGTAGAGGGATAATAGTTTTCCGAAGAGCCTTCTCTGAAACACTGTGGAGCCTCCACTATCGGGAAGGGGACGTGAATTGCTAAAGATTCCTTCAGCCACAGGTTGTTATTTCTGCCCCGGGACTCTGAGAACCTCTCTGCTCTCCCTTCTCTACACGCTGAGGGGCTCAGCTCCCCAGAGCGAAAGCAGAAGAACCAGCGTGGTGATGTGGGGTGAGTGGATTCCGGTCCCAATGTTCTGAGGGAAGAGAATTTCCCAACAACAAAGCTACTAATAGGGTGGACACAAGACTCCCAAGTGCCGAAGGGTAGATCCTTTCATGGGTCATCTTGTGATCTGTGGATGAGCACTCAGTTCCATCATTGCTAGTGACCGTGTGACCTTGGGAGAGTCACTTCTTCTCAGGGAAGAGATCTCCCTGAGAAGGTTCTTTTCAGTTCTAATGCTTTATGACATCACAGGAAATGCAAGGACAGTCCCTCAAGTTTCGTTTTATAAAACAGATGCAAAATAAAGCAGATATAGAAATACCAAAGCAAGAAAGCTGCCTTAATATCCCCAGGGCACCCCAAATCCCAAATCTCGTACTAGAGTGGCTCAGAAGGTGGCAAAATGACATGATCAGATTATCCCGTCTTCTCCTTCCTTAGAAGGTAGGGATAGAAATGAAAAAGCACAGGCCAGGCGCGGTGGCTCATGCCTGTAATCCTAGCACTCTGGGAGGCTGAGGCGGGTGGATCGCTTGAGGTCAGGAGTTCGAGACCAGCCTGAGCAAGAGCGAGACCCCTGTCTCTACTAAAAATAGAAAGAAATTATCTGGCCGACTAAAAAAATATATAGAAAAAATTAGCCAGGCATGGTGGCACATGCCTGTAGTTCCAGCTACTTGGGAGCCTGAGGCAGTAGGATCCCTTAAGCCCAGGAGTTTGAGGTTGCTGTGAGCTAGGCTGACGCCACGGCCCTCACTCTAGCCCGGGCAACAAAGTGAGACTCTGTCTCAAAAAAAAAAAAAAGAAAAAGCACAGAAAAGCAGGCAAGACAGGAGCCCAAGGAATTCACACATATGTGCCTTGACCCCCAAAACAACTGGGGATTAAGGAGTACTAGGCTGGTCTGGGGTTGGGTGGAGGAAATTTATCCTCTTGGTGCCCATCCTGGAGAAGTTTATTATCTAAGGCATAGCCCAGGCTGGTGACATCTTATGGGCATTCAAGGAATCCACTACAATGAATTCTGCAACTCAGCTGCGCCTTTGTGTTCTCCAAGACCCAATATCTCTCTGATAGCGGCATCGAGGCAGTGAGCGCAGGCTATGGAGTGAAATTGCCTGCTTCAAATCCCACCTCTGTTGTTCACTAGCTGACATCAGTAAGTGCTGGCTATTATATTATGTGCCAGCTCAGCACTGCCCTGCCTATTGGCAGTAGCCAGCCTCCGGAAGGTGTTTGTCCCTCCCCAATTCCCTACGAATATCATTAAGCAGCCTTTCCTTCTCTCCCAGTTCCCATTCTGCCAAACCTATTTAAAGAGAAATACCCAAGGAATACAGGAGTTACCTTGGTATTGTCACATCACTCTTCCCTTAGCCAGAAAGGAAGAGTGCCAAAGCATTCCTTACTCCATGCCCTGCAGACCCCACCCACCCCCACCCCGACAGCTCTCCCTCCCTTAGGATGGAGACTCCACCCAGGATGAATAACTAACATTGGTACAGTACTCTGCAGTTTTCAGAGGCTTTAGCTTACATGACAAAAGCATGCATCCAGTTCATGGCAAGCAGTGTATTTCATCCTTAAAACAATCCTGTGAGCCATGGAGACTTCTCCCTCCCATTTTACAAATATGCAAACTAAATCTTAGACAGGTTCACATATTCCCATGCTCACATAGCTAGGGAGTAACTCACATCAGGACCCAAAGCTGGGCCTCCTGACACTGTTTCTCTACTATTTCACATTATTGAGTCCAAGTTCACATCCTGGGAGCATCAGGAGCCTGCAGTTAATGGCCAGTTACAAACCCCCAAAGGGAACGAAGACCCCTTCATTTTTCTCCCTGCTGGCTCAGGCAGGGTTGTCCAGGCTGAAGGACCACAGACATGAGACACCTGCAAAGCACCAGGCCTAGGAAGGGTGGAGACACCACTGAGAGGGGACTAAAGGCCCACAAGGGTGTGGAGTATCTGCCAGAGCGCTACCAGGACACGGCAAAGATCACAAGCATTCCAGACCACCAGACAAGCCCAGAGGAGCTCCCCAGGGAAAAGCCTAGGGTCCCAGATAAACTGACCCTTCCTCACCCAGCACACTTCCTCGGCCCTCCCTCACCCATGCTTCCAGTGGACACAGAAATGGACAAGCTGCCTTCTGACCAGGGCTGACAGCTTGATCGGACATATATACCTATGCACACTCAGCAGTAAGCTCAGAGCCATGCAAGTCAAACCCTGGGCTCACCCAAAGGCCAAAGGAGAAGCAGCCACAGCCTGGGTCCAGGGCTCCAGCTCAGAGCCACCGTCTCCTCAGACGCTGGCTGCCAGGCAGAGCTATAAAATGTGCCTCGACTTAATTTTTCCATGGACACAACCCCAGATGGGACTGCCAGGCTCCAGAGGAGCTGCGATTGATTCCAAAGGCTCATTGCTACTCTGCTCTGGGATCGACAGCTGGAATGTGGGGAGGGGGGAGTATTTGGGGGTCAAGGCTTCCACCCCCAGTCCATTTGTCTTCCTAGTATCTTTCCAAGGCCTAAAGCAGTAATAGAGCAAGTTTTCATTCAGGACTGATTGAGGGTTGGAATTCAGTGCAAATTGCTTACATCTGCCTGGCCACATCCCAGAGAGTCAGGTAGTTGAGAGAGAGGAGGAGCAGATTTGGCCCACTTCTGGGAGCCTGGGTAGCGGTGTG
The DNA here is from genome assembly GCA_028533085.1 of Varecia variegata. Classification (NCBI taxonomy): domain Eukaryota; kingdom Metazoa; phylum Chordata; class Mammalia; order Primates; family Lemuridae; genus Varecia; species Varecia variegata. The sequence goes on along the minus strand of CM052450.1, from coordinate 20,710,549 downwards.
CTAAAGAATCTGATCCCATGCTGGGACCAGCCAGCCCAGTGTACAAAACTCCCCAACAGAGTTGAGAAAAAACATCAGCACAGCCAGAGACAATAGGGATTCCATCCCAGGCATGACTGGTAGGACTGGGGCAGGGAAGCCACAAAGACCCCAAAACGGGGTGGGAGATGGAGGGAGAGAAGGCTGGCCTGAAGGAACAAGAGCAACGGCAGATAACACACACACACACACACACACACACACACAATTTCCAGCTTTAGCCAACTAGGGTGTGTGCACTAACTAACCTCATACATTTGGTAACCTCTTCCCACAACCCAGGAGCCTGCCAAGCCCCTGGGCTCCCCACCCTGTCCCACCCCACACCAGCTTGGCCGCCTTGCTTGGGTTTCCTTCTGCGATTGCTCCCCAACATCAAAGCCACCGCTGTCGGGAGCTGAAAATGAGAGACAAGTACAGGCCAGGAGTGCAGCGCCTTCCCTGAGCGCTGGGGAACTCAGGCCTGAGGGTCCCTCTCCCTCTTCCAAGCTTTCTGTCTCCTTTTGCTGCAGTATCCTTATAAGGGAGAAGCCAATTCTACTCCGTGCCTGGCTAAAAAATGTATATATTCCCCAGGCCAGATGCTGACTTTTCACCCACTGCACGGGAAGGCACTACCCCACCTCAGGACAGGTTTTGCTTTTTATTTCTCATCTTAAACAAACAAACCCAAAGCCATTGGTTGGTTCAGGTCGCCCAGCAGCTGGGAGCCAGGAAGTGTGTTTAGAGAGAAGGGGGTGGGGATGGGGGTGCCCGCAGCCCGAAAGGCCCCGAGGCCGCCGGAGCGGGGAGGGGGTGGGGGGCAACCTGCTCCGCGCCGCGGGCTGGAGCTCAGGCTCCCACGGCGTCCGCCGCTCGGCCCGCGCCAGGACCCTCGGTCGCTCCATTGTTGCACCTCGGCTGTTGCCATGTTGGAGGGAGAGCCCCTCGACCTCCGCTGCCTCCGCTCCGGGGGCACTTCGCAGACCCCGGGGCCCGTGCACCCGGCCGGGCGCGTGTCCTACCTGTGCTCGCTGCTGGCTGTGCTGCAAGACCCGACGTGTCGTGTGCTCGGCGACGTGGGCTGCTCGCTCCGCGCCTCGCTCTGCGGCTCCAGGCGCCTCTTGCACCAGCGCGATGTGCGGCTGGCCCGTCGCACGCCGCTTCCTCCCGGCCGCTCCCGTCTCCCGGCTACGCGCCGGCCTCGGGGTCCCTGGGACAGGGGGAGAGGCAGCAGAGGGCGCGAGGACCAGCTGGGGGCGGGGGGAGGCAGTGCTCTCCGCCGAGAGCGTGCGCGAGCTCGCAGTCAGGCCACCCCGGGTGAGACAATAGCGGGAGCAGCGGGCGAGAGGGGAGAAGCCATCTCCCGGACACCCGGCGCACTGCACGGCGACGCGAGGCTCGGCCAGACCCTGCCGGACAGGCAGCCGCCGGCCCCGGCTCCCGCCGCAGCTCCGAAGCCGCCGCGAGCCGAGGGCGGGGCGGCTGCTGGAACCCCGGCCGCCCTCCACCTCTCCCCTCCCCGCCCCGCCTTCCCTCCCCTCCTCCCAGCCCCTCCGACTCCCGCCCGCCTCGCCATTGCGTGGGGAGAGAGAGAGAGGCGCTGGCGTCAAGTTGTGCTCTGCAAACGCAGGAGCCAAGCTTTCCACTCCCCACTCGGGTGCGGGTTTTTGCAGATGGTCGTTACTCTTCCCTGCCGGAACCCCTTGCCTTGGGTCAGAGGAAAGCCATAGCCTTCTGCTGGAAATGACCGTTGAGGTCCAGTTACCGGCTGGAGGAACTTACCCCGTAATTACGATAGCATGCCTGAAAGGACTCCTATCGTGAGGGTGGAGATGGGGGTGGAGGGAAGCGTCTCCACGCTCTGCACACTTAGTCTCATTCGCTTTTCTATTTGCCCGGGGTGGGAGGGTGGGAGATCTTCCGACCTCAGCCCAGAGAAAATAGCAGTCAACAACCTGAGCGAGCGGGGAGGGGACTTAGAGGATCCTCCAACCCAACTAGGATAGGAAAAAAAAAAAAAAAACTTTCATACAATATATTTTAAAATTAGACTCTAAATACCTTTCTTTGAGCAGTGGTCTCTAGAAGAATTTTCCTAAAGGCTCCACCCAAAAGAAACCAATAGTTGGCCAGATCCTCGTTTGCATTTGGTTTGCATAATAACTATGATCTCTGATCTCAAAGTACATAGTCCTCAAAACGTGAATCTTGTTCTCCCCCACCGACCTCCTTTCGTCTTTCTTTCTTGCCAGTCAGGCTGCGAAGATCAACACCTGGTTCTGAGCCCCGCTCCTCTGCATCCCTTTCGGGCATGCAGGGTCTCCAGACACTCAGCCTCCCTCAGATGCCCAGGACTCCCAGCCAGGGTTCCCATGGAAACAGCTGCCAAACTTCCCCTTCCTTGGCCTCAAGGAAATATTTGTTAGGATGCTACTATTCCAGACTGTGTAGAGTTCACTAGAGTTTAAAAAAAAAGAAGGAAAAAAAGCTTTGTATCACCATAAAATTTTGAAATTAAAAAAAGAATTTTAATAAACCCTTACCTGATGGTCCTGAAGAAAAAAAAAAGAAAAAAGTGTCACAAAGCCCTTTTTAAAAAGATGTGGGCCTTTTAAAATTTTCTCATTAATATGAAACTCTTCAATAAACCCAAATAGAATTTTCCAGGAGACAATGGTTAAAAGTCATCCTAGGCTGGTGTGGTGGCCCATGCCTGTAATCCCAGCACTTTGGGAGGTCAAGGTGGGAGGATCATTTGAGGCCAGAAGTTTGAGACCAGCCTGAGCAACATAGCAAGACCTCATCTCCACAAAAATAAATAAATAAATAAAATAAGAATTAGCCAGGCATGGCAGTGCTTGCAGCCATAGTCCCAGCTCGTCAGGAGGCTGAGGCAGGAGGATCGCTTGAGCCTGGGAGTTTGAGGTTGCAGTGAGCTATGATGACACCACTGCACTCCAGCCTGGGCAACAGAGGGAGACCTTGTCTCTAAAAAAACAAAATAAGTCATCCTAGAGTCATAGAAGGACAAAATGGGAAGAGACTCTAGAGCCCCATAAAAGATAACTATTTATTGGGAAGGGAATTTGAATAACTAGAGGAAGTCCCACATGGGGGAGAAAGCAATATAAAAAGCGAATTCACGATTCAGCAGGATTTCTTGGGAAATTGTTGTGTTCTTATATAAGAAGAAATCTGGGCAAATGCAAAGGACCCTGAATTGCAAACCCTGGGTGAGACAATAGGAGAAGGCCATGAAAGGAAAGACCTAGGCTTATGTATCTTGTTGAGGCTCAGAAAATGGTACCCCAAAGTGAAGGCCTCAGAAGTAAAGTTTCTTTGTGATCTCCTGCCCTCCTGTCTCTAACCCCTCATTCTTCTCCCTAGACAAGCCATAGAAACTAGAATTCCCCCAGGTGAGCCATAGAAACCAGAAGCCTTTCTTGTCAAAGCCAGCCATAAACCCTAAAAATATTACTATTCCCCCACCTTTCTGTATAAGAGCTAGCCATAAAGAAATTCTCTGACCTACCTTAGGTCAGAAGACTCCCATTCCAGAAACGGTCCTGCCCCATACCTGGGAAGAAGAAAGGCTACACAGAGAGGCCAAGAAGAATCTGAAGTGACAGGGCTTGCCGGGTTTCCTCAGCTCAGCCTGCTAGCATTCGCTCGTTCTCTTTGTCCCCCATACATGGCTGTCCATTCTTCACCAAACCTACACATAAAATGGGTCGTTTTTCTTGTATCTTTGGGTCTTGGTTCTGAAGGCTGCCATGTCACATAAAACTATGATTATATAAATTTGTTATGCTGTTCTGTTCTGTTGTCTTTTGTTATGGCAGTGTCTGCTGTGACCTCATGATGGGGAGGAAAGCGATCACCCTCTTTCCCCCTCTGCGTTGTCTTCTCGACACACTGCTGTGGGACCTTGGGGAGTCCACTTCAGCCTCTGCACACCAAAATAACATCAGCGTCCCCTATCACTCGGGGCTGTGGTGCAGACAAAAGGAGAGAACGCAGGTGTAACACCTTGGTGACTCACTGAAGGCAGCCTGCTCTGCGATCCATCACAGTGGGTAGGATGCTCTCCCTGATCCTCAGGAGCCGCAGGGGTTAAAAAACACCCCTTCATTCACTCACTCACTCACCACTTGTTCACACGGCAGCTATTTATGACACTACTCTGTGTCTATCGTCAGGTCAAGCTCAGAAGCCTGAGAGAATGGTGGTCTAGGGGCCACTGGGGGCTGCAGTGAAAGGTCTGAAGTGCGGAACTGACAGGAGACAGGCCGGGGTAGCTGAGTGGAGAATCAGATCACAGGCTTTATAATGCATTTTGGTCAGGAGAAACATTTGGGAAAGAGATACCAGGGAATGCAAAACATTTTGATTTTGTAGGTGACAGAGAACCCAGGTGTGCACAAATGAAGCTGGAGAGTGAGGTGACCAAAAAAAGCTTTCTGGAATTTTACAGAGGAGGATGTAGAAGATGCCTGCTTGTCTTCCCTCTGCCCCTCCAAGTCTTCTTGGCCCTCTGGCTTCCTAGTCTGGCCAGTGGGGGTCATGACCAACTGAAGACAGGAGATTAGGGGAGGGGTGTCAGGGAGATCTGGATATCTGTTCTTCAGGATCCCTTTGTTGGGGTCACTGGGCTGGCTGCCACCCTCAACCAAGGACCGCAGCTTCCACTAGGTGGTTCTTTCTCACTTCCTCTCCCCCTCCCCACCCTCTCCCTATTTCTCTCTCTCTCTCTCTCTGGATTCAGATAATCCATTTACTTTCTGCCAGGACCTGACCAGTGCAGCTCAGGAGTCTAGCCTGGGAGCACAACACGGAGGCCACGGCTGCATTCCACGTGGAAGATTGGGGACTCTCAGAACTGTGCCAGAGCTGTGGCAGTGGGGATGGCAAGGAATGGACAGATACAAGAGATAGATAGCAAGTCAAATCAATAACATTTGATAACGTATTGAATGTAGGGAATTAAGGAGGGAGGGGAATCTAGAATCAGTCCCCACTTGAAGCCTTAGGAATTGGTACCAGGTGGTGCTGTTCCTTAAGTTAAGGATGATTAGTAAGACGGCCCACGTGTTGGAGGAGTGATCCTGAGTTTAATTTTGGACGTGTTGGGTTCGAGGTGTCTGCGGAATGTCTAGGTGGGGATGTCTAGTAGACAGTGGATTTATGAAACTGACAACCCTAAGTAAGTGAGGCAAAGATCTCAATCAATGGAGGTTTAGTAAGCAAAAGTTTGAGGACACACCTGGAAAAAACACAAACCACAGATACATCCATGACTGTTTTTCCAAAGGGGGATTTGGGAACCTCAGTATTTAATGGGGAGAGGGCATACAGAAGGAAAGAGGAGGAGAAAGGTGGGTAGTGAGGCAAATAGTTACATTCCTGTGAGGCCCAGGAAATCTACATTTTATATAAGGTAAGGTGAATTTGAAGAGAAAAAGGGAGTGATGGAAGAATCAATTATGTACACATCCCTGGGTAGGTAGAAGAATGATTGATCTTGTCTCTGTTCTGCACCTGGGCAGATAGACCTGTAATCAACATTATTAGTGTGTGATCAAACAGACTTTAGTTTTAGGAGCTAAACTAAAGACCCCCAAGTTACAATTTGCATGTCTTCGTTTATGGGAGGCCAGCAAAGAATTTCCTCATGAATGATCTCTGGTGGCATGCCTTCTTAGATGCCTGAGGCCTTCTACCTTTCCCTGGGGATCTGGCTAATGCATAATGTTAGTAACAGCTATTCATTTGGTAGGGAGTGTTGCATGACTCAGCCTCCAGGCTTGACCTTCACCTTTGCATAAGGAGTGTGGGGGTGGATGGTCTTGGATTTTTATTTTCCTTTACAAAACTAAACTCAGGTGGGGCGTGAGCACACCAGGAATCCCAGCACTTTGGGAGGCTGAGGTGGGAGGATTGCCTGAGGCCAGGAGTTTGAGACTAGCGTGTGCAAGACCCTTGAGATACCCCACCCCCATCAACAATTAAAAATTGTCTGGATGTGGTGGCAGTGGCAGGGCGCATGCCTGTAGCCCCAGCTACTTGGGAGGCTGAGGCAGGAGGGGGGATCTCTTGAGCTCAGGAGTTCACTGTGATCATGCCACTGTACTCTAGCCTGGGTGACAGAGTGAGACCCTGTCTCTAAAAAAAAAACAAAAAACCAACAGAAACTAAACTTAAAGTAGGGGGGTGTAGACAAGTGATGGACTAGTGTTACCAGCTTTGGACTCTAGGTTATAGGTGGCAAGTGAAATTAGGGGCATGCATGAGGTCACCAGGTGGGTATAAAAAGGAAGGAAGAGGCCTGCAAAAGAAATCCAGAGGAAACAACCAAGGAGGTAGAAAAAAAAAACTGGAGACCACGGAGTGTCAGAAAGTAGGGTGGGAGGAGGGTGTCAGGAAAGAGTGACTGGATAACAAGTGCAGTAGGAATATCCAGGAAAGTGGGGATGGAAACTGCCTTATGGGCTGGCGGGAAAGTCCCTAGAGTGTGTGGAGTGTGAGCAGCTGAGTGGTCATAGTTAAACCAAGCTCCAGAGGGTTAAAGAATAAGAGACACACTCTTTCTAGAAGCTTGGCAATTAAAGAGAGGGAGAAATATAAGACAATGGGTAGAGGGAAATGCAGGATCAAGGGGGAGAGTCTTGTTTTTTTCTTTTTGAGATGGGAAAGGCTTAAACATGTTCATATATTGAGAGGAACATCAACAAGAGAGAGAAATGGTGATGAATGAAAAATGTCCCAGAAGAGGTGAGAGGAGAGGGGACCCAGGTGTAGGAGGGTAGAGTTGCCTCAGGGATCTTTGAGAGGGCAGGTGCATCTGTAAACTGATAGACCTAGAAGCTAGATGTTGGTTGCTGCTTGATAGTCTCTAAGCCATGTGCTGAGAAAGGGTCAAGATGGGATTGAGAATTTAAGGAAAGTGGTTAAGATTAAAATAGTCACTGAAAGGACTGAGAGCTGTAGCTCCTTAGAGAGAGAAAATGGAATTGTCAGCAGAGCTGAGGCTACAGCTGGCATTGGATAGTCTAATATGTCGTGGCTACAATCTGAATGTTTTCGTTTTCTTTTGCAGTGCTTGGAAGCCCAGACATAGAGCATTAGGTCAGGGTGGGGGTTGCAAAATAGGTACAGTGGAGGCATAAAGGGCAAAGGGGGCTCTTGACAAAGGAGAAGGTGCCCAAGGAGGGAAGTGAAGCTGAGCAAAGGCTGGGGATCTTGAAGAGGGGGGAGTAAAGGGACAGGGCTACCTCTAATCTTTTTCCTTCTCCAATACTTTCTTCAGCTCCACAGCCAGAGGGATCTTTCCAAAGCAAACATCTGCTTTCCCTGCTTAAAATCCACTAGCATGTACGGCATGAGATTTTTGGTTTTGGTTTTTAAACATCTGTATTCCTAAAGCCTAGAACAGTGCATGGCATGTAGCATGTGCTCAATAAAGTTTTGTCAAATGAATCAATGGATGGCTCCCTATAATTCTTTTTTTTTTTTTTGGAAACAGTTTCATTCTGTTGCCCAGGCTAGAGTGTGGTGGTGCATTCATAGCTCACTGCAACCTCAAACTCCTGGGCTTGAGCAATCCTCCTACCTCAGCCTCCCAAGTAGCTGGGTCTACAGGTGCATACCACCAAGCCCAGCTAAATTTTCTGTTTTTCGTAGAGATGGGGTCTCACTCTTGTTCAGGCTGGTCTTGAAATCCTGGCCTCAAGCAATCCTCCCGCCTCAGCCTACCAGAGTGCTAGGATTACAGGTGTGAGCCACTATGCCCGGCCCCCTATAACTCTTAAGGTTTGAACTCCCAAAGAAAGTCTACCAGGGCTCTCATAATTGGCCCTTGCTTTTCACTCTAGACTCAGCGGATGAGAACTTTGTCTTGTTCATCCCCATATCCCCAGAATAGCACCTGCCACAGAGTAGTCAATAAACATGTGGTAAATGAATAACCTCCCACATTCTTATGAAAACTCCATACTTTGGCGTTATTGAACTCTTCTGCAGTTCCTGGAGTACACAGTAGTCTCACCTAGGGAACTTTCTGCAAGCTTTACCCGCTGCCTGCAAAGGGCCTCCTACTTCCAATCTCCATCTATATCCTCTTCCCTTTATGTGGCTGTCTTTCTACGTGTTGGCAGAATAATGGCCTCCCAGAGGAGAAAATGTTCACTTCTTAATCCTGAGACCAGTGAATGCATTATCTTACATGTCCAAAGGCTTTTACAGATATGATTAACTTAAGGACCTTGAGATTGAGAGATTTTCCTGGATTATCCAGGTGAGCCCAAGCTAATCACACCAGTCCTTAAAAGCTGAGAACCCTTCCCAGCTGAAATCAGATCTCCCTGACTTCATGGGTATGATGAAGAATAGTCAGAAAAATGCAGCATTGCTGGCTTTAAAGTTGGAGGATGGAGGTCTTGAGCCAAAGAATGTGAATGGCCTCCAGAGACTGGAAAGGGCAAGGAAGGGATTCTCCCCGAGAGCCTCCAGAAAAGAACGCAGCCTTGCTGATACCTTGATTTTAGCCCATTGGACTTCTGATCTACAGAAGTATAAGATAAGAAATTTGCATTGTTTCAATCCACCAAATTTATGGCCATTTGTTACAGCAGCAATAACAAACTAATATACCCTACAACGAATTCTCCAGGAAGCTTCCCTAGAGTGCCTCCTAAGAGTATCCAGACACACCCAATAGCTACCTGGAGTGTACTACTAATCACAGATGTTATCGTTGTTTGTCTACTTTTTTTCTGAATTGGCGAGGGGACAGAAGAGGACGGCAATAGACTATAAGCTCCTTAAAGACAAGAAAATCTCTATTGTGTTTACCTTTGAATTTCTAGGCCTAATTAATTGTGTGATTCAAAGCCGGTACTCAATAAATTCTTGGTGAATGAGTGAACGAATGAAGACCTGGATCTAGTATACAGGAAGAAAGAATGACTGAGTTGGACAATAAAAAGTCTGAGAGTTTAATATTTTAGTGGTAATAATAAGAACTAGGTTAATGATCAGGGAGCAAGTGGCTAAAATCAATGGGTAAAGGTGATGGAATCTGTTTACTTGGGCTATTAATACATTCTCTCAGAGTTCAGCTCTAGGCTAGGACTAACTAATCTGTAAAACAAAGTCAAGCTAAAATCAACTCAATGTCTGTAACATTTTATTTTAAAATCCTTCAGTAGACTTTTTTTAAGAAAGATTCAGGCCAGGTGCGGTGGCTCACGCCTGTAATCCTAGCACTCTGGGAGGCCGAGGCGGGTGGATCGCTCAAGGTCAGGAGTACGAGACCAGCCTGAGCAAGATCGAGACCCCCGTCTCTACTAAAAATAGAAATTATCTGGCCAACTACAAATATATATAGAAAAAATTAGCCGGGCATGGTGGTGCATGCCTGTAGTCCCAGCTACTTGGGAGGCTGAGGCAGTAGGATCCCTTAAGCCCAGGAGTTTGAGGTTGCTGTGGGCTAGGCTGATGCCACGGCACTCACTCTAGCCTGGGCAACAGAGCGAGACTCTGTCTCAAAAAATAAAAAAATAAATAAAGATTCAAATCTCGTTGAGAAACGAATGGATATTGGAGATTGGGTAGGGGTGCTCTGTAAATGTTTTGTGAGTAGGTTGACTTCTTCAATCCTGCGGCTCTTACTGGCTTTGAAGTCAATCCTGCTTCCCTATACCTTTTCAGTGACCCACAGCATTGAGGGCTGTAGAGTTCGGGGAGTATTTATCCCAGTGTCTGAACTCTTAGTGCTGTGCAAGATTCTTGGGCTGCTAGTCCCCCATATTTACAGAGAGAAGGGAGATAGGAGAGAGGTTGGAGGGCCTATCTGAAACCCAGGCTGCTCTAGTTTGGTGTCATTAGGCCAAAAGCACCATCAGAGGCTTCTCAAAACAACTTCTCTCTGCTGTGCATCTTCCTAGTACTTTGTAATGGTCTCAGCTCCAGAGACTGTTTATAGTGATGATAGAAGACTGGGTCTGTGAGTAGTCAGCTATACTTGGTGTTGGCTGGGGAGTTCTAGGAAGGCTCCACAACTCTCCCCTTGTTCTCCTCAACCATACAGAGTTGATGGTGATTTTTTTTCAAAGATAGCTGAGTCTGATGAGTAGGAGGGTAAAAAACATCTTTTTAAAAATCAGTCGGGATTTGGGGCTGGGCACAGTGGCTCATGCCTGTAATCCCAGCTGAGGCAGGAAGATCACTTGAGCCCAGGAATTCAAGTTTACAGTGAGCTATGATCAGGACACTGTACTCCAGGGCTATAAAAGAAGACCTTGTTTCTAAAAAATAAAAATTAAAAAATGTAAAAAAATTAGTGGGGATCAACAAAATGAAAAGGCAATCTACAGAATGGGAGAAAATATTTGCAAACCATTTATATGATCAGGGGTTAATATTCAAGATACATAAAGAACTCATACAACTCAATAACAAAAAAATAAATAATCTCATTTTTTAAATGGGCAAAGGACCTGAATAGACATTTTCCCGAGGAAGACATACAAATGGCTAACAGGTGTATGAAAAGGTGCTCGACATCACTAATCATCAGGGAAATGCAAATCAAAACCAGATGAGATAATCAATCGCCTCACAACTGGTAGGATGGCTATTTTTAAAAAGTCAAAAGATAAGTGATGGTGAGGGTGTGGAGAAAAGGGACCCTGTACACTGTTGGTGCAAATGTAAATTGGTACAGCCATTATGGAAAACAGTATGAAGGTTCCTCAAAAAAATTAAAAATAGAACTGTACAAACCAGCAATCCCAGTTCTGGGAATATATCCAAAGGAAATGAAATCAGTTATGTCGAAGAGATATTTGCATTTCCATGTTCATTGCAGCATTATTTATAATAGCCAAGATATGAAAACAACCTAAGTATCTGTCAACAGATGATTGGATAAAAAAAAATGTGATACATTTATATAATGAAATATTGTTCAGCCATAAAAGAAGGAAATCCTGCTATTTGTGACAATATGGATGAACCTGGACGATATTATGTTAAATGAAATAAGCCAAACACAGAAAGACAAATACTGTATGATCTCACTTACATGTGAATCCAAAAAAAAATTGAACTCATGGAAACAGAAAGCGGAACAGTTGTTGCCAGGGACTGGGAGGTGGGGGGATGTTGATCAAAAGGTTCAAACTTTTAATTGTAAGATGAATAAATTTTGGGGATCCAATATACAGCATGGTGACTATAGTATTGCATTTTACACTTGACATTTGCTAAGTGTGTAGATCTCAGGTGTTCTCAACACACACACATAAGGTTTAAAAAAATTAGTGGGGGAAATTAAGCTTAAGACCTAGAACACCCAAATATAGAATCTGTGAGTTTAGCCTGCCCTCTGGTGGGAAAATTAAGTTCAACAGTCTACATAAAGAGAAGGTTCAAGAAGCACTCCAGGTGAAGATTTTATGAATAGGGTACAAGATAGCACTTGTGGTGGTGGTCTTAATGCAACACTGGTGAAGCAGATTCAGTTCATGCTACATCAGGTGTAGTTTGTAATGTTAACAAGTCAAATTTGTAATAGCTTGTTATTGCCTGTAGGATAAAATTCTCCTTAGCCTGATGTAAGCCTGGTCAGCTGTCCCCAATGTGGCCCTACCTCTACCTGCCTCCACTCCAGCCAGATTGAGTTATTCACCATCCACTAAATACACCTGCACTCCCCACACTTCTTCCAGATTTACCGTTTTCCTCCTGCACTATGCGTGGCTCACTGCTGTGGAAATAATAGGTATTCAATAAACAATTTATTGATTGGTTAATCCCATTCAGTCTATTTAACTTTAAACAGCTGGTTTTGTTATCCTGCAGGAAAGGGAATGTGATGTAACAAAGCTCTAGGGCAGGAAAAAACTTGAAGGCCCCTTTATCTAGTGCTTGGCCCTTTAAAGAGGGCTGGACAGACACCATTTCCCTTCCTTAAAAACTTAGTGGTATAACTTATTTCCACATTTCATTCATAGAAATGGAGCAAGAAGCTTTTCCTGGTCTAACATAGTGGGTGTTTGAGAAATATGGCTAAAGAAATAAATGTCTGTATTTAGGTTATTACATTTTCCCTCTGTACACCTCTGACAGCCACTTGTTTAAACTCGACTCTGGTCGTGTGGTTTCTGTACTGAAAACTCAAGGCCTCCCCCTTATTTTATAAACCCCTCCTTTCTGTCTGTCCTCATCTCCTGCCACTCCACTGTATGTTAAAATTGTTTGCTTTTGTGTCTTCTTTCTTAGACTGTTAGCAGGATCCATACCCTACTCATCTGTAGGGCTAGCACGGAGCCTAAGCCATAATAGATGATCAACAAATGTTTGTTGAATTAAATCATTCTATCCGGGTATATTTTGGGTGTGTTCCTTCTACTCTTACAATGGAAAAAGTAAGAGAATGGTAAAACTTTAGTTTTGGAAGGTATCTGAGAGGGCATCTAATCAATTTCCTTCATTTTATAGATGTGGAAACCCAAGCCTGTTTAGGATCACACAATTTGTTAGTCTTTGTTCTAAAAGAATCAGACAATTGTAGGAAAGAAAAATTCCTCCAGCTGAGGCTGAGCTATTTTGTTGTTCATTGTGTTCAGAAGCCTCTAATTCCCAGAAACAAAGAATGAATTTCCTTATCAGTTTTTGAAATTTTATAATCCTATGTTCCACACCCTATGTGTCAGGGTTGATGAAACTGATTTTAGGAAAAACTAGGCTGATCTGGAGATTTTTATTCTTAATACTCCATCTTGCTCCCACTGGTTCGTACTGCTTGGGAAGGATTCATCTTGTGAGTCTGTCTTGAAAACTGCAACTTGCCTGAAAGGAGAGGAAAGGCAAAAGTTCAATCCAAATCCAAGTTAAAGATCTAAACTCCTTTTCCCACAATCTAAATTCAGACCCACCTTTCCACAGTCACTTCTATAGTATTTTCCTATAGTATTAGCTCCTTCATTTATGAATCAAACATGTCTTTCCTTCTTTTGTGCTAAGGTCGGCTTATCTAACAGCTACATCATCTGGTGAATGGAAATGTATTTTTCATTTATGGGAAAGATCATGTAGAATGATTAAAATTAAGAGTGCCTATCAGGGAAGCAATAGACGGAAGACCGAAGAGGTGTAATAAAAATAGGTTGCAACTTTATGTCTGAATTTTGAATATTCATCTTGGTTATCTGTTTTTCTGTAATTTACTACCATTAATTTTGTTTTGGAGAGTTTAGTAGATACTGGCAACTTATTGAAATATGAAAGTGCTTGAAGATCACGTGTCTTATGTAAATGGAACAAAAAGAAAAGGAAAAGCGAATGATTGTTTTGCTTTATCTTGCTAAAAGAAACTCCCTAAATCTATTTACAGTACAAATTTAACTTGCTAAAGGCAAGCGACCTATTAGAATTATATTAAATAAACAGAGGAGAAGTCATGATCAAGAGCGCCCGGATAGCTCAGTCGGTAGAGCATCAGACTTTTAATCTGAGGGTCCAGGGTTCAAGTCCCTGTTCGGGCGTGTGAGTGTTTTGCGCTTTAGGTTACCAACCAAATATTACCACAGTACGCCGAGAGCGCTGAGGACGACGTACTTCCATTTTAAGTTAAATTCAACTTCTAAAGACAAACAAACAAGAAAAATTCAATTTCTTTTTCATTGATTTCAGAATATGCCGAGAATAAGCATGTTCTCAGGGAGTAAATAAAGAAGCAACTATGTAAAATCATTTCATTTCTTGACAAGTGTCGAGGTTTTGCACGGTTTCCCAGCGAGAAGGAATTTGTTTCTTCATTTTGCTAATAATTGAGAAAGGAAAAAAAAGAAAGTTAAAACGAAGTACCTCGTGTTCTCATCGCAAAAAAAAAACAGTTCATGTGAGTTATGCACTCACTAATTAGCTTTAGACATTCCACAAAGTATACACATTTCGGAACTTCATAGTGTACAACATAAATGTAAACAATTTTTAGTTGTCATTTAAAAAAGAAGAAGGTGAATACGCCCGAACAGGGACTTGAACCCTGGACCCTCAGATTAAAAGTCTGATGCTCTACCGACTGAGCTATCCGGGCTCTCACAGGAAGGAAGTTGTGCTGTAATGCCTTACATAAGAATGAGAAACCTTCTGTAATTGCATGATGTATTTTGAAACTGCTTTAAATTCCAGAAACCTTGTGATTCATGCACAAAACAGAAAGTCCAAATTCTGCGCTTTTCATCAGCATTACCAGCTAATTCAGAATTGCGAGATATTTATGTGCCTAGTAGCCGTTATTAGTTAGGATTTCTTTGGTTTGTAATCTAACAGGTTCAGGATCAAGAGAACGATGAGGTGTCACTTGTGAAGCGCTGTAGTGATATTAGATCTATTTTACCAATGACAACAGGATGGACATCAGTACTGAAACCTACCCGAACACAGAAAAAAATGAATCTGTTTAAGAGAGAACATAAATATGCTCTTCTGAGGCTACTGGTTTGAGCCGTGTAGTATAAAGGGTGAAAAAGGAGGGAAAGTGAGAATCTCCAGTAGGTCCCCTGAAGGCTTTTAAGTAAATTTAAGCGGCGCAAACCGCGGAGGAGGTCACCAGCAGTGTTCTTGGGGGCAGAAGCCCTACTAAGCAGAGAGACAGGAAAGCTGAACATGGCAGCAGGGACAGAGTGGAGTGACCTTGGCATTGGAGGCTCTTCCCTTCCGCAGCCATCCGTAATTTATTTGAGCACTGCTCTCTGCTACGAGCTAGCCTTGAAAACCACCCACAGTGAAGCTTTGAGAGTGGGACACTAAAGGGCCTTTGTTAGCTGATGTTGTTTTCCCTTAATTCCATCCTTAACTGCTTTCGGAGTGATTGCTCTGGTCCAGCAATTCTACTTTTAGGAATTTGTCCTAAAGAAATAATTAGGGATGTATAAAAAGATCTCACTACAGGAGAGATCGTCGTGGGATTTTAATCGGAAATGATATAAATGGCTATATAAATTATGATATAGCCTTAACATGGAACGTTATGCAGCCATTAATAATCGTGTTATGGAAGATAGGACTTGAGAAAAATTGCCAAATATTGTTAAGTTAGGAAATATTTCAAATCAATGTTATTGTTTGTTTTGTTTTTTCGAGAAAAAGGTGCATCCATGTGCATCGAAAAACTGAAAGGATAAATGCTTCTACAAAGCCTGGGTTCTGAAGTTAGGAGTGCTCTTTGAATCCCTCTGGGGGTACCAGGAGGGAGAAACCATAGGAGAAAGGGGCTACAGGAAACTGCTTTGTATATGCAAAGTGTTGTTCCTTAGCAAGAGTTGTGGAAAAAGGAGATTATATTCCTCTTTATACCTTTTTGTATGTATAAAGCAGTGCATTGTATTTTGTTTTGCAGAAAGACTATAGACCAATAATATTGACTTCTAATTTTTTTAAACTGTAAGGGGCCATAAAAAATCATCTAATTCAGCCATTTTATTTTACAGATTGAGAAACTGAAGACCTGCAGAACTGTGTTAACTTTCTGGTTTCTAGAAATAGCTAGACTATAACCCAGATTTCCTGTCGCTTTACTAAATCAACGGTTTGTGAACATAGTTCTTAAAGAAGGAAATGGTGATCACTAAGAGTCAGTTATGAGTTTTTAAGCCAATTTAATTTTCTTTTTTTTGGTAAGGTTATTTGACTGGTAGAAAAGGGAAATACTATAGTTACGGTTTATTTTTTATTATAGCAAGTCATTTGATCAAGTCTTATGAAATCCTCGGGGAAAAGATGGAGAAATGTTGCCAGATGTTAACACTATTAGGTGAGATCACTGGTGGTTTTAAAAACAACATTGGAAGATGAACATCACAAATCAGTGTGAACCATCATGAGAAAAGCACTATTCTTAACCATGACCTAATCAACATATTTATCAAGGTTTTCTTTTTTTTCTTTCTTTTGAGACATTCTTGCTCAGTTTCCCAAGCTAGAGGGCGGTGGCCTCAACCTAGCTCACAACAGCCTCCCAAGTAGCTAGGACTACAGGTGCTCACTACCACTTCCATCCTGCTAATTTTTTGTTTCTATTTTTAGTGGAGATCAAGGGTCACTCTTGCTCAGGCTGGTCTGGAACTCCTGATCTCAAGCGATCCTCCTGCCTTGCCTCCCAGAGTGGTAGGATTATAGGCGTGAGCCACCATGCCCAGCCAAAGTTTTAAATGAAGACCAATTAAATATGTTGATCTATATTTTGCAAAATTGAAAGGACTAATCTCTCTTGACCCTCCAGGGGAGGCTAACTACAGCTCATCCATCACTGCACTCACCACATTCTCTTCACATGGACAGTCTGGCTCTTCCGCTAGACAGATTCCAAGTCATACTTGTTTTGGAATCCTCTATGTTGGTACTTGTTACACAGTAGGTGCTCAGCAAATACTTGCTGATCTTAAACTGAATTGCATGTGCATATCATAATTCCAAGTCTCCAGCAGATAATAGAAAGGGATCTAAACTAATCAGGCACTTTTTAAAAGATACAAAACAAATTCCTGTTTGGAAAATTTTTAAATTAAAAAATTATTGCACGAAGGGAAAGGGGAAATAGTTGACAGTAATCCACCTAAGACAGTACTCTCCCCCCACCCACTCCCTCCCCAGGCTGGGGGCGTGGCTCTCGCCTGTAATCTCAGCACTTTAGAAGGCAGAGGTGGGAGGATCACTTGAGGCCAAAATTTCCAGAAACCAGGTCTGGGTAGCACAAGACCTCGTTTTCTCTACAAGAAAATAGAAAAGGCCTCTTGAGCCCTGGAGTTCAAGGCGGCAGTGAGCTATGATTGTGCCACTGCGCTACAGCTTGGGCATTAGAGTGAGACCTTGTCTTAAAAAAAAAAAATCCCCACCCCAACTATTTTTTTTTGAGAGGGGTGGTTGCTGACTTCAAGCTCTCTGTGAGCAGCCATGAAAAAGTAATTAATTGTTCAGTTCCTGCACAGCACTCTGGATCTCCCAGCTATGCAGGAGGTTGTGCAAGTAGAGCAAGGTACAAAGTGCAAATTGAAGAAGGTCATTGCTCTATTTTCTTTTGCATGGGTCTGGATCTATTTTTGGGTGCTTGTCCAGAAGACGGTGACCAGGATGGCAAGGGGACTTGAAACCATGCCAAATAGATAGCTGAAGGCTCAAGGGGATTTTTAGCCTGCAGAAAAACGAGGGGGAGGGTTGGGTATAGGGATTGGAAGCTGTCCTTCAAATAACTAAAAAGTGTCATAATAGAAATAAGGAAGCCTTATTCCGTTCTCCAAAGTGCAAAACTAAAACCAATAGAGGTTGGGTGCGGTGGCTCACGCCTGTAATCCTAGCACTCTGGGAGGCCGAGGCGGGAGGATAGTTTGAGGCCAGGAGTTCGAGACCAGCCTCAGCAAGAGTTAGAGACCAGCCTGAGCAAGAGCGAGACCCCCCCCCCCCAACACACACACTAAAAAAAAGAAAAATTAGCCGGGCGTGGTGGTGCGCGCCTGCAGTCCCAACTACTAGAGAGGCTGAGGCAGGAGGATCCCTTGAATCCAGGAGTTTGAGGTTGCTGTGAGCTAGGCTGACGCCACGGCACTCTAGCCTGGGCAGCAAAGTGAGACTCTGTCTCAAATAAATAAAAAAATAAAAATAAATAAATCCAATAGAAATTGCAAGGCAATACCTTTCAGCCCAGAAAATCCTCTAACATTTAGAATCATCCTGAAATAAATGAACGAGGTATTTGGAGGGAGGTAATGCCATTTGGCACCAGCAGAGGTTGAAGACGGCCGCCTTGAGAGGTTCCGCCTTGAGAGGTTCGTTGAAGGCCCTTCTGCAGGAGATTAGACTAGATTACCTAGTTGTGTGATCCAGGTAAGCTCTGCTGCACTCTTCTTCACACCTCTCTTTTAGCACTTACCACATTTCTTGAATTATTGTGTATATACCGGCCTTATCTCCCCCACTTAGCGTCAACACTATGATGCTCTGTTCCCCTCTGGGGAGTAAGTCTGCACGCTGGGGAGGGGCTGCGAAGTGAAGGCTGCCTCTGATTACGCTCTCAGCTTTCTTCCTTCTGTTTCCTGATCTCCTATCACTTTGATCTTGGACTTTTGGCCTCCAGAACTATGAGAACATAAATTTCTGTTGTTTAAGCCACTCTGGTATTTTGTTATCGCAACCCTAGAAAACTAATACACCTACTATACAACCATTCATTATACTTTTATACAATTCAATACACTACCATACAACATGACAGCAGGGAAAATTAATTAACTATAACTACACGATTTAAATATGTTCAACGTGTGTAAATACTGTCTGTGTAAATATTACAGAACCTTCCGAGTTCCCCAAATGTTGTCTCTTGAAACTTCACGACTTTCAGTCGTCCAGGTCTCTCGACTCTCTCGCCGGACAGGAGCTACTCTATGGTAGAAAGAGAGCTCAGACTTTCTAGCTCTCTAGTCCTCTGATTGCCACATCTATGGTTTCCGGAGGCCTCACCGGAAGCTCTCGTGTGCGAAGGCTTGGGGGAGACCGGAAGTTGCGCCCTCAGTACTCGCCATTTCAAAATGCTGCTGAGGCCTTAGGGCCTGTGACTGCCACCCCCCCCACCACCCCACCCCGGGCTCGGCGGGGGAGCGACTCATGGAGCGACCGTAAGGTGTGGCTTCCGGGTTTTGTCCGCGGGGTGCCGGGAGGCCGGGAGCGGGTAGTGGAGAGTGAGGAGCAGGCAGCGGTGCCGCCAATTCCGCCGGCCTCGGAGCGGGGGTAAGCGGGCGGGTGGAGCTTGGGGCGTGGGTGGCGGCTTTGGGATGGTCGCGCCAGGCGGAAGGAGGGCTGGTGGGGGAAGGGTTGTGAGATGAGGGCCTGCGGAAGATAAAAGTGGAGGTCGAGTGACATGATGTAGTTTCGGCCGACAGGTGACAAACCCTAAAATCGAAGTAGTCGGATTGACTGTGTTTAACTGACGCAAAATTTGAGGAATACCGAGGCACTTTGGAGAAAGGGGTGGGAGAGAGGGATGCGGGCAGAATCACATTGACGTGTCTTAAGATTATGAGAGTAATTTTTAGGGCTGCGGACCGTCTGCCTCTGAGCCACTTGAGTGCGTGTTTGAAAAAATGCTCATTTTAGGGCCACACCCAGACCTCCCGGAAGAGTATCAGGGGATGGAGCTCTGGGAAATGTATTTCAGTCAACACACTTCGAATGATTTTTGTACACGCTAAACTTTGAAAACCGCTGTTTTAAAGCGACACCTCGCGAAAGTGCTGCTGCTTTGTTCCTTCATCAGGAAAGATCTGTGTTAAGAAGTTACTCCAAGCCCTGGGGTTTGGCACGTGGAACAAGTATCTGTCAAAGATACTCGGAACCTCTTGGTATTAAGTATTACTATATCTCAATTTAGGTTTAGTTCCCCCCTTCCTCGTATATTATTTTTCTTTCTTTCTTTCCTTCCTTCCTTCTTTCTTTCTTTCTTTCCTTCCTTCCTTCCTTTCTTTCCTTTCTTTCTTTCTTTCTTTCCTTTCTTTCTTTCTTTCTTTGTTTTTCTTTCTTTCTTTGAAATCTAGTTATGTTGCCCGGGTTGGAGTGCGGTGGCTGTTCAGAGGCACTATCGTAGCACATTCCAGTGTGGAAATCTTGTCCCCTGCCACAGCCTGGAGTAGGTAGTACTGCTGGCAGGCCACCGCGCCTGGCTGGTTTTTTAAGTCTCTATAACAAATCCCCCCAGTTCAACCCTCCCCTTCACCCCAGGTCCTGTAGAATTTCCAACATTCTGGATTTGGCTAATTGCCTTTTAGTATTGTTTACTTATTTCTTCACCCTCCATTTTTCCCCACAAACTTGTAGTTAGATTTAGATTCTTTCTTAGTTTTTGGTCAAGAATATTTAATAGGTGGTGCTGGTTGCTTCCAGTTGCTTGACATCAAGTAGTACATGATGCGTTAATGACCCTCTTCTAGTGATAAGATTGGGGAGGGTCCAAGTGGTCAGCCTGCTTCATGTGTTTACCTGACCCTTGACTTTCACTTAAATGGTTTTAGCATCTCTTGATGACTGTTGAGGAGGTGACATTTAACTTGAGACTTGAAGGTTTAGGGTGAATCAGTCTTACACAGAACTTACAGTGCTCCAAATGAAGGAACAATGTGTGCAAAGGCTCTGAAGGAGGAAGGAAAGGCATGGCTGAGGTGCAAGGAGCAAGGGGAAGAATACGGCAAGATAAGACTGGAAATGTGCTGAGGGGCTAGACCATGTGTTTATCTTTAGAGCAGTAGCAAGCTATTGAACAGAACCTGACACTGTAGGATTTTGTTAAAAAAATCCTCCTGGGCCGAGCTTGGTGGCTCACGCCTGTAATCCTAGCACTCTGGGAGGCCTAGGCGGGTGGATCCTTTGAGCTCAGGAGTTCGATACCAGCCTGAGCAAGAGCGAGACCCTGTCTCTACTAAAAATAGAAAGAAATTATATGGACAACTAAAAATATATATAGAAAAAATTAGCAGGGCATGGTGGCGCATGCCTGTAGTCCCAGCTACTCGGGAGGCTGAGGCAGCAGGATTGCTTAAGCCCATGAGTTTGAAGTTGCTGTGAGCGAGGCTGACGCCGTGGCACTCTAGCCTGGGCAACAGAGTGAGACTCTGTCTCAAAAAAAAAAAAAAAAAAACAAACAAAAAACACAACGATTTTGTAACCATAAACCAAAAAAAAAAAAAAAGAGGGAGGGCAAGGGTGGAAGCAAGAAAACCTTGAGGGGGTATGATACTGTGGAGTACACACACACACACCCCTCATTTCCTGGCATACAACTTCTAAAATTCTTGGAATCTCCAAAGTAATAAATGTCTTTTTGTATGCTAATGAGTTGACAACTAGCTGGCTGCCCCTTGGTAGCTTCAGGATGGGGGGGCTGGTCACAAGAAAGACCCAGGCAGGATTATAGGGTTGGGACTTTAAGCCCCATTCCAAACCTCTGGGGAGGGGAGAGTAGCTGAAGATTAAGTTGATCACTCAATTGATATAATCAATTGCACCTAGGTAATGAAGCTTCCATAAAAACCCCAAAAAGGAGCTTCTTGGTGAGTGGTGCTCCTGGAGAGGGTGTGGAAGCTCTGCCCCTTCCCCCATACCTTGCTCTATCCATCTGGTGTTCACTGGTATCCTTTGTAATATCCTTAAAATCAGTAAATGTGTTTCCCCTGAATTTTGTGAGTCACTTTAGCAAATTAAACTCAAAGGGGGGGTCATGGGAACCCCAGTTTAATAGCTGGTCAGTCACAAGCACAGGTAAAACAACCTGGGGCTTAGGATTGGCATCAGAAGTGGGGAACAGTCTTATGGTACTGAGCCTTCAACTTGTAGGATCTGATACTCTCTCCATGTAGAATTCCAGGACACCCAGATGGTGTTGGTTACAGAATTGATTGGTTACTGGTGGGGAGAAATCCCCCAATTCTTGGTTGACCAGCGTTCACAAAAGTCTTCTGTATTGATTGTTGCGTGAGAGTATAGGAGAAAAAATTTATTATTCCTATATTCTTTGAGGAGGCTAATGCAATTAAGAGATAGGTGGCTTGGATTAGTGTAGTAATAATGGAACTAGTGAGAAGTTAGATTTTGGAAATATTTTGAAGATAATAGCTTCATAATTTATTTATGGACTAGGTGTGGAGTGTAAAAGAAAGAGGAGTCAAGAATGGCTTCAGGGTTACGATCTGAGTAACTGGAAGGATGGAGTTGCCATTTACTGACACAGGGAAGAGTACAGGTCTCGCAGATTTGGGGAGATCAGGAATTGGTTTTATACTTATAAGGTTTGAAATGCCAGTTAAAAGCCAGCTTTAAAATTGCAGTTGTGCTTGTGTCCCATTTGACTTCCTGTGTCAGTAAGAAGGGAAGATGATGGGGGGCGGGAGGAATTGATACTTTGTTATGGCTAATAAGCCTCTTCAGACTAGTGAGGGACCTCCTTACCTCAGCCAGTATATTTGTAGACTAGTTTTCTACGCTCCCTTTCCCTGATGGGGCTTGTTAGTCATAAATTTCACTAATTTATTGTTGCCTTTTTACTATAAAAAGGCATGAAGGTAACTCAGGCAAGTTTATTTAAAAATCTATTTTCCAGCTGGATGTGGTGCCTTGCACCTGTAGTCCCAGCTACTCTGGAGGCTGAAACAGGAGGATCACTTGAGCCCAGGAGTTCAAGAACAGCCTGGGCAATCTAGTTTTCTTCTCTATAGCTTTTTTTTTTTTTTTTTTTAAGGTGAAAAGGTAGAAGGTGAAAAATTTCAAGTAAACCATACTCTTCAATTCATAGTAACCTCTTTTCCTTAATGATATATGTCTATTTTGGTTTAATCCATGTTGTAGGTATCTAATTGCTGTTCTCTTTTTGGATTTGGTACATTTATTTTTTATTTTTTTTATTTTTTGAGACAGAGTCTTGCTCTGTTTCCCGGGCTAGAGTGCCATGGGGTCAGCCTAGCTCACAGCAACCTCAAACTCCTGGGCTCAAGCAATCCTTCTGCCTCAGCCTCCCGAGTAGCTGGGACTACAGGCATGTGCTAGCATGCCTGGCTAATTTTTTCTATATATTTTTAGTTGTCTGGCTAATTCCTTTCTATATTTAGTAGAGACAGGGGTCTCGCTCTTGCTCAGGCGGGCCTCGAACTCCTGACCTTGAGCAATTCTCCCGCCTCAGCCTCCCAGAGTGTTAGGATTACAGGTGTGAGCCAGCACACCCAGCCAGGATTTGGTACATTTAAAAGCTGTTTTAATTGACACTGGAAATGTTGATTCTCATTTTCTGCGGTCCCTTCTCAAGACATGTTCCAACATGTTGCAGAGGTTTTCCTGGAAGTCCTCTTGGAATCTTAAATCTGTGACTTATCTTGGTAAATCCCCAGCCCTGGGTCTGTCTTCTTGAGGGTGCTCTTGAACAGTGGCCAAGAGGAGGAGGAGATAGTAAAGAACTAGCTGATATCCGTTGGGGAGGTAATGATTGTAAATTTGACTTTCAGTTTAAACAATTTACTTGTTAACCTCAGTGAGGAAGTTGGAGCATGCCTGAACGTATTTCTGTTTCAGGCTTCACCTGAGGGAAGCATAGGTGATTCTTAATTAAGCTCTTCAGTTTTTTTTAGGATCTGAACTAGAAAGTGATCAGAAGGTATGAATAACCTTAGCATTTGTGCAGGGTGCTCTGTTATATGTGTTATATGTGTTTTTTACTTCTGCTGGATAAATGCCAAAGAGAATTTTCTACTTTAGAATCGATTTTATGAATGTGTTTTTCTTTTAGTTTTACCCACAGACTGCAATTTCTTCACTGCCAAAATGACATCATTTTCCACCTCTGCCCAGTGTTCAACATCTGACAGTGCTTGTAGGATCTCTTCAGGACAAATCAATCAGGTAAATCATTTTTGGATATTCCTGTTTTTCTTTAAGTTAAAAAAAATTGAATTAAAGCATATAGCTGGCTTTACTGACTTGGATTTTATACAGAGCAGAAATGATTATATTAAAAAATGACATATTAGGGCAGTGGGTAAGCAGTACCAGCATTCATAAATTTGAATTGACCATTGACTAAATATTTGGAGGTTCCAGATTGCTCCAAATGGTACCTTTTGAAAACTAGCATGTTTTAGGGTAGAGGTAACTAGTGGAGAATTTGGGTCTGGGTTATATTTGTTTTCTGTCACCATCACTTTGTTATAATTAATTTGTTTTCTTTAAAAAGCAACTTTAGGCCAGGTGTGGTGGCTCACGTCTGTAATCCTAGCACTCTGGGAGGCCGAAGCAGGAGGGTCGCTCAAGGTCAGGAGTTCGAGAATATCCTGAGAAAGAGTGAGACCCCCGTCTCTACTAAAAATAGAAAGAAATTATCTGGCCAACTACAAATATATATAGAAAAAATTAGCCGGGCATGGTGGCACATGTCTGTAGTCCCAGCTACTCGGGAGGCTGAGGCAGAAGGATTGCTTCAGCCTGGGAGTTTGAGGTTGCTGTGAGCTAGGCTGATGCCACGGCACTCTAGCCCGGGCAACAAAGTGAGACTCTGTCTCAAAAGCAACTTTAAATTAAAACTATAGGAAATGTATTATTACAGAAAATCCAAACTCTATAATGTATTTATAAAAGTATTTATGTGTAAAGATTTTTTTTTGATAAAGACTCTTGACCATCTCCTTTCTTCTTGTCCCAAAGTGCCCTCCCCTAAGATAAGACTATTACCAAGTTGATGTGTCTTGTTCTAGACCTTTTCCTCTAAAATTATGAAAATACATAATTTAGTTTTGTGTTTTCATAAACATTTCACAATATCTAGTATTCTGTGCCATAATGTATGATAAAGGTGAAATTTAGATTTCGTGAGAAAAAATGTGACTCACATAACACAGTCATCTGTTAATTTAGTGATGGGGATATGTTGTGAGAAATGTGTCCTTAGGTGATTTCGTAGTTGTACGAACATTATAGAGTGTACTTAGATAAACCTAGAGGGTATAGCGTACTATACACCCAGGCTAGATGGTATAGCCTGTTGCTTTTAGGCTCCAAACCTATACTGTGTGTTGCTCTGCTGAATACTATAGGCGATTGTAACACAATGGTAGGTATTTGTGTATCTTCATCTAAACATAATTAAACATAGAAAAAGTATGATAAAAATGTGGTATAAAAGATTAAAAAAAATGGTACATCTGTATAGGATGCTTACCATGAATGGAGCTTGCAGGACTGAAAGTTGCTCTAGGGTGAGTGAATGTGAAGGCCTAGGACATTACTGTACACTATTGTAGGCTTTATAAACACTACACTGAGGCTACACGAAATTTATAAAAAATTTTTCTTTCTTCAATAATAAGTTAACCTTAGCTTACTGTAACTTTTAACGTCATAAATTTTTTTGTTTTGAGACAGCATCTCACTCTGTTGCTTGGTCCAAAGTGCCATGGCTTCAGCCTAGCTCACAGCAACTTCAAACTCCTGGGCTCAAGTGATCCTTCTGCCTCAGCCTCCTGAGTAGCTGGGACTACAGGCGTTCACCACAATGCCCAGATACTTTTTTGTTTCTATTTTTAGTTGCCCAGCTAATTTTTTTTTTCTATTTATAGTATAGATGGGGGTCTCGTTCTTGCTTCGGGTGGTCTCGAATTCCTGGCTTTAAGTGATCCTCCTGCCTCGCCCTCCCATAGTGCTAGGATTACAGGCATGAGCCACTGTGCCTGGCCAGCATCATAAATTTAATATTTTTTAAACTTGACTCTTCTGTAATAACACTTAGCTTAAAACACAAACACAATTTTATAGCTGTAGAAAATTATTTTCTTTACATACTTATTCTATAAGCTTTTTTCTATTTTGTTTTTTTTTTTTGGAGATAGAGTCTTGCTCTATTGCCCGGGCTGGAATGCTGTGGCGTCAGCCTAGCTCACAGCAACCTCAAACTCCTGAGCTTAAGCAATGCTTCTGCCTCAGCCTCCCGAGTAGCTGGGACTACAGGCATGTGCCACCATGCCCGGCTAATTTTTTCTATATTATTTTTAGTTGTCTAGCTAATTTTCTATTTTCTTCTTCTTTTTTTTTTTTTAGTAGAGACAGGGTCTCGCTCTTGCTCAGGCTGGTCTCGAACTCCTGACCTCAAGCTATCCTCCCGCCTCGGCCTCCCAGAGTGCTAGGATTACAGGTGTGAGCCACCGCGCCCGGCCCACTTTTTTCTATTTTTAAATTTTTTTTTTACTTCTTAAATTTTTTTGTTAAAAACTAAGACATAGACCAGGCATAGTGGCTCACACCTGTAATCCTAGCACTCTGGGAGGCTGAGGCGGGAGGATTGCTTGAAGTCAGGAGTTCGAGACCAGCCTGAGAAAGAGCGAGACCCCATCTCTACAAAAAATAGAAAAATTAGCCCATGGTCCCAGCTACTGGGGAAGCTGAGGCAGGAGGATCACTTGAGCCCAGGAGTTTTAGGTTGCTGTGAGCTAGGCTGCAGCCATGGCACTCTAGCCTAGGCAACAGAGTGAGACTGTCTGAAGACAAACAAACAAACAAAAAAAAAATGAAGACACAAACACATTATTCTAGACCTACACACGGTCAGGATTATCTACATCACCATTGTTCACCTCTACATCTTGTCCCACTAGAAGGTCTTTAGGGGCAGTAGGACACATGTAGTTGTCCCCTCCTATGATAACAATGTCTTCTGGAGTACCTCCTGAAGGATCTACCTGAGGTTGTTTTACAGTTAACTTTTTTTTTTTTAATAAGCAGGAGGAATGCACTCTATAAATAAAAAGTGTAGTAAAATTGTAAACCAGTAACATAGCCATTTATTGATTGTCATTATCAAGTATTATGTACTGTGCATGGTTGTATGTGTGATAGTTTTATATGACTGGCAGTGCAGCAGGTTTGTTTACACCAGCAATGCCACAAACACGTGAGTAATGTGTTGCACTAGTATGTCACTAGGCGATAGGAATTTTTCAGCTGCGTTATAATCTTACGGGACCACTGTGGTGTATGTGGTCTGTTGCTGACTGAAATCTTGTTAAGTGAGATGCATGACTGTAAATGATTTTGAGATAATTGGCCATCTCCGGAAGAAAACAAGACATCTCAAACCTTGTACAAAAACAAATTCTAGATAGATTTAAATGTAAAAAGTGAAATAAAAAATTTAGGAAATATTTGTAAAAACTTTAGAATGAGGGATGTCTTTTTTTTTTTTTTTTTTTTTGAGACAGAGTCTCGCTTTGTTGCCCTGGCTAGAGTGAGTGCCGTGGCGTCAGCCTAGCTCACGGCAACCTCAAACTCCTGGGCTCAAGCAATCCTTCTGCCTCAGCCTCCTGAGTAGCTGGGACTACAGGCATGCGCCACCATGCCCGGCTAATTTTTTCTATATTTTTAGTTGGCCAGATAATTTCTTTCTATTTTTAGTAGAGACGGGTCTCGCTCTTGCTCAGGCTGGTCTCAAACTCCTGACCTTGAGCGATCCACCCGCCTCGGCCTCCCAGAGTGCTAGGATTACAGGCATGAGCCACCGCGCCTGGCCTGAGGGATGTCTTAAGACAAAGCTTGACGAGGCTGTAAGAGAGAGAGAGAAATTTGATCATGTGAAATTTAAAAAACAAAATTGTGTGGCCAAAGACTCCATAGTGAGAGTCAAGAGATAGCAAACAAAGAGTCACTATCCCTTGGTTGTAACACATTTTGTTTATTTATCCACTGATAGTCATTTGGGTTGTTTCTATCTTTTGGTTATTTGCAATAATGCTGCTATGAACATTGATGTACGAATACTTAGTTTAGTTTAGTCTCAGATTTCAGTTCTCTCTCTCTTTTTTTTTTTTTTTGGTGTTGCTGGGTGGGCTTTGAACCAGCTTTCAGTTGTTTTGGATAGATACCTAGGAGTGGCGTTGCTGGGTCATGGGTAATTCTACGTTTCACGTTTTGAGGAACTGCCAAACTGTTTTCCACAGCAGCTGTACCATTTTACATTTCCACCAGCAATGCACAAAGGTTCCAATTTTTGTGTATCCTTGCCAACACTTATTTTCCTTAAAATTTTTTTTTTATAGCCATCCTAGTGTGAATGTGTTATCTTTTAAAAATGTGATTTTTCAGAAAGGCAGCAAGTAGTATTCTGATCATCTCTAGTTACTTTATGCATTGGAAGATTGTACATTATTAGGTGATAAATTTCTATCAGCGCTTGTTTTTAAAAAACGTGTTTAAGGAAGTTCTCTTGTTCTGAGAATTTCAGAAACCTAATCGAAATGTAAAATAGCAGATTTATTTTATGTTTACATCAGGTACGACCAAAACTGCCACTTTTGAAGATTTTGCAGGCAGCAGGTGCACAAGGTGAAATGTTCACTGTTAAAGAGGTAAGCCATTATAAAAAGAAAATTCTCAGTTTTAAGAACTGTTGAGAAATAGAATTCAGCGAATATGTACTTCTGAAATCAGTCCT
Organism: Varecia variegata; assembly: GCA_028533085.1. NCBI lineage: Eukaryota > Metazoa > Chordata > Mammalia > Primates > Lemuridae > Varecia > Varecia variegata. The sequence goes on along the minus strand of CM052450.1, from coordinate 20,682,519 downwards.
AAGAAAGGAAGTTCCACTTCTGAAGTATTGGAGGGGCACCTTTTGCTCTGTTTTAAAGACTGTTAAGTTGGATTTCTCAAATGAAGTAAAAAAAAAGTTGGATTTCTCACTTCCTTCTTTTTGAAGCATTTATAAGCTAAACATAATATTACCCATGAATTCATTGATCCAGTAGTTAAAATGTAAAACACATACAGATTAAAAAAATGACACTGTGATTTACAGGATGTGTTACGAGGCAGGAATTAAATGCGGTAGTTTTCATTATAAATGTGTCAGACACTCTTCTGAGCACTGAGTTACTTTAAACACTTATGCATTTAAATAACTTATTTAACTTCTGAAGTTTTTTTTTAAACAAAACCAAATTGAATTCTTTAAGTGGAAAAGACGTAATATTAAAATGTTAATCTGTTGGAATGGCTTATATTTAGTAGGATAGGTATCTAACCCTTCCTAAACAGAGGAAACAAAATTATCAAGCTTTTTATTTATGTACTTATTTTTTGACTTTTCTTAAAAGCTTCACACCTGTCAGCACTGCCATACTCTTGAGCCATTACCTCTCAAGGAAACAAATCTAGAGGCATTTCCTATTTTTCTAGAATATCTACATTTTATTTTAAATCAAGTGCATCATTTTGGACTGTATCTCTAAGATTTTGATACGTATGTAAGACTTTTTCCCAAACGGTTATTAAATTCTGGATTTTTATGTCATTAAAGTTGTTATGATGAATTATGCTATCTCCTTCATTAGCATGGCAGTGTTTTCCTAAGTTTACACAATAAACTTTCTATTATGAACCTTTACCTAGTGCATAAAGGGGAGTTTCCTGATTTTTAAGTTTTAAGTCTTGGTTCTCAGTGTATGTGTTGAGGCAGTATGATATAATGAGAATAGTGGTATTTGTATACAAAGTTAGAGCAGTGTTTTAGAGAATCCTGTTTTATATACTTAGAGTGGATTTATTTTTTCTGAAAGTTAGACAGATATAAGTGTAGAACTCCTGTTTCTTCTAGTAGATGTTTTTCCCAATTAATTTCTCCCTAGATTACTCAGTAGTTGATTAGGTGTGAATGCTCAGCTAATCCATTAATACTGGGACACGGGGGAGGGAAGGGTGTGGGAGGAACAATGGGAACCCAGGAACATCATTACTCTAATATAATGGGAATAGTGTTGGAAAAATTTCATGCAGATATCTAATAATTTCTGAGAAATTGGGGCCTAAAGATAAAGATAACTGCCTTGGTCGGCTTGTGATCTGTGACAACAGAATTTTTACTGACATTAAGTGAACTTAATTATTAAGTAAAAAAATTTTTAATCTGCCACATGTAGAAAACATTTCTTTTCAAAAGATTGAATTATTTTTGTTAATCATAAAATTCAGCCAAATTCATTGGCAGAAGGTACCAAATTGGATGATATATTTAAGGTTATAGGAAATGCTTGTCAACCTACATAACAGAGGCTCTCTAAAAAACAGATAATTATTTGGAAATAGAGCATTGCAGTGGGAATATATCCATGCCATAACAAACTCTGTGTATTCAGGCAGACAAAGGCGTTTGATTTTTTTCTTTTGTTTTTGAGACAAGGTCTTGCTCTGTTGCCCAGGCTGGAGTGCAGTGGGGTGATCATAGCTCACTATAGTCTCGAACTTCTGGGCTCAGTGATCCTCTGACCTCACCCTCCAGAATAGCTGGGAGCAGGTGCATGCCACTGCGCCTGGCTAATTTTTTTTTTTTTTTTAAATTTTTTTTGTAGAGATGGGTTCTTGCTATGTTGCCCAGGCTGGTCTTGAATTCCTGGCCTCAGGTGATCCTCCTGCCTTGGCTTCCCAAAATGCTGGGATTACAGGCATGAGCCACTGCACAGGCCCGCAAAGGTTTTTGAAGGAAAAAATGAGGAGATAACATAATTGTTTTGAAGTAACTATCATTGGCTACAAAGATCAGTAACAAGGATGATGCCAGTCCGAGGTTGGACAGGCAGTTGCTGGGCAGATGTCCTTGTAGAAGTATTTTTTGTGTAAGGTTGTGATGGCCTTTGTGCAAGGTGGTGTTTTGTTTTATTTTTATTTATTGATCTGACAAGATGGCAAAGATTGTGGTTTTTGGCAGTCTTTTGTGATAGTTTTTGTTATCAGGTATTCAAGTATGAGAATCCTCTCTTTCTTCATGGTCTTCCCCAGTTCTGTCAGTGTTTTCTTAACAATAGTGTCTCTATTTTGATTCTGATAACTTTAACATGCTTCATCTACATTTTAGATAATTTTTAAGTTTTGAATGATGCACTTGACTGTCTTCCCTTCCATTTTGTGAACTCTGAAAAAAGCCAGATAGATTAAATTTTTATCTGATAAACATTTGGATTCTATGTTTTATGTACTTACAGTGCTGATGGCTTATTGAACATTGAAGCTTTTTGACTTTATTTGCCAAAAAGAATTAGGTGAACACACATCAAAAGCCTAGAATGGTTGTTTATGTACGCCTGGACTTGGAAAATATTTTATGATCCAGGCGAATTTAAAGTTTATTATTTCTAGTAATAGAACAGACCCCTTTATTTGGACTGGTGAGAAAATTTTAAGAGGCTATCAGGTGAATTCACCACTTTTTCTCTTTGTCAGATTAGTACATTTCTGTGCTAAAAAGTCTGAGTGTGTTAATTGGCAGAAAAATAATGATTAGATGGACATGGTAGTTGGGAGCAACTCTCCTGTTGTAGGACCCCTTGCACAAGCACTGACAGTTTTGTAAATATGTTACTTGTTTCTCTAGAAAACTAACTTACTGGCCAGGCATGGTGGTGCATGCCTGTAGTCCCAGCTACTCAGGAGGCTGAGATGGGAGGATTGCTTGAGCCCAGGAGTTTGAAGTTGCTGTGAGCTAGTCTGATGCCATGGCACTCTAGCCCTGGCAACAGAGCCACACTCTGTCTCAAAAAAAAAAAAAAAAAAAAAGAAAGAAAGAAAACTAACTTACCTTACCTCCTCATAATTAATTTGTGTTTTTGGCAGCCAGTGGCCAGATCATTTCATGGTATTTTGTTCCCACACAGGTCATGCATTATCTAGGTCAGTATATAATGGTGAAGCAACTTTATGATCAGCAGGAGCAGCATATGGTATATTGTGGTGGAGATCTTTTGGGAGAGCTACTAGGACGTCAGAGCTTTTCCGTCAAAGACCCAAGGTAAAAAGAGTGAGGATTTGTGAATCTTTTTGGGTGCTTATACTTAGCCACTTAATCTCCGTAGGTTATTAATGTTTTTTTATTACTTTGGTCCTCAAGTGCTTAAGCAAAAGGTCTACATATTAGGTAGCCTATGAGACACTGAGAATACAGTAGTGAGCAACATGGATGGTCTCTGATTTTGTGGACTATTCAGAGTAGTGAGACAGTGGATGCTCTTCCCCATCTTAATCAAATTATCACACGAGTACACGGTAAAATTACACTATGATAAGTGCCACAGAAAAGAGGTACATGAAGCAGGGAGTGGGTGGGATTTAGAGTGTTAGGAGTTAAGGAAAGCTTCTTTCAGTGAAATTTGAGCTGGGAGCTGAAGGATAATTAAAAGGTTGATTAGAGCTGCGGTCCCCCATCCCCAGGCCACCCCCAGGCCATGGACTGGTGCTGGTCTGTGGCCTTTCAGGAACCGGGCTCAGCAGCGGGCAAGCAAGCAAAGCTTCATCTGTATTTACAGCCCTGCCCTATCGCTCGCATCACTGCATAAGCTCTGCCTCCTATCAGATCAGCAGCGGCATTGGATTCTCACAGGAGCATGAACCTTGCGAGTGCGAGGGATCTAGGTTGCACGCTCCTTATGAGAATCCAATGCCTGACGATCTGAGGTGGAGCTGAGGTGGTGATGCTAGTGCTGGGAGCAGCTGCAAATACAGGTTATTATTAGCAGAGAGGTTTGACTGCACAATGAATCATCCCGAAAACCATCTCCTCATCTGTGGGAAAACTGTCTTCTATGAAATTGGTCCCTGGTGCCAGAAAGGTTGGGGACCACTAGATTAGAGGAGTGTGAAGGAGAGCTTCAGGCAGATTTAACATCATGTGTATAAGCCTGGGTAGGAGGGAACTTGATATGACCAGCTTAGAATTTTGTATAATAATTGTTGGAGAGAGAGGAAGAGTGAGCAGATGAGAGAAATGTAGAATTGCTGAGCAGTTTGAGATTGATGATGAGCCTAATAAGAATCACAGTAGAGTTCATCTGACCTTTTCTTCAGCTGCATGGGTTATATGGTCATTAGCTTATACAGTCAAAAGCTAATTAGTAATTAGAAACCAGTGTTCTTTCTCTCTATAGCTTTGTGATGACTTTTTCTTCTAAGCTCATTTTGTCTTAAATTAAGACTCCTCTCCACCCCCACTCTCCAATTAAAATCTAAAACTTAACTCCAAGAAGGAAGGAATAGTTTCCAAAGGAAATCTCCCCACTTGGGTTCCTGTAAACTAGTGAAATAAAATGTAAATCTGTTTTTTTAATGGGGGCAAAGTAACACAAGGGCCTGGGCATTAACTTCTTAATATTTAAGTAATTAAAATCTATTCTGGGGAAAAGATTCTTCCTCTCTCTGCCTTGTAGAGAAAGTTGGGAGATAACATACCAGAGATATATTTAATATTTAATGGAAAACCACTGATGCCTTCAGAGTAGCATTTGGAGTTGTTAATTTTTTGTTTTATCTCTTAAACAGCCCTCTGTATGATATGCTAAGAAAGAATCTTGTCACTTTAGCCACTGCTACTACAGGTACGTCACATCATATTTCTGCAGTCTATCATAGCTTTGAGTTCAAGGGGGCAAACGATGGGAAAGCAAGGAGGGCGAAGGTGGAAATGGAGTGCTGTCTTTGGCATGACTGGGAGGACTGTATACTACATGTCACACAGAGTGTCAGTACTGTGCTGCTCAACTTTTCATTGTGAAAAATCTCAAACGTACTGAGGATAGAGATATGCTCACCTAGACGTGCTGTTAACATTTTGTCACATTTGCTTCATCTAGACATACTTTTAAAATCTCTAATAGTTAAGGTCTTTTTTCCTTCAAACATACAATACCATTGTTACACACAACAAAATTAATAATAAACAATAATAATTCCATAATCCTAACAGTTTATTGTTTCCCCCAGTTATTTCAAAACTATCTTATATATGGCCTGTTCAAATCAGGATCCAAAGTCCACACATTGCATTTGGTTGTATCTCATAAGTGCCTTTAATTTATAAAACTTAACCCTCTTGTTTTCATGTCATTTATTTGTTAAAGAACTGAGTCATTTTTTTCTGTAGAATTTTCCACATTCTGGAGTTGGCCGATTGTATCCTTGTGATTGTGTTTAATATGTTTCTTTATCCCCCTATTTTCAGTAAATTAGTAGTGCTTAAATAGATTCAAGTTTAAATTTTTTGTCAAGAAAGCTTTATAGGTGGTGCTTTGTACTTTGATGTGTTTTATCATATCACACTCAATATAAGGTCTGCCTGTCCCTCTTTTAGTCATGTTAAGATTCTGTGAGCTCAGGTGGTATTAGTCTGATCTATCCCTTATAAAGATCCTCCAAGAACCTTTCACCTAATTGTGTTAGTTTTCTGTTATCCGAATGCCAGTTTGTCTAATCTTTTGCTTGATTCCAGACCTTTTAAATACTACTCTTTGAATTTATCTATTAGGTATGTGCAGGAAAGTGGCTGCTTTGGGGTCTGAGGTCTCCAAAATGGTGGTGTGTTAGAGATAAGTGAATACCTGGGTACAACTGAAATGTAACTCTGTCTCACTCATTTTCAAATAATGAAAGTTTTTTCCCCCCTCTACTACATGAAGCCCTTTTGTGAGCTTCAACTTAGATTTTAGGTAATATTTTGCTTTGAAGAAAGCCCAAGTTTGTCATTTTTTTTTTGTTTTTTTTGTTTTTGAGACAGTCTTGCTCTGTCATCCTGGGTAGAGTGCAGTGGCATCATTGTAGCTCACCCGCAACCTCAAACTCTTAAGCTCAAATGATCCTCTTGCCTTGGCCTCCCGAGTAGCTGCAACTGGAGGCGAGTGCCACCACACATGGCTAATTTTTCTATTTTTAGTAGGGACACGGTTTTGCTTTTGCTCAGGCTAGTCTCAAACTCCTGAGCTCAAGTGATTCTCCCACCTCAGTCTCCCAGAGTGCTAAGATTACAGGCATGAACCATCATGCCCGGCCTGTAATCTCTTTAGATTGGCTGTCTTTTGATAGTTTACTGAAATAGGTTGAAAAGAATTTCACTCCCAGTGAAGATTTAGTTGTTAAAGTCTGGGAAAGAGACTTTGCTCTCATGTGGAAACATGATTTTGAACTTACATTGAATTTTGAAGCCTATTGGTTTCATTGAGTCATTTGCCCACTTCACCCACTTCATATAGCTGTAAATTTCTGTTTGAGAGGGAAGGCCTTGCAAATGATATGGCAGCTTTATTGGAATTCAGTCACTTGTGAAATAGTATGGCTTTCCTGGAGTAGTCACTGACAGCTTGAAATACATGGAGGGTTTTATAATTGCTGATTTACTCTTTCAGTAAAATTTGTTTTCCTTTTTTTACCCACTTTGGCCATCCCAAAATTTGTTTTCCAATTGATCTAGTCTCTGAGTATCTACAGTGGGTATAATTCTTACTTTTTTCCCCTCTCTTTTTCTTTCTTGTACTTTCTACATAATTTAACATGCCATATATTATAAAGAGCATTTCTGTAAGCAAACATTTCAGTTGATCCTCGCAACAATTCTGTGAGGAGAGTCAGTAGATGAAGAAATTGAGATTTTGTTTTTTTGTTTTTTTTTTTAACATAATGGATTTACCCAAGATCAGATACCACTGATAAGTGGTGGAACAGAGATTTCTTCCTATGGTGCCATATAATGATGTCTTCTTAACCCTTACTTGTAACAGAATTTGTTCCCCCAGTTTTTTTTTTCACAAATTCTTTTCCTCTGAACATCAAATCTTTAAAATGTTTTTATTTAATTTTTCATTAAAAAAATTCAGATTTAACAAAAAAGTTGAAAAATATTATATAGAGTTCCCATATTTTTTTTACCTAGATTCCCAAATGGTTACATTTTATATAACTATAGTTTAATGATCAAAACCAGGGAATTGCCCCCAAGTAATTCTGATTATCTACTCTGACTTGCACTTGCGTTGGTGCTTGTGGTTGGCCATCTCTGTTGGTTTTCATAAATTGGGTTGCATGTGTTTGTTTTGTTTGAAAGGACAAATGAGAAAAGTGCTGTTCATATAATTTATTTTACACCTTTGCAAATGGGTTAAACCTTTTATTTTGATGGTTGAAGAAAATGCCATTTAAAGTGAAGGTGGTTCTTTCTAAATCATTTCTCCAAATTTTCCCGTGTTTACTAATAAAATGAAATGGATATGATAAACGTATTTATTTTAAAATTTCTCTTTTACATTGTGATTTCCCCTGATGATTTATTTTTACTTGTAATTGTCTTAACCTAAGTAAGATAGTAAGGCTTTAGAAATATAAATGACATTAGTAAAAAAATTACTTTATTAAAGAACTGCTACACCTGTATTGTGTGTTAATGGAACTTGACTTTGAAGACCACTGTGGTCAGAAAATGCTGTCTCTTGAACTTTTCATTATCTCTCTGTATCTATAAAAATGTTTCTGGAAATAATGTTCTTTATAATTACAAGTTTGAAAATATTTGCTTTGTGCAAAACAACTCAATTGTCAGACCAGTTGTAGGATCTGTTTTCTTTCTTTAGCAGTCTTTATTAGATGAGGATGATGTTTGCCACATGTCCTATCTCTGAACCTGGTAATGGTTGATGAGCTTGATCCACAACAGACTTATTTGGGTGCATCTCAGTTACATGTAGCCTCACATAATGGATGGTCCAGATTATTAAATTGCCTGCAGCTTGTTTTTTTCCTGTAGTCAAGTGTTTATCTTTTGCTTGAAAAATTTCTGAGTCCTTGGAATACATTTCTTTCTTAGACCAATGCAGTATCTCAGAATTTCTCTCTGTTTGAGTTATTGTTTTCTTTGTTTCTTTATGTTGGCCTTGAGAAAAACTTTTTATCTGCCTCTTCTTTCTTCTTAGGAAATATAGTAACTGGGGAAAAAAGACTTGATGAAAAACATCTAATCTATATATAGGCGATGGGAATTTAAACCATGAAATTATTATTGACACTTAGAATGTAGGTTTACATGAAGACGCTATTGTTTTATGAAGCAAGTTTTGGAAAGATATCAAGATTTTAAGATCTCATAATCCTGTATAACTTTAACACTTGAAAATCAACATTAAATTTAAAAAGCCAAACACTTTCTGTTGTTTATAAGCTAGGCAAATTTGGTAATACAGGAAGAGATGACAAAAATAGTCTCCATTATTTCCTGCTTGGAAACACTTTTCATGTAAAATTTTGAAAGCCTGCTATGGAAGAACAATTTTTAGTCATTTTTCACTTTTCCCCAGATTATATTTTGGTAATATATTTTGAATATGGCCTGTCTTGGTCTTTGTCATTTTTATCAGTTATGATTTTTTCTTTCTTGTAAATGAGAGCCTTGTCCAGCGGACATGGAGAAGTACATCTCTAGGGACCAAACCTAGCTCTAGGGTTGTTTTCTGAGGTCCTTTTTGTGTGGAAAGAATGGTTATTACCAGGGAAGGTTTTCCTTTTGTTTTACTTGCTATCCAGATGCTGCTCAGACTCTCGCTCTCGCACAGGATCACAGTATGGATATTCCAAGTCAAGACCAACTGAAGGTAAAATCACCACACGGTGACTTCTTTTGTTGTACAGAGTGGCCCCTTCTCTGTACCTGTGGATCTTGGACTCCCAAGACCTTTCCGTGAATGTGGTAAGAATTTAATAGGAAAGGTTCTTGGGAGCTCACAGACCAGGGACAGAGTGAACCTTCTCTGTTCTGCCCATAACAGAGTTCCAGTCTCTGAATCTTGCTTTGGGATGTAGCACTTCTGATCTTCAGTTCTTCCAGTTGCATTTTCTTTGGGTTTGTGTGTGTCTGTGTATGTCTGTGTGTGTGTGGTGTGTGTATGTGTTTGAGGAAACTGCTTTATTAGATTTTAACAGTTTTGTTGCAGTTACGTTCATGTCAGGCCATTTCCTAAAGCTTCCGCAAACCTGGGGAAAATTTATGATCATCTTGGTAGATGGTGAGGGTTTCACATGTTTTCTGAATTATGCCTAATTTTGTAGTAGGCTAGAGGCTTTATACAGATAGCCTGTTGTTGACCTTTGCATAAAGGCCAAAATCTGTTTTTCCCCCCCAGGTTTGGGATTCTCCTAGCTCTGTTCACAGTGGGTTGAGGAGAGGTGTTGCCTTTACTTGATGACTGTTGTGAACTCCAGAGTTCTCTTTCTTGTGTGTAACCCATTGTGTTGCACACTAACTGGTGAGCCAGAATGGAACTGCTACATCCCCTGGTCTCAGTTATTTCGACTACACTGATAGACACCTTTCCCTTCTTTCAGCAAAGTGCTGAGGAAAGTTCCAATCCCAGAAAAAGAACTGAAGAAGGCGATATTCCCACACTGCCTACCTCACAGCATAAATGCAGGAATTCTAGAACAGGTATGTTTTAGGTTAAGGCTGTGTAGACTTGTTTGTCTTTCTTTCTTTTTTTGTTTGTTTTTTTTTTTGTCTCTTCACGTGAAGTAAGAGCAGTATATGTCATAATTTCTCATTCTTCCCTGAAAACCTTTTATCATCATTGTTAACTAGGAAGGTGGTGCTTTTTTAGCAACCCATGATTACTAGGATGGTGTAAGACCCTTCCATTAGCTGGCATGCTAATAGAAGATAGCTACACTTTTATCAGTTTGTTACCTGGTGAATTTTGTCTATATATGAATTAAGTTGCCTTGGCCATTTTAATCTTGGTACCCCTGTATATATTTGATTTGGTTAGAATTTTTATTTTGATTTGTCTGCTTGAGGCAAAGGCTAATTTTCATAGGCTTTTAAGTTTGCAAAGATGATAAGATATACTTCATATCGTAGGGCCAAGAATGAGTTATAAGAAGCCTTTGACAGGGTTAGCTTCCCTAATCCAAAATGCTCCAAAATCTGAAACTTTTGAATACTGACATGATGCCACAAGTGGAAAATTTCACACCTGACCTTATGTGACAGGTTGCAGTCAAAACTTTGTTTCAGGCACAAAATTATTAAAAATAGTGTATAAAATTACCTTCAGGCTATATGGTATATATGAAACATAAATGAATTTTGTGTTTAGACTTGGGTCCTATCCCCAAGGTATCTCATTATGTATATGCAAATACTCCAAAATCTGAAAAAATTTGAAATCCAAAACACTTCTGGTCTAAAGCATTTTGGATAAGTGATAATTTAACCTGTAGTTTCTTTGCCCTTGGATGGTAGTCACCGCATCTTTGCCATCCTATTAGATATTGATATAGGCAAAATGGGTTAACTGATATTTGCCCTAAAACTCCACTTTGTAAAATACCTCCTAAAATCATGTGAAGTTTTTCTGTTTTGTTTTGTTTTGTTTTTGGCAAAGATGTATAAAATCAAATTCCCCAAAGACATTTTACATCATGAGAGTTTCTAATGTAGGCACCTGGCTCACACTTGGACCAATGGCAGGTTAGGTCTCAAGCTATGTCCCAGAAAGTTATGCTGCTGAAGTTGTTTTAAATGTTTAAATTAAATTTGAAACAGTTTATTATGTTGAATTGTTTTAATTTGCATTTGAACATAAACTGAATTTTGGGCTACCTATTTACCTCAGAATTATTCCATTGTATATGATATTAAGTGTGTAATCTTATTTCTTTAAATCCAGGTCCTTGCTTACTTCTCCTCAAAAGGCTGTTTAAAAGAACAGCCAATTTAAGAGACTATATGTAATTTGTGATGGAAATTTTGGGAATAGTTTAGTATTTTCAAGAAGGACTATAGATAGGACAGAATTTTTATTTATGAAAAGAATGACCTAATTTCATTCTCTTCACAATAAGTTGGAGAGCTTGAGTAGAGGAAAATACTTTAATATGGCACCATCTCAGGAATTTGGTTTCTAATAATTTCAGCAATGAGCAAATAAAAATGTAGTTGAAATTTCCCTGGCCACAGATGTGCCTTTTATTAGGTAGGATCAGCATAATTTGTAAGTGGATGGGGTAAGCTTATATTCTGACAGGGACTCATTTATTGCAGAAATTCTTTTTTTGTTTTTTGCCCTCTCAACCCAGCTTTTCCCGACTCCAGAAGAACCGGGAAGGGAAGGCCTTATTGCAGAAATTCTTTGAACCATATGTACCCTAGCACATTTAAATGCCCGTGGTTGCCATCAGCAGGCCTAATGCATTGGGAAGAGGTAAAAGAGAGTGAGAAAGTAGGAAAAGAGTAGAGCACAACAAAAAAGACTGGAGGATGAGAAAGAAAAGAATTTCATGTGATAACAACAAATTATATTATTAACTGCCTTGAATGTCATTCAGGATCTTTTACTTGAAATATGTGGGGCCTTGATATTTGTGGTATTTCTATATAGTTAACTCCAAAAGAGCCCATTGATCCAGAAATGGCATATGTATGTATTTATTTGGACAACCTAGAGTTAAGTGTTTTATAATGGTTGTTACCTACCAAAACATATGAATTATTGAGAAATGTCCCAAAATATGTGGCACCAGTGAGACTGCATTGACAACCTTGTGATTGCCCATTATGGTCTGTACCACCTTGCGTCAATCACAAGGGTTAGGCCACACTGTGTATCACCATTTGCAGTTCAGTGAATCAAATTATTATCAGGCATTATATACTAGAGTAAGTAATTCTTAAGTTACTACAGTCGATAGGAATGTTTACAATGCCAGTAAATGACCATTCAGAAATCCTTTAGGAACAATGTCATTGTTCAAATGCTTTCCGACTTTAGATTCCTTGATAAATGATTATCTACTTCTAGTGTCATTACTTGCTAATGAAGCCTAAACAGAGGAGGAGATTCGGGCTCTGATACTAAGACAGATACTTGATTTCTAGTTCTTCCTTACTGAGAGTAGAAATCTCTTTTTACCTATCTTATAAAGAAGTTGTAAGTATTCTGAAGAAAGTCTTGGTTCTTAAGTGTTATATACATAGATATTATCATTTGACTTCTATAGGTGAAGACTTGATAGAAAATTTAACCCAAGATGAGACAACTAGGCTGGACCTTGATTTTGAGGAATGGGATATAGCTGGCCTGCCTTGGTGGTTTTTAGGAAACTTGAGAAACAACTATACCCCTAGAAGTAATGGCTCAACTGATTTACAGACAAATCAGGTAAATTTCACATTTGAAGGGGGACTTTTTTTTTTCTTTTGAAAGAGTAACATTCTTGGTTACTCTTGACCACACTTTGTATTCTCTAAGAATTCTTATTTGCTACTATGACTTTAAATACCATGTGAATGCATATGATGTGCAAATCTGTACCTTTAGCCCTGACCTCTCCTCTAAATGCCCAACTTCCATGTCCAGCTGCCTACTTAATACCTCCACTTAAAGGATCTGACATTTTTTTGTTTGTTTTTTTGTTTTTTTGTTTTTTTTTTTTTTTGGCGTCCCTGGGTGGGCACGAGGATCTGACATTTAACATGTTCAAACCAGAACTCTTTTTTTTTTTTTTTTTTTGAGAGAGTCTCACTCTGTTGCCTGGGCTAGAGTGCCATGGCATCAGCCTAGCTCACAGCAACCTCAAACTCCTGGACTCAAGTGATCCTCGTGCCTCAGCCTCCCAAGTAGCTGGAACTACAGGCATGCGCCACCATGCCCAGCTAATTTTTCTATATATATATTTTTAGCTGTCCATATAATTTCTTTCTATTTTTAGTGGAGACGGGGTCTCGCTCTTGCTTAGGCTTGTCTCGAAACTGCTGAGCTCAAACAATCCACCCGCCTTGGCCTCCCAGAGTGCTCGGATTACAGGCATGAGCCACTTCGCCCGGCCCAAACCAGAACTCTTGATTTTTTTTTTTTTTAAAGAAATGGGGTCTCGCTGTGTTACCCAGGCTGAAGTGCAGTGGCCTGATCGTAGCTCACTGCAGCCTAGAATTCCTGGGCTCAAGCGATCCTCCTGCTTCAGGCTCCTGTGTAGCTAGGACTACAGGCATGCACCACTGTGCCTGGCAAGTTTTTTTATATTTTGTAGAGATAGGGTCTTCGTATGTTGCTCAGGCTGGTCTTGAACTTCTGACCTCAAGTGATCTTCCCACCCCAGCCTCCCAGAGTGCTGGGATTATAAGCATTAGCCACTGTGCCCAGGCTATTTATTTATTTATGTTTTTAATCAAACACTCCCTTTCTAGACTTTGCTCTTTCATCTTCTATCTACCCAGTTATTCCAGCCAAATATTAAGGAGATATTGATATCCTTTTCTTTGTCAGAGCCCACTTTCAGGTTATCAGCTCTTTATCCAAAATACATTTAAGCTATAACCAGTTTTTACTACTTGCACTGTCATACCCTAATTCAAGCCATCATCATTTTTCATACAGGTATTGTAATAATACTGCATACCACAACTGCTCTAGCTGTTTCTATTCTTGTTCATCGAATAGTTCAGTCTTTTAAAGAGTAAATTTTTTTTTTTTTTTTTGAGACAGGGTCTCACTCTGTAGTCCAGACTACAGTGTGCAGTGGCATCATCATAGCTCATTGCAACCTCCACCTCTGGGCTCAAGCGATTCTTCTGCCTCACCCTCCCTAGTAGCTGGAACTACAGGCTCTTACCACCATGCCCAGCTAATTTTTTTTCTTTTTAGTAGAGATGGGTCTTACTGTTGCTCAGGCTGGTCTCAAACTCCTGACCTCAAGCAGTCTTCCTGCCTTGGCCTCCCAGAGTGCTAGGATATAGGTGTGAGCCACCATGCCTGGCCTTAAAGAGTAAATTTTATTTATTTACTTATTTATTTATTTTTTGAGACAGGGTCTCACTCTGTCACCCATGCTAGAGTGCAGTGGCATCATCACAGCTCACTGCAACCTCAAATTCCTGGGCTCAAGTGATCCTCTTGTCTTAGCCTCCTGAGTAGCTGGCACTACAGGCATGTGCCACCATGCTCATATGATTTTTCTATTTTTTGTGGAGATGGGGTCTTGCTCTTGCTCAGGCTAAGAGTAAATTTTTAATGGTAAAGTTATATTATATCACTGCCACATTATATCTCCGGTGGCTTCAGAAAGCAAGTAGGATAAAATGTAGACTTTTTACCATAGCCATAACTTACTCAGTCCCCTCCTTCCTCACCTCCTGTCATTTTTCTTTGTTCACCATGTGCATTTTAGGCACACCAGGCTGCTTTCTGATGCTGTAACCCCAAAATTCTTCCTCAGGCACCTTAAATTTGTTCTTTCCTCTATCTGGAATACTCTTCATCCAAATCCTTTCATTTCCTTCTCAAAATTTAGAATTCTGCTCAAATGTAATTTCCTCAAAGAGGTCATCTCTGGTCACCAAGGCTGTCATGTTACGTAGTTCCAGTGGTATACATTCACTTTTTGTTTTGCACCTGTTGTAAGTGGTGGCCCTGCAAAACACACGGCCAGTAGTAGCCCCTCCCCAGCCACTCTGCCGCTTTATGTTTTTTAATATCCTCCATTGTACTTTGTACTTTGTAAAAATATTACTTATGTTTTGTATATATATTTATTGTCTGTTTACCTCACTGAAATGTAAGGCCCAGGGCTTTTGTATTGTTCACCACTCTGTTCCATCACCTAGTATCTAAAACAGTATCTGGCATATAACAGACATTTATTGAGTATTTGTTGAATAAATGAATATGTATGGTGGCAAAATGAATTGTCTCATGAGTATTGTAGAAAAGCGTGTAATAAAACGTCTAAAGATGAACACAGAAAGTTAGTTTTATGTATTTAAAGGTGTTTAAGAATTCACAAAGTGTCATGGCGAAAGGTTTGGGTTACCATCAGCGTTTCTCATATTTCTTCAATAAACATCATTGACCATTAAAGAAAAGAATACGTCAAAACTAATGGTGTCTTTTCTAGCGTCTCAGAGTGTGTGATCTGTGAAAAGAATGTAGGGAATGTATTCTATCTACTTGGGCAACTGTGAGTCCTTACCTTGGAAGCTCTTCAGTACTGTTTCTCAGGTGCTATACCCGATTTAGTGTGAAAATAGAACGTTCCTTGCCAGGCACCCTTATATCCATCCATTAATTTGTCCATAGTAGGTGCCAAGTAGATATCTTGGATGTGTTGAATTAACACGTGTCCATTGAAGAAAGGCAAGATGTTCTTTGGAGATGTAGTGTGAAGATAACTGAGTTTTGGGTTCATTTGTGTTGGTTCAACATCTCTGATAAGCCTCTGACTACAAACTCATGTTTGTTTTTTTCTATTAGGATGTGGGTACTGCCATTGTTTCAGATACTACAGATGACTTGTGGTTTTTGAATGAGTCAGTATCAGAGCAGTTAGGTGTTGGAATAAAAGTTGAATCTGCTGATACTGAACAAACAAGTGAAGAAGTAGGGAAAGTGAGTGACAAAAAGGTATGTTGTGGGAAAATTTCTTGTTGGCTGTATTTATATGCTCATGGTATAATCTCTTCAGGTCTCTATGTCTCTTCATACAACATATTACATAATCCCTCTTTTTACTTTTTAATATTTTTTGATATCCAGTTTTAAGATTCACGTTAAATTAACCAAGGCTGCCTTAAAAATAAGATAGAGTTTCATGATGAAGCTCCTACTTCATTAGAAGCAATAAACTATCCCCCTCCCCTTTTTTTCCCTATTTATCTAATCTTTCATTGTGAAGTTTTTTATTCTGGAAACCTTGCCTTGTTAATAAGGCAAAGCTCTAAATGGTCTCAACAGCCTGTAGGATAAAAATCCTTATTTCTTGGAAATCTCAGTAGCTTCTATAACCATTTTATACCCAAATGGAAAGATAGATGATTTCTAACTTTTTTTAGAGTTAAAATAGGAGAAAAGAGCTTTCCTCTTTTAGAACTCTGAGTGCATTTGGTGTGAACACATCAAGGTGAAGAGTCATACAGTGAATGTGCCCAAGTCTTCTTAAATTGGGCAGTGGATCCAGTACCCAGCACATAGAACAGTCTCAGTAATCATCCATTGAATAAATATAGCAAAGAAAAACAGACCTAAATTGGGTCATCCTTTTTATTTATTTCTTTATTTAAGGGATTTTCATAGGAATTTGAGTTCCTGAAGGATGTCCTGGTATGTTTGCTGTGGGCAGATAGATGGTTGGGTTCTTTTAGACTAGTTATAAGAGTAGCATTACAAGGAATTGCAGGTGGCTGGAATGAAGACAAAAGTGACATTTGAAAACTTCTGTAGAGAGAGATGGCACTTAAAATACTTGAACTTTCATGAGAAGGTTGCTATACAGAGGTTTGTAATTGTTTCATAGTTGTTTTTATTCCATTTACTGTACCATAAACTAGGGTTTTAATTTAAAAACTTTTAAATTCTAAATTGTAAAATTCAGAAGACATTCCTCACACTTCTTGACCTTTTTGTTTCCATTTCTGTGGGCATATTTTTCTAGTACAGGCAGAGTATCATATAACTAGTGTTACTTTTGAATGTGAAAAGTAAAATTTTTAAATACTTTTTTATTCTTCCCATATGCCCAGATAAAAAATTTCTATATTTAATAATTGTAGCTTTTCTATTCTGATATTATTTATTTTCTTGAAAGTCATAAATATGGGCATCTTCTCTCTTCTGAATGCAGAAGATATTTGGTAACTCATATGGGTGCTTTTCAATCATTGGTGCTACTGAAATGTCACCTGTGTGTATACAGAATCATGTTTTTGGTCTTGCATTTAAGCTCTCTCATTAAGTGTACTGATGGAGGCAGAATGTGAGTTTTAAGTTGAAGCTGTTCTTTCTTTTCTGCTTTTAGGTAATAGCCTCATCTAAAGCATGTAAACCTTATTAATGAGATGTTTTTGCCTTCACAGATGACTAAAGTGGAAAAAAATGAAGACCTTGAGGACTCTAAGTCCTTAAGTGATGATACTGACATAGAAGTTACCTCCGAGGTATGACTCTTTAGTAAAAGCTGTTTTGCACTGGCCACATCTTCAGATGATGTAATTCCAGCAATTGACTTGTGTGAAAGAGTGCTATTTCCATATCCCCCCTATTTCTGTCTACCTTGCCTAGTTGCTAAGAGATGTTGGTTTCTTTACATCTTGTTAGAGGTTTTTAATGGAACTTGAGAAGAAAGGGGGTAATTTGATCTGATCGTCTCCCTACCTTGAAAAAGAATGACTTAAATGCCTCTGGGTTCCTTTCTTGCTGTCCTCAAAACTCTTTGGACGTGATGTGATAGAGACACAGAGTTACTCAAAATGGTTTTGCACTACTTTCCCCAACTAAACACCTCTCTGTAATCCCAAAGACAGACCTATAGGCTATCTAAAATTCTTTGAGTATAAAAGTAATATTGAGGCTGGGCACAGTGGCTCATGCCTGTAATCCCAGCATTTTGGGAGGCTGAGGCAGGAGGATTGCTTGGGGCCAGGAGTTTGAGACTAGCCTGGACAACATAGCGAGACCCCTCGTTTCTACAAAATTTTTAAAAAAAAAATTAGCCAGGTATGGTGGCATGCACCCAGCTACTCAGGAGGCTAAGATGGGAGAACCACTTCAGCCCAGGAGTTCGAGGCTGCAGTTCACTCTGATCACACCACTGCATTCCAGCCTGGACAACAGAGCGAGACGAAACATATTGTCATTGCTTGCTTAAGAAGAAGCAAATGGAAAAGGGCTTAATTTCCACACAGGTTAATATTAATGGATGCCTATTAAAGAAGATTTGACATTGGTAATATATATGGATTTGTTGCCAATTGACAACTCAGGTCTAGACCCAAATATATGCCTTGCTTTTCTTTTTGCATGCTGTTTCCCCATTTTTCATTTAGTTCTTCCCACAGTTAACACACTGTGGAAAAAAGGGTGGTGGGGAAAGGATAAGAAGGGGGCTTTACATTTTGCTGCGTGGGGATAGAAACATTTTTAGAATGTCTCTGCTCTTCCTCCCACCCCTGCTGCACCACTGTTGACCATTATGGTAATTCAGTGCAAATTATGTGTGCCCAGCTTAGTAATAGTGAAACATACTGGACCAACCAGTAAGCGTTCTTGACCATAGTACAAATAGAGATAAATGTTGCTAACTTAATCAGACCTCTATTGCTACTTGGGCCCAGAAAACCTATTAAACAAACAAACTGTATTTCATCAAATCAAAGATGCCATTGAATTTAATAAGTCCTATTTTATGTACTACTAAAAAAGAAAAATTGATGCCAACTAAACTATGGCACACCATCAGTTATGAATTCCAAATCTTTATGAAGTTCCTTTGAGTATTTTTATAGCATTTCAGATGAGATTGGAGAAAAACTGGAAAGAGTGTTTTGAGGCTCTCTGGAGAACATCCCAGTTTAACAAATGGTTGTGTCCCTGCCTCTGAAGTCTAGACAATTAAGTTATGACTTCTAAACTTGAAGTGCTTGGCCTTTGTCCTAAAAGTAATTGAATTCAGCGTGTGTCAAATCATTGATCCCATCAAAGCCAGGGTAATTATCCACATTAAATACTCTTTGACTTGTTCCAGGTACCTACCTTTGAATTAAGCAACGCATTTAAAATTCATTGACATCATGTGTCTCCTAATTGGAATATGGAGAAGTAGGGAAAGATTACTTGGCATTCAAGGATAAGAACATTCATTTTTCTCAGGGTGTGATTTAGTTGTTCTGTTTCTTTTTTTTTCTATTGGAGTGTGTGATTTAGGTATACAGTTAGGAAACTGTGAGCCTGAGAGCAGTGAGAGAATCTGAATAAATTTAGTAGTTTTCAAATCTCTTTTGTTTTGGCTTCCTTTTTGCCAAAGTTTCTTTCTTTCTTTCTTTTTTTAATTTCAGCATATTATGGGGGTACAAATGTTTAGGTTACGTATATTGCCTTTGCCCTACCCGAGTCAGAGCTTCAAGCATGTCCTTCCCTCAGATGGTGTGCACCACCGAAGTTTCTTTTTTTCTTTTTAAATTTCTTTTTGTTTTTTTTTTTTTAGCCTTTATTAATCACTTCTAAAAAACTTTTTAACAATTTTGTTTTGTTTTGAGACAGAGTCTCACTTTGTTGCCCAGGCTGGAGTGCAGCGGTGCATTCATAGCCCACTACAGCCTCAAACTTCCGGGCTCAACCGATCCTTCCACTTCAGTCTCCCGAGTAGCTGGAACTATAGGCTACTCTATGCACACGCCACCATGCCTAGCTAATTTTTTATTTTTTTGTGGAGACGGGGTCTCGCTTTGGTGCCCAGGCTGCCCTCTAACCCCTCTGGCCTCAAGCATCTTCCTGCCTCGGCTTCCTAAATTGCTGGGATTATAGGTGTGAGCCACTGTGCCTGGCCACTTTTTGCCAAATTTTATAACATTTGTTAATTACTAGGAAAGAATAAGATTGTCTCGTCTTCATTCTTCAGCCTTTTGCACAATAAAGGAGTACGTTGTGCAAAGAAAAGTAATCCAGGCTGGGCGAGGTGGCTCATGCCTGTAATCCTAGCACTCTGGGAGGCCCAGGTGGGATGATTGCTTGAGCTCAAGAGTTTGAGACCAGCCTGAACAAGAGTGAGACCCTGTCTCTAGAAAAAATAGAAAAATTAGCTGGGCGTGGTGGTGAGTGCCTGTACTCCCAGCTACTCGGGAGGCTGAGGCAAGAGGATCACTTGAGCCTAGGAGTTTGAGGTTGCAGTGAGTGCTGGTGACACCACTACACTCTAGCCAGGGTGACAGAGTGAGACCCTGTCTCAAAAAAGCAAACAAAAAAAAAGTAATCCAAAAGAGGGGGTAGCAGGATAAATCAAACAATGTAAATTTTGCCCAGGTGAGATAGAAAGCCAAAATAACTTTCTTAAAGAATAGCCATATCAGATTTTGACTTGGAAATGGCAGTTGTGGCACTATCAGTGCAAAACTTGCAAAGATTTTCTTTCATATGGCTGTAGAATTTGCTCAGATCCTAGTGTAGACCGCTGGTGTGGAATGTCTGGACTATCATAAGCTTCGTGAGAGGATGAGAACTCAGCCTACCCTCCCTTTTCTCAGCATCATGTTCACCCCCAGGTGAGTATTAATTGGCTGCACTTATCTTTGTAGGATGAGTGGCAGTGTACTGAGTGCAAGAAATTTAACTCTCCAAGCAAGAGGTACTGTTTTCGTTGCTGGGCCTTGAGGAAGGATTGGTATTCAGATTGTTCTAAGTTAACCCATTCTCTGTCCACATCTGATATCACTGCTATACCCGAAAAGAAGGAAAATGAAGGAATTGATGTCCCTGATTGCCGAAGAACCGTTTCTGCTCCAGTTGTTAGACCTAAAGGTGTGTGTATAAAGGAAGAAAACTCCAAACTTTTTGATCCTTGCAGCTCGGTGGAATTTTTGGATTTGGCTCACAAATCTGAAAGCCAAGAGACCATCTTAAGCACCGGAGAACAGTCAGATAACGTTTCTGAACAGAGAACTGATACAGAAAACATGGAGGATTGCCAGAATCTCTTGAAGCCATGTAGCTTATGTGAGAAAAGACCAAGAGACGGGAACATTATTCATGGGAGGACAGGCCATCTTGTCACTTGTTTTCATTGTGCCAGAAGACTAAAGAAGGCTGGGGCTTCATGCCCTATTTGCAAGAAGGAGATTCAGTTGGTTATTAAGGTTTTTATAGCATAGCTGAATGAACGAATTACAGAGAAATATTAAGAGGGCCAGGTCATGTATCAGAATATCAGTATTGAGCATTTTTTACTCAGTGTGACCAATGGCAACTGTTCATTTATTCATGTAAACATCTGTGTTACAGGATATTTTTGCTTCTAAACTTACATGAAATTTGAGAGTGAGTTCTTTTAAACTAACCTAAGTCACCAAGTCTAACCTAAGTCACCTGATTCTCCTTCCAGAAAATGAGGATCTGGAAGGGAACAACTACCAAGGCAAACATAAAAATACATTTATTCATTCACTTATCAAATTATTTAAAGATTAATCCTTTCTTTACTTACTTGTATTACCCTACCCTGCTGTTTGGAATGTTTTTAGGCATCAAGATCCAAAGTAGCTATTAGAAAAATATTAGAGCTAACAGTGAAAGTACAAATAATCTGATTAGTCAAGTTATGAAGTGCTGTGGATCACTGTATAGTGCAGTCAGGCTGCATGGTTCAGAGAAACCAAAAGAAAGAGTCTTGAAAAACGAGATTTCTTCCATGCACATTTTAAAAATTCAACTGTGATTAACATATAATAAAGTGTTCCCTTCTGATGAGTTGTAGAAATCTGAGTAAGCACCCCAAAAAAACTGTATAACATTTCTGTAACCCCAGAATATTCCCTCATGCTCCTTTGATCGAAGGCAGTCCTTTAATCATTCATGGCTCTCAACCTAGATTAGTTTTCCTTTTGCACATCTTTAATTTGACATCTAAATTTTAAGAATTTAAGTACTTATGAAGGATATACTATCCAATATGTTGTATGTTATATATATGCTTTAAAGATTTATTTTTTTGACACAGAGTCTTACTCTGTTGCCCTGGCTACTAGAGTGCAGTGGTGTCGTCATAGCTCACTGCAACTTCAAACTCCTGGGCTCAAGCAGTCCTCTTGCCTCTGCCTCCTGAGTAGCTGGGACTACAGGCTCATGCCACCATGCCTCACTTTTGTAGAAATGCGTTCTCACTCTTGCCCAGGCTGGTCTCAAACTCCTGAGGTCAAGCGATCCTCCTGCCTATGCCTCTCAGAGTGCTAGGATTACAGGTGTGAGCCACAGCACTCCGATAAATATATTTTTATCAAAGCCTTGGAGCTGTGAATTTAGCTGATTAAATTTATAGAAAAAGTCCTGTCATATAAACTGGCAAAGCCTGTTCTCATTTTAAAATTACTCAGCTGAATCAGACTTAACTCCATCAGAAAATGTCTTATGTTAATGCATTTACATGAATTAAAACTAAGTTTCTGGCACAACCTTCTCAATTATCAGTTCTAAAATAAACAGATAAAAAGAGAAGTCACAGAATTTTTAACCAAAGCTCTCTTTGCTTTGATCTCTTAGTCTTTGTTATCTCCTAGGAATTGTTCAGGTTTTGTTTTGGTGCCTCTGGAATTGTTTATACCCTGAGGCAATGCCCCATAGTAAGATGCTGAAGGGGTGAGAGGCAGCCCTTTTTTTGAGAATTGGAGTATGGTAGTTGTGGAAAGGGAATTATAGAGAAATGGTAGATCTGAAGAGGCCACTGTCAGAGCACATATTTTAGCATAATACGTACGGAAACTGAAGATCTTTAAATTGATTTCCTTATAGCTATCCATGTCTTCTTACCTCTTGGGGAAATCTTGGTGTATCCTTAGGGGTATGAATATGTCATTTTGAAGACCAAGGCCCCAGAATTGTCAAATTTAAGGATCATAAGAATCACCTGAGTTGCTTGTCAAAAAAATGTTCAACCCCCTAGAGACTGATTCCTGAGGTCTGAGCCAGGGATTTGCGTTTGGACTAGTGTTCCTGGAAGCTCTGATGGAAGTTTTTTACAGATCACACTTTCGGAAGCTCTGTCCGAGAAGGAAGGGTTTTTCCTTCCTGTTTTTCTAGGCACCAAACAAAGAGTAGACAGAACAAGATCCGTTTATTATTGCAGTTAGTTTTCAGAGAGTAAGTTTTGTTAAAATTACAGAATTTTAAAACTATAATGCACTCAAGTATTCAATCCCTCTTATTTTGCATATGAGGCTAAATGACACAACTAGTGGTAGAGTTACTATTAGAATCCAAGTCTGTTTTTTTGTTTTGTTTGTTTTGTTTTTTTGTTTTGTGTTTTTTGGGGGGCTCGTTGGACATATGAAACTGTGACCTCTTGCAGCCCAAAGAATCCAGGACTCTTGACTAGTGTATCTTTAAACAATACTTGTTACCTTCTTATTATTTATTGGATACTTTAAATGATGGTGCATGTTGAATTTGGGACAACTAATCTTAAAATATAGATCTTTTAATAAGTGGTTTTAGAGAATATAATTTGCAGCCAAAATAAGACTTGAGAGAAAACAGTGACTTTTAACATTTTCTCCCACAAGAGAAAGGTCCTGTAAATGCCAGGCTTTCTTAGCTAATCAGGAAACCACCGTGAGGACAAGTAACAGGGAGAGAGGGACAGGAACCATTTTCTCCAGTATTCTTCTTTCCTTGGTAATGAAGGTCAAGTCTCTGGCTCTCTCTAAGCATCAGGGGAGGAGAGTTTTCCCCCCCAATAAACAGAACCAGTACTTTGAGTTAATTGTTTTATTAGATCATTGATAAATGCATTAAAACTGTAGAAAGTTAAATTGATTTTCTGTTCCCCCCCCAGTAATACTCTGTTTATAATAGTTTGATAGCCCCTAATTTTGTTTTATTTTTGCCAGTCAGGTGCTTTTGCGAGTGTAGGCAGGGAGAATTGGGGGCCTGTACCTGTCCCCTTATATAAAGTAGCAGTTTTTTGTAAAACTTAAATAAGAATTAAGCATTTTACTTATGTTTCAGCTATTTGATGTAATTTTGGTATATCTTTGCCCAACACAGAATCCTCTTATGCTACTTAGCTTTCCTCCTTTTCCTGTTTGCTCACGTGGGTTTTCCACTGTTCCCATTAGCACTAAGTACTTTGCTGCTTCAAACATTCTAAGCCACGGGTTTGAGCCAGACTTCCTCTTTACCTGCAGGAAACTTTAAACTATCTTCTTGATCTGTTCTTGATTTTGTTCTTTTTTCATTGCCACATGGTACAAATTTTTTTACTTACTGCCACTAAAAGCAAGGCATAGTTTTTATGTGAAATCTTCAGTGTTTACTAGTATGAGGAAATGCTTGATTTCCAAATACTACCGTTCATCTTTTAGTTGTAGTTATGGGGACCATCTCCTCTGGTTTTCTAGAGATACTGCTGGTTTGTTCCCACATTTCAGTATCCTATTGATTGTCTCTGTCTCTCCCCTTTCACTTTCAAGTGTCTTCATTTGGATGTTAAATTATATGGTCACCAGTGTTTCTGCTGTATCATGCCATAGACTGATGAATAATCATACCACATTAGCATCAGATTTCTTATTTTAGTTGTAATTTAAATTAATATTTATGACCATGTTCTCTTGGACAAAAAGTTCAGAGCAGAGATGACAGATCATTAGAACGACAATGAATTTCTCTATTACAGCTAAAAATGTCTCCTATCTCTTAATATTAACTCATCCTTCTTGCAGTGTACTTAACAGTATTTTGTGTGCTTCTGTATTTAATACTTAAACCAGACTTTATCACAATCTTAGACCAAACCTTTAAACTGGTATACCATTTCTCCACAGTCCATCTGTGGAATATAGGTTTGTATTCCTAGTCTTGAACAATGTATCAGAGTCCAGCCAGGCCAGCCGCCAAACTGCCACAAACTTGGGTCACTTGAATCACTGCCAAGCGTATGAAATACATGGTTGTGTAAATAATTATAGTTTATGTATATTAGATGTATGTAATGCTTTGTGGGGTATTATTTGATTTGTAAGAATTTATTTTTAAAGGTCAAGCTCATTTGTAACATTTTTTTTTGTGTTAATTCAATGCAATGTTGGCTTTCTTGAAAATTCATTAATGAGAAATTGGTGAATGTTCTTGGGTTCTACAAAGTTATTGTAATGTTACCTCTTGATTCTCTTTAGAAAGTAAGAAACTTGTTAACCAGTTATTTGGGGTTTTTCCCACAGAATTATGTGAGCTTCTGAAAGTATATGGCTTTAGATACTGTGAATGTTTTCTATTTAGTCAGTTATCTGCTTTAATTGTTCAGACCTATATCCTGAAGAAGAATTGGTTTTGATAGTTCTCCCATTCAGGAGTGTACATGTGCACACACACACTATCAAGACTGATGTTACATGCTCTCAAGACTGATGTTACCTTCGCTAAAATTGCTGTAGATTAGGAACTAGCTGTGTTTAGAATCTGCACTTCAAAGATAAAGGAACCTGCAAGCTCTCCCCGTCCCATAAGTAAAATGCCCAATGTTTACAAATGTCTGGAATTTTGCACTGCCATAGGGTTTGTGGAGGTTACTGTGCTAGAATTTAATTTCTCAGTTTTCTGAGTAGACAAATTGCAGTTTAGCATATGAAGGGAAATATTGAGGGCCCTTAGGCTAAACTGGAAATGAGTTTCTGAGTTAATGGATTAAGGCGGCTCCCCAGACCTAATTTGGGGATAATTTTTCCTGATTATTTTGAGATAGCTTTTCTGTTGACAGAACTTCCCTTATTGTCTGCTGTTGCTATATTCTGCCTTTATAGAAGCATCCAGATCTCTCCTGTGGGAGAATGTCCTGTAAGCATTTTGAGATCTTTTGATATAACAAATGTGCAATCCTAAGTAATGCCATTGTTGGTGAGTGTGGCATTGTTAAAGAAGCTATTACAGTAAACCTACACTTGGATTTACTGCACCGCTACCGGTAACCTTTTAAATGACTGAAAATGTTACAGAGAAAAAGAGGCATATCTGTAGAAAGAGGTAGTTAATATTTCTTGGTACCTTATTTGAAATCCAACGTGCTGCTTCCCCTGCAGGTTGTTTTCCTTTATGTGGGATCCTCATGTAATGCCTTCTGGGAGCACAGCATAGCTAGTAGAACTCCCCATTTCTCAGGGTTCAGAGATACCCGAAAAGGCCAAATAGTGCTAGAAGGGCCATTCCTTCTTCAACGCTGTTGCTGTAATTTGGCAAATGCTTTATTGAAAATTGGCATTGTCATTATGACACTTTGAGAGTTTATCGGAGCATCTGATTTCTTATCTGAAGGTGGTGTTTTTGTAAAACAGTTAAGTACTTTGATGTCAATAGATGTTTCTTCTTCCTCCCTCTTTTACTGTTGCTCTCATATCCTTTTAATTCAAAGTTATTAGCTATTTCTGGATATTGTTTTCCTACCAGAGGCCTTCTGTATCACCCCTTGGATGGTTGTAATTATATTATCTTTAGATAAAATTCCTGTTTTCCAGTCAGTCTTGGGGAAAGTTTCTGTTGCAGAGTTAAGGGTGGATTCTGGCAATGAGGAGAGGAAGCTATGAGGGCAGAGCTACTATCTAGTAAAGTAACAACTTGTAGTTAAGGCCTCCTTTGAGTGTGTGCTGGGGGGATAGGGGAATTAGCTTCCCTATTGTCTCAGCCCCAAGAAATTGAGGTCAACCTTCCCCCTTCCTTCCTACAGGAGGATTATTTTTTTTTCTCTGTAGTTTGCCTAATTTTTTCACTTCCTTTTCAATAAGAACCAAAATATCTCCTCTGAGTTTTCTTTCCTTCTCTATTTTAAAACCAACAACAACAAAAATGTTTTAAAGGGGAACTAAAGTGTCTTTTGGCCTCCTCAGCACTTGGCACAGTAGAAGTCGTAAGCGACCTCTGAATATGACTCTCTTTAGTCTATGGCTGTGCACTGTTAAGTGCCTCTTGGACAGAGGTAGGATAAGTCTTGAGTCCTGGCCTTGTCTTAGAAAGCCTCAGTTTTTCTCATCTATGAAATGAGTACAATACCTACCCTTTCTACCTCGTAGTTTGTTGTGGGGATTAAATATGGGAAGCAACTTCAAAACTTATACTTGCCTTGAAGAGGATATAAGAAGCTATTATCCTCTTGGTAGCCCAAGCTGTGGGGTATAGATTGAGAATACCTCATGTCCTGGAAGCTGAGCACTAGCTCTCCTTTAGCCTGCCTAGCAGAGCCTGCGTTGCTTACTGCAAGCCCTTTCACCTGTGCTTCTAGCTCAGCTACCTTGATGTAAGGCTCTTGACTGGAAAAGAGTTTTCTGTCTCTAGGTGTTCTGAGAGAAGTAAATTTGGATAGCAGATTCTATCCTGATAAAACTGCCTTGCTGTGGTCTTGATGCACAGAAATTCTCTTGCTACATACACTTGAGTAGGTGGCATAAAACGCACTGCCAATATAGAGAAAACATGCAATTTTCCAAATATTTCTGATCCAGGTAGTCACAATCAACAGGAGTAGCAAATGTTGTTTCATAAAGTGGGGGAAAAAAGGCAATTTAAAATAACTTTGAACAGTGGCCAGCTCACTCTCTCAGTGAGGAAAGAGGGAGGCATTTTCATGCATGCTTGCCTAGTTTTATTTATAAGCACCACTAAGTTAATAGCTCTGTATCTTTTTGGTGTTTGCACTATGTAATGCTTTTAATACCTTTTGATTTTGTTGTGCTTTTTTGTGTATTAAATGTTTTTCATTTTGCCATTGTGTGTTGTCATTGTTTGGGAAATACATAATTTTGTTTGTATATAGAGAGAAAATCTCCTTTTCTGTTATATACTATCTTTGGTTTGATTTGGGTACATTATTGGACTCAAAATCAACAGCAACATTGGATATTTTCCCCCAGTTACATATTAAGAGTAATCGATATATTTCATTTTCAGGGTCCCAATCCTGAAGGAAACCCTCAAATTTTGCAGAGTATTTTTTAACATTGAGGTCGTGTTTTTGAATTGGGTCTAGTACTAGAGGTACTGAGGATTTGTCACAAAATATGTGTGAATCAACTGTATGCCTAGCATCTGCTAGGATCTCTAGCAGTGGTTCTTAAATTTTTGGTGATTATAGACCTCTTTGAAAAGCTAATGAAATTTATGAAACCTCTTCTTATAAATAGCACAACATTTTATGAAGAAGTAGCAGTTCAATTTCAGGGCTTCATTGAAGCCCTTGATCCGTGGCTCTCAGATTCTGTTCTTGGGAGGGATATCAAAGAAGAGGGAATGGCCCACAAAGAGCTTGATAGCACATATGCTTTTGAAAAGGTCATTCACTTACAGCAAAGCTATTAAGGTGAGTGAAACATCCGGTCCATTGTCCTGACCTTAGGGTAGGGGTGGGGTTGCCACATAGTTGGCACAGACTGGGGGCACTGTTCATAGGCTGCCATATAAATGATACCCCCTAGAGATGTATAGTGTACATCTGTATGTGAGGAGGCCCTGGGGATGAGGTGGGGTGGTAGTGGGAATGCCAGGGATAACATTTGAAAAATGAAAACAAAGGAAGAGCATTAGAAACAACGAGGAGGCAGGCTTCATGTACTTAGATCTTTGTATGTTTTGTGTCCAGGTCCTGTGAGGCTGAGGTGTTGGGCGGGTCTGATACTGCTGTCAACCGGGATGGTGCAGGATATGGGAATCCAAAGTCTCTAATGAATGAGGGAGTGGAAGGAAGGCCACCAGGTAGCGGCAGTATAGGAGTGAAGGGAAGTATAAATCTAAATCTCAAAAACAAAGACAACAAAGTGCCTTAAGAATAGTGGTCTG
>CM052450.1:20604628-20653509 GCA_028533085.1 Varecia variegata | reverse complement strand
TGCCCTTAAAACAACATAGTTGAATGTGCTTCAGGATAACCGCCTAGGGTCAAGTCTTTATTTAAATATTCATACTCCTGGTGTTTTGAGGAATCATTTGTGGGAGTCCTCTAAAACCCAGGAGGAAAAAATGGGGCAAAAGGGGAGAGTAAATGGTACTCTAACTCCACACCAGCCACCGAAAGTATTGTATTTCTGTTTTTTGTTATGTCCATTTTTGCCATTCAATCTCCATTTCCTCAAGGCTATCTGTAACCTAGTTATAAATTATTCTCTCAGTCATAACCTGTTGCAGTTCCCTTCTGCCTGGTTTATTCAAAGGAACTGAACTGCTGTCTTTTCCCTTTGATGTACAACCTTCCTCTTGCAACCCGTCAGGGCCAGCCTGTCTTCCAGCAGACAGTCGGGGAGGAGTCTGTTCCTGAGCCTCTGCGGAGCCTCCGCGGCTGTTTCCCTGAATCCCTTCGTGGTGAGAGTCTGTGGTGACCGACAGGTACCCATCACAAAACACGGTATTCTGGGGAGAAGACTCTCCATCTGAGGAAGGCGGACAGCCTTGGCCACTGACCACCATAGCCTCCTTCAAACCTCACGGACTTCAGGGGAGCGATGACAGCCAGTGTGCACCTCTCCTGTATATGAATGTGGTTTGTTCTTTCTCTTTGTTCTTTAATCTGACAGGGAAGGAAATACAGCCTCAGGTTGGCTTTCAGCGTTACACCTGGGAATGCTGGCCCAGGCAAGTGAGGCCAAAAGGAAAATCAAAAGGGTATACCATGTATCCTATGAGGATCACAGAACCATGAATATTTGGCAAGAACAAGACTCTAGAAACCTAGCACAACCCCTCGTTGTTCAGTGAGGAGAAACAACGTGACGAAGGTCACATAGTTTGCTAACGGCAGATGAGCTACTCCGGCAGAACTAGAATTCAGGTCTGTGGGCAGACAAACTAATTCTCGTCTCCCCATTGCATTTCTAAATCAGTCATCATTGCCAGCATCTACTGTGTGCTTAGTATGTGTCGAGTGTCTGTTTTATCTCATCCTCACAACAGCTCTGTGAAAGAAATGTACTGGTATATGAATGAAATCTGTTATCTCCATTTTATTATACATAGGCATAGAGAAGTTAAATAAGTGATATAGGATAAAATTAGCCAGCATTCCATTTAAATCAGTATTATTTCCATGAGGGTTAGTGGCATTTTCAATGGGCAAGTTTTGTTTTTTTAATGGGACTATCCTTTGCATAGTAGGTTATTTATTAATAGCATTTCTAGACCCCAGGCACTAAATGCCCCAGTCACTAGGATAATACCAGAAATTTCCAAAAGTCCCTGAAGGTAGAGTAGAGGTGGTCCTCTTGCTGGTTGATAGTTAACTGATTTAAACGCATGAGCACAGGGAAAGGAGCAGCAAACAAATTTGCTTTGCTGGTTTCGTTATTATTTTTTTTTTTTTGTGGTACATCTCACAGACACATTTATTCATGCCAAAGTCGGCGGCACTTATACAGGTGTACAGGGATGGTCCATGTTCCCAAATAACACAGCTTGCTGAGATATACAGGCAGCCTGACGTTCCCTCTCTTGTGCACTCCAAGTGAGGCTGGTTAGTGATGACCATGAGCAGGTGCAGCAGCTTTCAAAGCTCTACTTCTTTTATCTGCGCTCCTGATTTTATAAACAATGAAGCCCATCAAACCCATTCCGATCCAGATCTCCTGGTAAACTTGGGTATTCATGGGGATCCACACATTTTTAATAATGCTTTGAAGCATCTCGGCTCCAGACCAACGGCTCGAGCCGTAGCACAGACCCACCTGGTTTCGTTATTTTTATATTAATGAAGGGCATGAGAGGGAGATAGGATAAGAGGAAGGAAATCCCTGAGGGTGAGCATGGCTCTGGAAGGGAAGGGACTAAATTATAAAGGAAAGCAATGAACACTAGGCCAAGAGGATCCCGGCACCTGGTCACTGGTAAAACCTGGAGCATGGACAGGTCTGCCTCACAAACTCATAGAGACTGGGGGGGTCTCATAGACAAGGAGAGCTGCTGCCTTAGGGACAATAGGGAGTGCTGGGTACTGGCGTACAGTGACGAGCCATGTCTACATCAAAGGGGCCATCACCACCCAACTCCAGCGAGGGGTTTTCAGGTAGTAGTGTGGGGTGATTGTTGCCAGCCTTTCTAATATACCAAGAGAATCCACAAGGCCAGATTTTTCTTGGAAATATCTTTGTTGCAAATATTGGCTCCAAAAAGTTTTAAAACACGAGGTAGGCCAAGAAGAAAAAAAGCAAACAAAATACTCGCAGGTAAATTCAGGTAGTGTGTGAACTGCAGGATCTCTGAGGGGCCCTTCCCATCTAAAGTGCCATGGTATATGCCCACTGTGATGGTTGATGAGTGGGAGGCAGGTTTCGGCTCAAACAAGGAGGAATTTACCACTGGTGTAAGCTGGCAGAGAGCAAGCAGGCTGGGTAGAGGAGTAGTGATCATTCCCTTGGGCACTGGGCTCCACAAAGGCCAGGGGACCTGAAGCGGGGATTCCTGTGCCATCTTTGGTCGCTTCTGGGTCTGAGATTCTGGAATTCTGGGGCTGTGATTCCTTAAAGACAGAGCTGGGAACGTGAAAACTCTAGAGCCTGGCCAATGCCTGTAGTGCTAACAGCTCAGAACCCTAATTGTTCCTTAGCTGGGTCCTGCGATTCCCTCTGTTGTGTAGGAATAGGGAAAAGAAGTTGCTTGAGTCCCTGCTCCCTAGAGGCCTTTGTCTTGGTTCATAATATTGGTAGTTTACAAAATCAAGCTGCTTTTATTTTCTCTCAGCCAGTGAGTCCCTGACACAAACTGCAGAGCTAAACAACCAATTTTCCAGGCCAGCTGTTCAGCCACACTCTGAGTTTAAGTTTAAATGCACTCTCTTTAAAAACCATCAGGATCTGTCTCCTCCCCCTGCTCTCTTTCCTTCCTGTTAACGCAGCTGAGAGCAGGTATGACAGGACAGCAGCACTTAGCACGCCGTTGCCCATAGAGCCTCCACTGGACTCGCCCCACCTTCTCCTCTGGGGCCATGATGGGATGTCCCACCCGTTTAGAATGAAACCCACAACTCCAGGGCATGTGCTGTCCCTGTGGTTTCTGGGAGAGGCTGAGCAGCACTGTGCCTTTGTAAGCAGCGCCCTCGATCACTTCTGACTTTGAGCACAGGGTTGTCAAATGTGGAGGAGGTGGGGCGGCTTCACCAGCCAACTCCTGATGTGGGGGAGTTGAGAACCCAGGCTGCAAATGTCAATATCTGACATGCGAGGAGATCTCTGCTTCAATTTACCAGATGCTAGTCAGTGGTTGGCTTCTGAAGTCTGTAACCCCTCTTGTTGCCGGCTTTGCTTACATCCCTACACCCTGGGTGCTGGAGTGGGTTCTCGGGAAGGGAGATGGTCCCAAGCCCTGTTGCCTGTCTGTCTTGGCCTGCATGCCAGCTTCGGCTAGGTTTTATTGAGCCTCAGAAACCTCTCCATTATGGACAGGGAGGACAGTGTAGGTAAAGGCTGTTGACAAGCTGTCTTATACCACTTGGGCTGCTATTAAAAAATACCTTAGATTGGGGAACTCATAAACAACAGAAATTTATTGCTCACAATTCTAGAGGCTGGGAAGTCCAAGATCAGGGTGCTGGCAGATTCAGTGTCTGGTGAGGGTCCGTTCCTCCTGGACCTCATGGATGGTGCTTTCTGTGAGTTCTCACGTGGTGGAAGGGGCAAACAGGCTCCCTCAAGCCTCTTATAAGGGCACGAATCCCATTCGTGAGGGCTCTGCCCTCATGACCTAATCACCTCCTAAAGGCCCCACCTCTTAATACTGTCACATTGGGGATTAAGTTCCAACATATGAATCTGGGAGGGACACCATATTCAGACCATAGCACAAGCCATGTGGCAGAACACACAAGAGTGCATTCAGAGGCTAGCACCAGAGAAGGTGATTTTTCTGGCTTCACTTCATCTCAGCCACCCTCTGGCATTCCTAGGAGTCAGACCATAGTCATAATTTTCTTTTCCCTTCTCTATTCAGCCTCAGTATCTGGATGCCCAACCTGTCCAAGTCAGCTTCCTATCCTCCACTCGGACAAGGAGCACTCTGGTGGGCTAGGGGACCTCAGTCCTCCTTTAACCAATTAAGAACACAAAATTTTGGAATCGTGAACAGAATTACTTATTTCCAGACTTTTGACTGTCACAGAGGAATAAAATTTAAAACAACACAACAATAAAAACCATACATATTTCAAATGGGTATTTACATAGGGTTGCCAGCCTTTATTTCATCGAACAGGTACATTTTAAAAAGAACAATTATTACTACCATACATTACCACTCTCCTTTAATAAAGGAAAGGACATTTTAATGCTACAAATGTAGGCAAGATATAATCTCCAATAGAGGACAGTTCTTTGAAGGAAATCTTTTAGCTTTATAGAAAAACTTATTTTTCTAATTTCATCTCAGATGTGAAATTTTTGCCTTGGACTTCCCCAGCCCTCAAATGAGGTTGGCACTTGGAAACTATTAGATTAGATAACTTTCCCTTCTGCTTTGTCATCAAATGAGGATAGTGGCAATGTTAGGAAAAGTTGTGAAAGACTTTGAAATGGTCAAAAAAGGTTATTATTGGATGTCCTGTCTAGTTTCCCTTTAGGTTATCCCTTTCATTGTTTTTGAGCTATTTTATGACTCTGTAAATTGTAGAAAACTTAAAATAATGCACATGATTTTGTATCTAGTGGAGATGCAACTGATTATTGCCCTGTGGATATTAACCAGTTTTGCATCTATTAAGCAAATTAATTCCAACCTTCCTAATGGCTTATGTGTTTATCTGCTCTTTGGATTCTTTTTTGAGCAGTTGTAACATCTTACCAGTTCCCTCATTAATTGATAGGTTAAATTAAATCATTGGCATGTATTAATTTTATATTTGTAAAAGGTTATATTTGTACAAGGGTCTTGATTTATCTTTAAAAAATCATTCTTTAACAATCACTACCTCTGAAAGTTATTGTGAGGGTAGAAAGAGATCACGGACAAGAGAGGGCCTGGCTCAGGGCCTGGCATGTAACTTGCCTTCCGTAGTTGGGACAATCTTTGCTTCTCCTGGTTTCTGAGCTCCAGGACACCCAATAATAACCTTTTTTGACCATTTCAAAGTCTTTCACAACTTTTCCTAACATTGCCACTTTCCTCATTTCATGACAAACAAATAAAATCTTCTCATTAAACTTTTCACATTACAGTATTAGCAACTTTCACAAGAATTTTCACATTTTGAAAGAGGATCGATGCTTACCCAGAGCGACGGTTGTAATAGTGGAAATCCAGAGGGTGCAGTACACAGGTGCTATAGATATTTGGGGCCAAGTGCCTTTGAAATAGCCTGCCCTGCTTGTATTCAGCTGCAAGGGATAGTTGGAATCCCTTACCTTCACCCCTCCCCAG
Source organism: Varecia variegata (assembly GCA_028533085.1). Lineage (NCBI taxonomy): Eukaryota > Metazoa > Chordata > Mammalia > Primates > Lemuridae > Varecia > Varecia variegata. Next base: position 20,648,006 of record CM052450.1, on the reverse strand, counting down.
TGCTGGAAGTGCTGGCCTTACCACACTAAGGAGAATGGTTTCAGTGTTGTACCAGGATCTTAAAATATATACTCATTAAATTCTTTCCTCAGTTAGTTCTGTGAGGTGGACGTGTTTATCTCCATTACTGATGGGGAACTAGCACAGGTTAAATGACTCACCCAAAGTTATATAGCTAGGAATTTGTGCCAGTATTTAAATCTAGTGTCTGAATTCAAAGCTCATACTCTATCTGTGATTTGAGGCATAATAGAGCCCTTCTAGTCAAGACTCTCTTTCCTTCCTGGAACCAGTGCTGAAATCCCCTGCCAAGGGTTACACCTGAGCAAAAACATTGCTCCCCATTAAAATGGAAATGACCTGGAAGACCAAACACACTTGCCCTGAAAATAATGTCGGAAATGCATTGGCCTGAACCTGGAAACAGGTTTTGATTGCAAGGGTCAGCTAGAGCACAGCTCAGAGAGGGCCAGTGGAGGTGAGAAGGGAGCTCCATCCAGCAGGGACCTCTGTGCTCAGGGGGATGGAGGGGTGGGGCTAGGTTGCCAGGAGAGGGAAGACGCTTGCAGGAGCAGGCTAATAAGTCAGTAGAAGAGCAGTGAGAATTTATGCCCTCTCTCCTTCTTGGACCCTGACAATGGGCAAGATATAGGGCATAGGCAGAGGAGTTTGTAGTTCTCAGGAACTGAGGTAGGCCACACCCAGTAAATGGCCTCCTGAAGGTTAACTAGCCAAAGCCACATCCTCCTCCATGGTTGGGCCAGGTGGGGCAGGGCAAAATCAAGGACAATGAGCCAGGCCTGGGCAGCATCTCTGCCGAGCGGGGAAAACAGGACGCCAGGCACTTGGAAGTCAGGTAAGTAGGTGTCTTTATGATGGATGGGAGTTCCTGGACAACAGTGACCTTTCCTTACGCCTTGTCCAGCTGGACAGACACAGTGGCTCCAAGGCCCCTTGTCATCCACTGATTGCTTTGTGATTAATGCGCAAGTCACTTTTTCCACCTCCTGTCCCTGCTCCATTCTCCCCCGGCTCCCTGGGCAGACGCTTCTGCACTTAGGTAATTTACTCAGAAATGATTGTCCCTAGAATCTCTCATTATGCTTTGTGTGTGTACAGATAGCGACTGGGTTCTGTGTGTGATTTCCCTGCGGAATTCTAACCAAGGACAGACAGACTAGTCACAGCGCCATGGAGAGACTTAAATATCTGCACTGAGTAAAGCCAGGCTCAGCTGAGGGCAGACTCTGTCCTGAAGGAATTGCTCCTTCTTCCTGCACACTTTTGGGCCCAGCTGCAGAACAATGGGTTTGCACATGGGGTCATTCACTGGAGCTGCCTGTGGGGTCCCAACACAGTTCCACCTAGTAGGGGCAGCCTAACCCTGGTTTACCTGGGCACCAGAGGGAGAGGGAGAGGCCACTGTCAACACCAAGGCAGGTAGACCCTGTGCCTACCAAATACAGGGAACCAATGGTCCAAAATGGACATTCTCACTTCTTTTTAACAAATATTTTTTTTCACTTCGGCCTGGGTCCCAAAGCAAAGATTGCATATAAATTAGGTTTGAAGCTGATTTGGCTACATGGATTTTATAATTTATCAGAGCAGGAAAGACAGAATCATATGCTATTAACATTCATTCATTCAACAAATATTTATTGAGGATCAGACAGGAGAGGATTGTTGATGTTAATTCACTGGGAAGAGCATTGCATTAATAATACTTTATGCTGTTCATTTTTTCATGCTGTAGCAGAATTTATTGCATTATCCCCTACCCCATACCCTACTTGCTTTCCTACCTTTCACTATAGGGCAGATGAAAATGTTTTTGCTCCATTTGAGGAAGCTTTATAAGGTAAGGTTGAGGGGGGAGGGAGAATGCTCTGTTTGCAAATTAAAGCCAGGGTTATGAGTTCTTGAGACATAGAGCAAAGTTATGATAGTTGGAGGAATGTGAATTCCTCCAATAGACCAAATGGGAGCTTCAAAAAGAAATTAATCTAGTGGCAAAATATATTTTATTTAAGGCTTTTCAGGATGAAGGCAGCTGCTGTGAGCATGGGAAGCCCACATGCAAAGGGCTAGAAGTCCCTCCTGCAAGGAGCACTGAGAGCAGAGCCAGCCCTGCCCTCTGCAGAGCCAGCAGGCATCCCTTTCCCTGGGACTACACAGAGGACCAGGTTGTCCAAAGGTGTCCCACATGTGGACTCCCACCTTGCCCAGTTCTCCCTGCTTTCCCTCCACCCTCCTCCCGTACTTAATCCGACCCCCAGTAAGTGCTGGTCCACTCCTCCCCACTGTCAGCTGTGGCCCTGAGAGGACAACACACAAGGGACTCCCAGGGAGCAGCACCGTGGCCCACCTGGGCTTGCCGCTGCTTTGGAAAGGAGCCCTTGCCCTCTGGTCCAGCGGGATGTGGTCAGAGCAGTAATTATGGGCTGTACTTACACAGTGTGCTCTTCTAATCAGGTATCTACAGACATTAACTCGTTAACAGCAACCCTGCGAGTTAGGTACCGTTATGACCCAGTTTGATGGATGAGATACAGAGAAGTTAAATGACTTGCTGGGGGTCACACAGCTAGCAAGGGGTAGCACAAGGATTTGGATCTAGACAATTTGCCTCCAAAGTTCACGTATTTAACAGTGATCTATTCTACACTCCTATATGAACATTCTCTTATGTTAGACTCTTTTGAATGCAAGTGACAGAAACCCAACCCAAGGACATTCCAGGCAAGGAAGCTGCAGTTGCAAAGGTGTGAAGGCCCCAAAGAGAAGGATCATGGTTAGTGTTGTGAATTCCTGGGAACGAGGATGGAGGGAAGTCACAGGAGGCTGTTCATTTGAGTCAGGTGCATGGAGGCAGCAGGCTCACTGCAATGTTGCGAGCTGAGGACACCAGTTGTCACTGAGGCTGGGAGTAAGGAGAGACACAAGGGGACCAAGCATGGCCTGGAGCCTGGTGCTGTCCCTGGCCTGTGTTCCTCACACCCTACTGCTCCCAACTTTCCTCTCTTTCCTCATCTATTTTTCTGTGGCTTTTCCACATCTTTTTCCTGCTGCCTCGGGTGCAGATTAAGGCATACCACAGCTTGAGACCTGTCCCCTGTAAGTCCCTTTCTCTTAATGAAAGATTCCGTAAAAGGGCCGGTAGGGGCCACGGGAGTGCATCCGACGCCTTCCTTAGGGTTTGCTCTTTGATTCATCGTTTTCCCCCTTTGCCACCCCCCACTTCCACCTCTGCCAGTTTTGACATGTGAGTTCTCCCTGAATCCACACTGGAGCTGGCCATCGGAGCAGGGAGGGCACGGCCACTGGTGACTTGGCCTAGCTCCTGTTGGGACGGAGAGGTTTCCTCCTCAGGCTCCTGTGTGTGAACTTGAGTAAGCCCTCAGCCTTCCTGGGTTTCTGCAGCAGACACTGGGTGACTTGTGACTGCTCCTCCCAGCCTCCTGCACAGGGAGAGGCTACAGGACCAATGGAACTGAGAGGTGACCCTGAAGGCAGAGGCCTCAGTCGTCTTCTCCCTGAGATGCCCAGGTCAGGGCACCCCCTCCCCTCCTCCCACCAGCAAAGGGTCCAGGTGCAAGGAGTTTCTAGCCATTTACTTTGCTTCCCGAGGTCGGATGAGAACCCGGCGCCTTCAGGCTGCTGTGGCCCTAGACTCTAGCCATTTACTTTGGAAGTGTTAGGCTTCTGTGGTTGCGGGGTGGGGTGCAGGGAGGGGAGAGGGGACTGGGGATGACACAGTGGCAGAGCAGCGGGTGGGCGGCGGTGAAGGCTGTGGGCCCACAAACTTGCTAGTATGTGCAAGGCTGCTGTGACTCAGCCTCTCCTTCCCTCCCCACAGCCAGCAGCGGTGTGACAACTGGGGTGGACAGACAGGGAGCAGGAGGCAGTGGGGAGGGGACAGTGCCGGGAGGAGGACGACAGGCCGGATATTCCTGGGGCCTGAGTCCTGTGAAAGGCAAGTCAGTGGGATGCAGAGCCTGGCTAGAGAGCCTAATGCCAGGGAGCCCCTGAGAGTTGGGGCAGGAGGAACCTTAGAGACTGCGAGGACTTTTGATTCCACAGGTGAGGAAGGGGCTTGGAGAGTGAAAAGGACACGCTCAAGGTCCCAGAGCTTGTGAACTGCAGAGCTGAGAGCTAGATCTGCTGGGGGTTTTAGACACTCTTGACCATCTCCCAGAAGTCTTTCCTTTAGACCTAACCAATACCTGAATTAGGTAGGATGGTTCTAGGTGTGACTTTGGATCGCTGGGGACCTTCAGCCTCTCGGCACTTGCCCGTTAGACGGTAACTACGCAGTGGAGGAAAGAGCAGACCTGGTCTGGGTTCTGCCACTAGCTTGCTGTGTGACCTTGGCCAAATCACTTCCCTTCTCTGGGCCTGGTTTCTCATCTGGGGTAACTATACCTGCCTTCTTGTGCCTCATGGAGTCACAGGCTAAAATGGGACCATTCTCTCTTTTTAGGCATCTGTAATGTAATTACAGACTAATTGTTGACCCAGCTAGATGGGAGAGATTCTTAAATGTACCTATGACATTTAGGAGGTCTGCGTTTTACTAACTGGCATTATTTTTCTGGGAGCCCAGGCAGGTTCTGAAGACCGGAGCGGGGCAGAGTCTGATACACCCATAGACCCGGAGGGGCCCACTGCTGGCTGCAAAGCACTGCAGTTTATGGGTCCTAGAGGTAAAGATATTTGACAGTGATTGACGGCTTTTTGTTAGTGTTCCAGGTTCTCCATATCTGTTATTTAAGTGTCACCATCTCCCCAGTCACTGTTGTCATCCTCATCTCATACATGAGGAAACTGGGGCTTAGACAAGTAAACACGTCAAGTTGCAGCCAGTAAGTGGCAGAGCAGGACTCAAAATCCTGAGGCCTTGGGCAGAGGGAGGCGCACAAGAGTGACCCTGTGGAACCTCAGGGCAGGGCTCCCCACGGTTCCCGGGGGGGGGGGGGGGGGGGCCGGGATGGCAGCCTTAGGGAGGCTGAGGGGGCCACTGGCCCCCAGGAGCGGCTGGGAACAGGGCAGGGCGTGACCTCTGGCTTGAGTTCCCGAAGCTGAAGGAAGAGAAGGGAGTGCAGGGGCGGGGGCTGGGGGAGGGCTGGATCCTGTCACCAGGCCTGATCAGGCAGAGTCAAGCCAGCTCCTCCTCAGGAGCCTTCCTGAAGCCCCTGGGGAGCTGTCCCTGCCGGCCCTTCCACGCATGCAGCCCCAGCCTTCTCTAGGGCACATATGTATGTTAATATATTTATGCTATTGTCATCTGTAGGTAATAAAGTTACGCTAGGACTTCTGCCTCATTCCCCTGTAAAGTCCTTGAGGCAGGGACTCTTGCGCATTGCCCAAGGCATTGCCCAAGATTAGTAGGTGATCAATGCATATTTGTGGAATGAACTATTGATAACGATCGTTCAAAAAAAAAAAGGGTAAAAAGTGATTTCATATACATTCTTTTATTTACTCATTCATTCCAATCCACATACATTTACATTTTACATTTTGCACATACTGTGCCTGGACTTCCCTAGAGTCTGGGCGTGCAAAGACAAATTAGACACCCTGTCTGTGCCCAGGGAGCTCATGGTGGGTTTGGGGACGGAGAGGAACAGACTGAAAAAGACAAAACAAAACAAAAACTGGAAACACAGATAATTGCAGCGTGTGCAGCCTGGATCAGCACGGGTGCTGGTGAGGCCCAGGGGAGGAGACCCCAGCCCAGTCTAGGGGGCCGGGGAGGGCTTCCAGGAGACAGGAGGCGGGGCTGGGCTTTGTGGGCCAGGCAGGAGCCACCCAGCCAGAGGAAGCGGGTGGGAGGGTGAGGGGCCAGGCCGCTGGGGGCAGGGCAGCACTGGGGAGCCGTGTGGGAGGCTGCGGTTCGTAGTCCCCTAGGGCAGTTGCCTGGGGAGGGGAGGGGCGTTTTGAGAAATGAGACAGGAAGAGGGAGGAATGGAAATAACACATTTTATTTGAACATGGAGTGCTTTGTGTTTCTCAAAACACTTTCACATCTGTTATCTCAAATTAGCCTAAAAACAACAGGGGCAGCAGCAGCAATGACATTAAGCACTTACTCTGTGCCATGTTCTTTCTAAGGGAGTTTGCTGTGTGTCTCCTTGTTGGACTCTCACTGCTGACCTGTGAACTAGGCTCTTTTCTCACCTCCTCTGTATGGGAGCAGACAGGAGGCACTGGGGGAGGTGGGGAGGGGAGGCGGGGAGGGGAGGGGTGCACTGCCATTCTCACTTCACAAATGAGGACGTGGAAGCTCAGGGTTCAGTGACATGTGTCTGATCCTGTTACGTACAGTAGACCTGGGCCTCGAACTCAGGCCTCTGAACTCCTAGCATGGTACTGCCTCCTGGAAGTTTCTGAACCAGAAAATATCTGCACCGAAGCAAACAACCAGATTGTGAGTGGCAGTCAGCTCACGCTGCCCTGGTATTTCTGCATGATGAGCTTCTGTCTCTGTCACTGAAGGGGCCGGGGTGTCTCCACCAATAGCAGTGCCCTGGGCATTGAGTGGAGCATTGACTTGGTCAGCCTGCTGTTGGAAGTGCAGAAACTAGTCCCTCCCAGTTCCAAGCTACCCAGGTTGCTCCAGCATAGACAGCCAGTTTTATTACTTAATTTAGTTTTGCAAAGTTAATCCAGAGATCCCGAGTTCCCAGTAGTCTCCAGTTTTTCTTCTGGGGCTTCGCCTTCCCTCCACACCCAGCCTGTCCTGGGCTTCCTGGTCACCAAGGAAGCAGGGGCCTTTCTGTTGTTCCTTCTGGGACGAGGCAACCTCAGTAGCCCTTCACAACCCATGAGGTCCCCTGATTTCCTTCTGTCCCCAAGTGCCCTGAGCTTGGGTCTGCAGCAGAAACACATTCCCCTCTGTACTTGCCCCACACTTTCTGGAACCTCCTCTAATGGACTTGCCCCTGGGGATGGATGTGCTCCTTTCTGGCCGCAGCTGGGTCAAAGCGTTCTCCTTTCTAATCCCCCACTTCTTAAATGGTTTGCATTTTCCTCTCTTTCTCCTTTCCCATGGGCAGCTCAGAGCACAGCTATGCCAGTGCCTGTCCCTCTGCCCCAGCCCTGGCCCCTCCACCTGCCCTAACAGTGCAAACCCAACCCTTGGCCCTCCTGTCAGATGCCCATTCTGTGGTCTACTTTGCCCCAGGCATGCCCTTTTCTGTCTGGCTCTCTCAACCTTAAAATCTTCCCTGGTGACTCCTGCTTTGCCCCCCTTATGGTTCTGAAAGGACCCAGGCCACTGAGGCAGGGAGCAGACAGATAATTTGTTCTGGAGGTGGATGAATCTGATGTGAATCCTGGTTGCTGCTCACCAGCCATGTGACCTTAACCCCAAGACTTAATGAAATTTCTGGGGTGTGTTATGCAGAGATCATGGGATCAGCATTGTAAGCCATCTAGTGCTTACACAATAAGCTCTCAACAAATGGCAGCTATTTAACTATTTATAATAAAGCCTTATTTGCCCCTGTTCACAATGTCCGGCACACGGTAGGCCCTTAATGTATATATTTATTTTTTGATGAATGAATAACTTTAGGCTATCTATAATTCTGATATCAGGATTCCTTTGTAGTATTAAATTTTGCTAATTATGAAAGTAATACATGTTCATTGCAAAAAAATTGGAAATTTTTTTTTTTTAGAGACAGTGTTTCATTCTGTTGCCCAGGCTGGAATGCAATGTCCCGATCATAGCTCACTGTAACCTTGACCTCCCGGGCTCAAGCAATGCTCCCACCTCAGCCTCCCAAGTAGTTGGGACTACAGGTGCGTGCCACCATGCCCAGCTAATTTTAAAAAAGTTTTTGTAGACATTGGGTCTTGCTTTGTTGCCCAGGCTGGTTTCAATCTCTTGGCCTCAAGCAGTACTCCCACCTTGGCCTCCCAAAGTGCTTGGATTACAGATGTGAACCACTGTGCCTGGCTGGAAATATTTTTTTTAAACATAGGAAAATAAAAACTAGCTGTGATCCTAGTCCCTAGAGATACCCACAGTTAATATTTTGATATATTTCCCTACAGCCTTTTTTTCTGTGCTTATACATATTTCAAAAACTTTATATTTAGGTTTTTCAGTTAACGTGAGTATTTCCCTGTTATTAAATAATCTCATAAACATAATTTTGAGTGCTACATATATTCTGTGCTATGAGTGTATCATAATTTATGTAACCAATATGCAGTAGTTGGATATTTATGTTGTTGCAATTTTTCACCATTATAAATAAAGCTGCAGTGAACATCCTTCTGTATAAATCTTTGTATATATCTCTGAATTAAGATTTTCTACCAAGAATAAATTTTACAAAGTAAATTACTGATCTAAGAGTGAACATGTTAAGGCCCCTAATACATATATTTAAATGATTCTTTAGAGAGGTCACAGTAACTGATAGTCCTCCCACTATCAAGGTATGAGAATTCTCACCACCAGAATACTATCATTTAAAATGAAATTATCTTTGCGAAATGGAGAATGAGACATAGAACCTATTTTTACATGATGATGCTCCTGTCTTAGACATGCATTGTGCATTGAGTTACCCCAGGGTTCCTTGGCCTCAGCACTCTTGACATTTTGGACTGGATCATTCCTTGGTGTGAGGGGCTTAGGCTGACTCGTGCATGGTACGATGTTTAGCAGCATCCCTGGCTCCCTGCTAAATGCCAGTAGATGCCCCTGCCCTCAGTTATGATAACGAAAAATATCTCCAGACATTGCTAAATGTCCCCAGTGGAACGAAACCACCCCTGGTCGAGAACAACTGAGTTACACTGTATTAACTATTGGTTACAAGTAACAGAAACCAACTCTAAGCAAAAACAGGGATTTTATGAGAAGAATCATACGGTATCATGGAACCCAAGGGCATGCATGCAACTGGGCCTCTGCTTTTCAGGTCTGACTCATTCTTTTCTCTTGCTGAAAACTGGCTTTCTCTGTATTCTTGACTACATGAAGGAAAATGGCCACTACTAACATTTCTGGAGCTCACATCGTTTTTGTTTATGAGAAAGTTAGTGTTTGCTGGAATCTCTTGGTTCCAAATCCAGATTCTCAGGGAAGGACTCTGATTGGCCCAAGCTTAGGTGGGTTATGTGCAGCTGGTCCAATCAGTGTGGTGGTCAGAGGAGGAGAAGGTCACATGGCTCCTGGGAGTCTTGGTGTTACCATGTGGATGTGCAATTTCTAGAAAAGGGGCTGCTGGGCAGCTGCTCCTCTAGGAGTCCTTTAGGCACCCACACATCTGAAGGAGGTTTGTTGAGTGCACACATGCACAACCGTACAAATGTCCAAACTGGACACTTTGCCTATGAGGGCAGGGACTGTCTCAATTGATGTCACCCTCCCAGTTCAGCCTAGACGTCTAGGTTTGGTGGTGACAACTGCTATGCCACCCAGGCTTTAGGGGTCTTTTGGGGTGGAGGGGCCAGTTCCTCTATGACCAATTGACACAGCCTCCTCAAGCAGGTCCAGTGTAGAGAGCCAGCTTTAAAGTGTGGTGTTTGCAAGCCCACAGATGTGTTTTATGGGGGGGAAGACACTGCCAGTCCTCTTTCATAGTGCCGGCCTGGGAGTGTGCAGCCACTGAGGCAGAGGAGCCCTGTGCTGTCCCTGCACTACTCTGAGTGCTGGGAATTCAGCCTCCAGCATTGAAGGGAGCGGTCGGTGCATGGTCAGCATTGCCCCTGAGACCCAGCCACTGGGGACAGAGACTCCTCCTCCCATGGATGCCGTGCGTGGTTGGGAAATGAGCAAAAGGGCAGAGCGGTGCCCCAAACTCATTCAAGGCAAGAGCCATCCTCTTCTGAAAGTCTTTCCAGCTCACAGATACCATTCGTGTCCTCACCTTGCTGTGTGGACTTGGATGAGTCATTTCTCTTAGAGCCTCAGTTTCTCCATCAGAAGTGGGACTGCGGCAGACAAGGTATCTGAGATGCAGTTTTCCCAAGATCACAAAGTTACTAGTGGAAGATCTGGGGTTAAAACCCAGACAATCTGGCTACAGAGTTAGCAGTCTTTATAGTAATGGGTTGCTTCTCAAGCACCATACATCTTTGTTGAATGAATGACTGCATGAGAGAGCAAGATGGAGACAGCGACAATTAGGAAATGGTATGAGAACACAGCTGGTTAAAGATCAGAGTGAATGAAATCCCCATTTGCCTCTGAAGGGCTCCCTAATGATTGCTGACTGACTGATGGACGCTGGAACAGGGACATGTGTCCTGCCTTAGCCCCTCCTTCTTTCTGGGGATAAATGGTAGGAGGCAGACAACGGGTGGGACAATGCGCGAGTCCTTCATGAGGGGCGTGTTGGAAGGGCCACACGGCACATCAGTACTGAGCCACCCTGGGGTAGAGATGGCCTAGGCTGTAGATAATGGCCACTGAGATGTCTAGGACATCAGTTAAAAAGATTCAGCCAGTCGTCTCCAGCAGCTCTGGCTCAGCTACAGCCCTTTGTAGGAGAAGACACTGGAGCGTCTGGAGGGCCCCGAGGTCATTACCCCATCCCTGCATCTGGTCCAGTCCCTGGCCATATTGGGCGTCTGTTGTTTCAGACACTTGGGGAATTCTCACAGCCTTCCCCAGTCACCCTCTGTCAGGAAATTTTGCTATCTAGTTGTAATATATAAAAGTAATTTTCCCAGACAGTGAGAATATAATTGAGGAGCCTTGGAGAATGTTCTTCTCCCTGGAGAACACCTGGATATCATAACCTCAATCGACAGGGCTGGTTCTCTGGGCCAGTGTTCACTCCGTGAGCCAAGGCATTTCGGTGGTCCCTGCTCTTTAAAGCAGGGGACAGGCACTTTTCACACAGGAAACCGGGATGTAGTGGGACCCCAGAATGGGAACATGGGCTTTGACAGAGACAAGAAGCACAGAGAAGGCGCTGACTGGCAGAGAAGCTGATGTGAAGCCGGAAGACCCCAGGAAAGATGGTGTCCACCTTAGAGGCTCCCAAGCTCCTAGAAAGCCTCTCATGATGGGAGCCCAGGGCCTTGAGGAAGATCTTGGGCCTCCTTGAACAGTCTAGATTCCTGCTGCCTGGAGTCAGGAAGGTAAAGCCAGGCAGGCGAGGATCTCGAGGCTAGACAGGAATGAGCCTTCCTTACCCAGGAGGCTGAGGCCCAGCAGGAGGTGAGCAGATGCCGCACGGGCCCGGGCCCGGTAGGCCCAGGTGCTCACACCTTGAGAGGAGTTCAGGGGTCAGGCCCAGGAAGGTCAGAGGCTTCCCAGACCCAGGCTACTGGGGCCCTGGGCCCTGAGCTTGTGTGGTTAACACCCACCCCCCAGAGGGTTGTGGCAAGCAAAAGAAATGGGGGACTTGGGTGGCCTGGGCAGTGCTGACCAACCTAAGCTTTTCTATAGTGCAGTCACAACTGAACCTGAACTTGGTGATGTATCACTTCCTTGCGTTTGGATATTTCTGAGGGATTGCCCTTATCTTCCTACAAAAGTCCCTTTTTAAAACCTTGTTTTAGTATGTTAAGGGAAAGAAGCCATTGGCACGGTAAGTCTATTTATATGAAGTTCAGGAACTGGCAAAACGAATCTCTGGAGATAGAAATTGAGTGCTGGCCTCTGGTGGGAACTTTCTGGGGTGATGGGAATGTCCCATATCTTGCTTTAGATGTTGGTTACATGGGTACACATTTTTGAAACTTACTTACTTACGTACACTTAAAATCTGTGTTTTACTGAATATAAATTGTATCTCAGAGAAATAAAATGACTTTGTCTCACTGTCTTTGGGGGGAAGAGATTTTCCCACTCTTCTTCACAGTAGAGAGGTAGATGACGGAGGCCCCCAGGTAGCAGCTGAGAGTAGAAGAAAGCACATCGGCCTTGGAGTCAGTCTCTGGTTCTGATTCTATTTTGCCATTACTGGTTGTGACCTTGGACAAGCTGATCTCCAACTTCCTAATCTTTAAAATGGGCTGTGGGATTGTTGTGAGAACTAAATGAGTTAATACAGCAAAGTGCCTGGCATATAGCTAGCACTCAAGCATCTCCTCCTACAGGAAGCCTTCTCTGACTTCTCCAGACCTCATCAGGTGCTTTCTTCATTTCTACGTACCAGCCTCGGCACATGTGTGATTCAAAGCTGTGTGTCAACAACAGTGCAAATCTCTGACAGTCTCAGGCCTTTGTGGGTGTTCACTGAATAGTCAAACTGCAAATATGGAATCTGCAAATGCCAAGAGTCTACACTGTAATATTTTTATCTTTCTTCTCCCCACCCCCTCATAGGCTCTCAGATCTTAGTCCCTACCCCCTCCTAGGCTTTCAGATCTCAAGGGCAAAGCCTTGGTCTCCCCAGCTTTGTGTCTCCTAGCTATAAGAAGTGCTCAATAAATGTTTGATTGGTGAGTAACTAATAAGTAAATTAGTGCATGCATGAATAATTGAATAAATGCATAAATGAATGAATGTATGAATAAATGAATGAGTCAATTAGTGCATAAGTGGGAGAAATAGCTGAATGATGAATCAAGAAATGAGCAGAGAATGAAAGCAGTGGCAGTGAAGGAATGAATGAGGCAATGCTGCTTTCCTTTCTTCCAAAGGGGTATGTGATGGTGACAACCCAAAGTGGTCCCGTTCCAGAGCCCCGGGAGGAGCCAGAGCTGGGGCGGCCTGAAGGACAGCTCTAAGGGACAGCCCAGCCACTGGAGCCCTCCAAATTACTCATTCTGGAGACTTCTCCCTTCCTTCCAGCCACCATGCGCCACCCCTCCACGGAGCTACAGGTGCTGAGGGACTGCGAGGCAGGGCAGGTAGCTAAGTCCACAGCTGTCCTCTCTTCTCCAGCACCCCTGCCACAGGCTGTGAGGACCCACCGCCTCCCCCGACACTGTGTCCCTGAGCAGATGTCTCTCCTGTCTTGTCAGCAACAGAGTGGCTGTCAGGAGTTTGCATTATTTATCTGCTCAGTAACATTTACTGGGATTTAGTGTTTAATAACTGTCACTCCAATATATCTTCTCTTAATCCCTTCAGATCTGCTGCTGTAGCAATTTTAAATATTTATCAACACTGCTCGTGTGTTTGCTGGTTGGGTTGCAATTTTCTCGTAATTAAAGATTTACAAGACGGTGCTCAAGACTTACGAAGGTTTGGTAGAGATCAAAGGGAGAGGTGAGGAGAGATCTGGTGTTGGAATCTGTTGCTTGGAATCCAAAGCTGCAGTTTGATCTCCTGGGAGAGGTGGAAGCTCATTCACTGGTTCCCGTAGCCCTCTCCTTTTCCTCTCTTTCACGCAGCTCAGTGCTCAGTCAGAGTAAGTGGGCCTCATGGTAAGACACAGGCCACAGCGGCACACACCTGTAATCCCAGCTACTTGGGAGGCTGACATGGGAGGATCTCTTGAGCCCAGGAGTTCCAGGCCAGCCTGGGCAACATAGTAAGACCCCATGTTAAAATTTAAAAAACAGGAAAAGAAAAAGAAAAAGATCCAGGCTGTGGCGTGGTCCTGCCTTCCTCCAGAGTCCATGCTATATGCCAGGCTTGGGCAAGGTGCTAGGGACAGTCAGGAGCAAGACAAAAAAGGTCCCTGCTGACGTGGAGCTTACGTCCTAGTGGCAGAAGCAGACAATAAACATGTAATCAAATACATTTAAAAAAATCATTTCAGATTTTGAAAAATGCTACCAAGGGAATAAACAGATAATGACTGAAGAGGACATTAGTATCAGAGTTCTTTATTGCAAGCAATAGAAACTGGCTCTGGAAAACTTAAGCAAAAAGAAATTTCTGGAAGGACAAGGGAGTTCATAGGATCAAAGGAAAGAAGAAAAGAGAAAAAGAACAAAAGAAGGCACAGGAACCAGGGTTATTTTGGGTCTCTTTATGGCAGGCACTAACAGTCTCTTCATGGGATAGCCACGGGGACAAATGTCTCTTGACAGTGTTCTGTGCTTGCCACGCTCTGCTTAGGAGTCACAGTTTAGGGACAGTGGGCCCTCACTCTTTGGCCAGGGGAGACCAGGATGGAGACCAGGGAACCCTGATTGACAGTTTCACTGGGGCCATTTCCTTCAGGAGAGGGGATATTATCCCAAGCAAGATCTGCTGATGATGCCAGAAGAGGGGTTATAGACATGTGGAAACATCAGGTGCACATTGTCCCAGAAATTTCTGAGGAGACCTGAGCTGAAACCAAGATAGCGAGAGGAGCCAGACACGGGCAGGCGGGAACACCAAGTGCAAAAGCCCTGTGGTGGGAAAGAGCTCAGTGGGTTGTCAGGGGTTGGGCCACTGCGTACTGCCTTCCCCCATGGATTGGGCTTGAGAAAGAGGCCCATCCTTAGTCCTCAGAGTCTCCCTGGGCCATGTTGGGGGGCCAGAATTTTGTTTATTCCAAATGGAATGGAATAGACTAGAAGGCCCAGCTCCAGAGGGCATCCTCCTGGCCACTGTGACAGGGAACCAGTGAAGATGGAATTCTAGTCAAGTCAAGTCGTGTTTCTGGAGGCCTGAGGTGGACCAGGTGTTAGGTTCTGCAGACCAAGGATGGATGAGATCCATGTGTATATTGTCCTCAGAGCCCTTGCAATCTTGTGGGGGAGATATAAACAGATCATCACGATGGGGCAGTGATAGAAGTTGCAGAGTTGATTTGAAACCTTCTTTTCTAAAACAGGTGTTTAGTGCTATGAATTTCCCCCTACGTACTACTTTAGTGGCACCCCACAGATTTTGGTATGTTGTGTTTTTATTTTCATTCAATTCAGGATATTTCCTAATTTTCCTTTTCTTTGGCCCATGGATTGTTTAGAAGTGTGTTATTTAGTTCTCAAATATTTAGCGATTCACTATTAATAGTTACCTTCCTGTTATTGATTTCTAATTTATTTCCATTGTGGTCAGAGAACATACTTAGTATAACTTAAATTCTTTGAATTTTATTAACTTTTATTTTATGGCTCTGAAGATAATCTCTCTTGATAAAAGTTTCATGTATACTTGAAAAGAATGCATACTCACGTTGTAGAGTGTGTTGATTAGGTTGAGTTGGTTGGTAGTATTGTTCAAATCTTTTGTGTCTTTGCTAATTTTCTGGCTACTTGTTCTATCAATTATTGACATAGGGTATTAAAATCTTGGGCTATAATTGCAGCTTTGTCCATTTCTCCTAGCAATTCTATCAGTCTTTGCTTCATGTGTTTGGAAGCTCTGTCATGAGGTACATCATGTTGGGGATAGTTATACAATAAAGAACTATCGCCCCAAATGTTAATTGGGAAAGTTGAGAAACCGTGGTTTGGGGCCAGTTACACCACCGCCCAGTACTGAGGCAGGAGCTTTCACGCGCTCTGTCCGCCGTGGACCCCGGGGGTTCCAGGCTGGAAGGGGCCGGTCCCAGCCGTGTGAGTGCGGAGCGTTGTTTCCTTTCATCCTTTCAGACGACTCTTTCCCGGCCTCACACGGGTTCCTCACGGGACGTGGACGTGCCGAGCGCCACTCAGCGTTAGCTCTCCAGAGCTGTCCCCCCGCGCAGCGCTCTCCTTGCCAGCCTTCCTTCCCGTGGATCCCGGCGGCCTGTCCCCCAGCGCTGTCTCCTCCACTCAGGGCATCCGTCGGGCTCCACTGGGACAGTGGCTGGCAGCTCCCTTAAGCCAGCAAGCCAGGGCCCTCATCGAATGACCTTATTTACTTCCCGTCTGTCGGGGACCGCTGTCTCTCACTGTCTGCTGTTCCACGTCTTATGAGTGGTCGTTTCCTACACGGTGTCTGTTTTTCAGTTGTTCTGGGTGGGAGAGTGAATCCTGGCCCTGCTACGCCATCTTGGCTGAAAGCCGGTCTCCTTGGATCTGGTGGACTGACTTTGAGATCCTGGGTGGAACCTGTGTTAAATTTAAGGGCAGAGTCCCAGTGGAGGCCCTGAGGCTTTGGGAGCAACGACACGGTCTCTTTGTCAGGTCACTATTCTCCTTTGGAGAAGTAGTTTTGGCTTTTTGCTGGCCCTGATGGACTAAACCTCTGAGCCCTGGACGCCACACGAGCACGCAACCCAAGCTACCCGTCACGACCCACCAAGCTGTACATTTAAGCCTTCCCAGCCTCACCCCGTAGTCGAGTACAAGTGACAGCGAATGGGACTGGGCCGAGCAGACCCCGATAGCTCGTGTAAATCGTACGAGCAAGTCACTCAGGCTCTGAGTGTGCCCCGCCTCCAGCGGCTCTGCTGCCTGTTCCCACCTGCACCCAGGGCCGCAGGGAGCTGGCTGGGGAGGAACAACCGAGACTGCTTTGCAGCGCTCTTGGTGACATGCTGGCACCCACTTGCAGTGAACTGCACTCAGGAGTGCCCCAAAGTGGAGAACAGAAATCCTCGAGTGCTCAGTACTTTGAGCAGCACAACTTGTTGGCTGCTTTGCCTGGCGGGAGAGAGAGCCCGAGGTGGGGGTCTCACTAATCCCTGGGCTTTGCTAATGGCCGGGGCAGGTGGTCACACTTGGGAGGGGTGAGAGTCAAGGATCGGTGACAAGGAGGTTTAGGAACAAAGATATTAATATGTGGATGGGCCTCTTGGAATGGGCAGAGAATGTGAGAATATTTGTGTTTCATGTGGAGATTCACCAAGCTCCTGTTGCTAACCAGGTAGACAAGATGGTCCACTTTGAGGATGCTTATTAGGCTTTTTCTCCGGTGAGCCAGGGTTTGCTCAGTGGGCTGAGGAACAGAGTGGCCCCTGTGGCTCAGCGGAGGGCTTGTCATACGCTTCACCACGTGGACTCACCAAGACTAACGTGGTGGCTGCCACTGGTGAATGCCCAACATTCCATAGCAGAGACCCAGGCTCAGCTCCTGATTTGATGCCATCACCTGGGGGGACCAGCCAGCTGCTTATGCCAGCTTGGCTATTTCAGGTCCCATCTGTGGAAAGGTTATGATTTATCCTCCTGAAACACACACTGCTCGTGGAATGAAGATCTCTGCCAACCAGTCCCTTTTGTAATGATGGGGTCTGCAGATGTTTTTTTGTTTGCTTGTTTGTCCTTTTGCCCAAAGACACCTGGTGAACTAGGCCGTGGCAGGCAGACCTTGCTGCCATGGGTGCATCATCAAAAAGGTCCAGAGACAGCCCGGGAAGTGGCCCGAGAGCAAGAGCCAGCCACAGGGACGAACGAATAGCCGAGTCTTGACACATTTATGCTTTGCGCAGGGCTCAGTGTTTGTCATGCTGATGAGGGCATGGCGGTGTGGCAGTGTGTGCGTGCGTGTTGCATGCCCACAGCTCATCTTTCTGATCAGCTGGGGAGGCCTTGGGAGGAAGGGAGGAGAGTGTGAGGCAGTCTCTGACGCCTTGTATCTTCGGGGTCTAGCATAGGCTGCACAGAGACGTTTCATTTGTCAAGTGAGAAAAAAGAAAAACGAAACGAATGAATGAGTGACTGAATGGTATATCCATTGAGTTGGAAGGGATCTCAGAGATGATCTAGTCCCATCCCCAGCCATTATGGGAGTCTCTTCGTTGGCATCCCCAACTGGTAGCCACCTAGCTTCTGCTTATTATTTATAACAACAGTTCCAGCTAAGATTTATCAAGTGCCTGTTATTGTGAGGTGCTCTGCTTTATATGCACTAATCTCAGATAAGCCTCAGAACCCCAGGAGGTATCATTATGCTTAGGGACCACTGAAGAAACTGAGTTTTAAGTAACTTCCTCAAAGTCACACGATTAGTAAATGACAGTGGCAGGAATTGAAGCCAGGTGTACCTGCCTCTGCAGCTTAAGCTCTTACGCACTGTGCTGTACGGTCTGAATGTATATTGTGACAGAGCTCTCACCACCTCACAAGATACCCTGTGCTATTTTTAGCCAGATTTGGCTGTTAGAAAATTTTCTTATGTCGAGTTGAAACCGAGCTCCCTGTAACTCACCTGCAGTATTCTAAGTGTCCTCTGTGAACCTTCTGAGAGCTGTTCTCCTCCTACTGCCACACGACTGTCCTGCAGCTGTCTGAAGATGGCTGTCACAGGCCGCAAGGGTGGAAGGGTCCCATCTAGACCTCCCATGCTGGGGCCCTTGCTGGAAGAGCTCAAGTTTATCACCGTCCTTAGTATGTGGCTCCTAGGCTGAGCAAGGTGGGGTCAGACCAGTGCAGAGAGTTTCATGGCCTCCTGTCTAGACACTGTACTGCTACTAGTGCCATTTCACCGTGCATTAGCTGTTTCGGCAACAGAAATTTTCCACTGCTCTGGCCTGCTTGGCTGAATGACTGTGGAACTTCGCTCAGAGCAGGAAATAGTATGAGAGGCAAGAACAGCAAGCTACCCCGGGTCTGGCCTGAGTCAAGTGTGACTCTGGTCTACGGGTCTAAGGACTGCGGCAGTGAGGGAGGTGAGAGAGGTTGCACACGGGCTGGGGGGCTGGTTTGTGGGGTGCTTCTTGGCAATCGTCCCTTCTAGAGTGGAGCTACGGTGTGTGTGTGTGTGTGTGTGTGTTTGTGTGTGTGTGTGTGTGTGTGTGTGTGCGTGTGTGCGCGATAGAGCAGGGAAATGTTCTAGGATTAGGAGCAACAGCTGTTGAGTGCCCTTCTCAGCCTCAGCTCTCTGGGTCCCTCTGTTCTCACTTTGGGTGCGACTGAATTTCATGTCACTGGAAAACCCACCTTCCCGACTGAACGGAGCTCTGCACCTGAGAAGGTTCCCCCGTTCCCCCAGCCCCTAGTGCAGAGAGACAAACAAGAGGCTGCACCTACCTGGAAACCCAGGAGGTGCCAAGGCCTCGGTGCTGTGTGGGCAGGTCCTGCGCAGCCTCTGCGTGCTGAGCTTACTGCTCTCCAGTAGCGCACTCCTCGCGTGTACGGTAACTCCATGCTAACTGCCTCGGACCTCCTCTAAGCAAGATTTAACATGGCTCCCCGTGGACAGAGAGGAATGAGGGCGACAAAAGGTCTTGGATGCTCTATCTGACCTTCTCAGGTCCTGAAATGGGGAAAGGTGCGGCAGCCAAAGTGTTTGTAGGGGAAGAGTGTGGTCACTGGCCCGGTCCCTGGCCCACCGATGCCTGAAGCTGGCCACCAGGGCAGGGTGTCCTGCTGTCCCTCACCCCCCATCTCACGCTGCCCTTCTGCCCTGGGTGCTGTCAAGTCCCTTTTCTGAGGGACCCAGAGTGGCCACTGAGAGAGGGAGTCTGAGAAAGAAAGGAAAGAAAAGAAAAGAAGAAAGAAAGAAAGAAAGAAAAGGAAGGAAGGAAGGCAGGCAGGAAGGAAAGGAAGGAAAAAAGAGAAAGAAAGAAAAGACAGACAAAGTCTGAAGAGTCGCATCCTCAGAGACCTTCCCAGGTGCGCCCTTGCTGGGCCTGTCTGCCTGGAGGCAGGGGAAGAAAACCGTCCTGTGTGCTCTCTCATCACAGGTACTTGTGTTCCCCAAGTGTCATAGCTCTGCAGCCTGGTGTTTTGCCTCTAACTGGAGAAATGCTTGCTGCTTTGTCAATAGCAAAGCAATTTTATGTGTGGGAGCAGAAAGAGGCCTGGATTCCTGTCCCAGCTGTGTGACCTTGGGTAAATCACCTAACCTCTCTGAGCCTCATGTTTCCCATCTGCCAACCGGGGAGACAGTGCTGCTCTGCCCACGTCACAGGATTGTGGTGTGGCCACTGGCCTGGTCACCTGCCTATCAATGCCTGAGGTTGGCCACCAGGGCAGGGAGGGACCCCCAGAGGCATCTGGGACTAGGGCAGGCACCTTGGGCTTCCATCCTGACATTGCCCCTGGCTAGCTGGGTAACAGAGGGCCACATTGCCCCCCCTGCCACGAGAAAGGATGGTGCTAGAGGGTAGAAAGGGCTTGGGCTCTGGAATCAGGCAGACTCTGGTTTAGATCCTGAACCTGGTATTGGGTATGTCACATAAACATTCTGGACCTCAATTTCTTTGTCTGCATAATTAGGTTAAAACTCTCCACTTCAGCACAGAGGATTTTTAGGGCAGTGAGACTACTCTGTATGGTACTTTAATTGTACATTTGTCCAAACCCATAGACTGTACAACACCAAGAGTTTATATATGAACCCAGATATAAACCATGCACTTTGAGTGATAACAATGTGTCAATGTAGGTCATTGATTGTGACAAATGGACCTCCGATGGGGGATGGGGGCAGGGCTGTATGGGAACTTTCTGTGCCATCTGCTCCATTTTGCTGTGAGCCTGAAACTGCTCTAAAAAATGAAAGCCATTAAAAAACAAACAAAACAAAATAAAGCAAAATGATGGCATTATGAACTTAATGCTGAGCAATAATTCTCATTATTAAAAACTTAAATTTGTTTACTGCTTTAGATTAAATAAACAGCTCCTCACCTCCTGGGATTGTTGGGAGGGTTGAGGATAATGTGAACAAAACACCTGTCTTGTGATAAGAAACGCGACAAGTAACAGGAGCAGGTAATAAATATCAGTAGCTCTAGTTGCACGGAGAGCCGCCTGGCCCTCCGACCCTCTCGGGGATGGCCCGGGAGTGAAAAGGCAGAAGGTGGGGAAGTTCTCTCGGCTTCTGCATGCTGCTTTACTTAGAACAACATGACAATGGTACTTACATAAAACTCCCTAATCCTTTCTGTTCCCAGAATGTACAAGCTCTGGTGCCCTGGGGCAAGTGCTGCCACTTCTGGATGGATCCTTTCCTGCCCTCTTCTCCCCTGAATCATTGCTCTTCCCTTCTGCACGTTCCCAGTTCAGGGACTTGCTGTTCATCAGCTGCAGGAAAAGATTCAGGATGCTACAGGGGAGATTTTTGTCTTGCTAAGTCTCTACGCTCCACGGGGAACGGCCAATTAGAGCCCAGCCTGGACAGATACATCAGTGTCACACCTGGCTCCTGGGGCCTCTGGGCCAGGCTGGCTCCCAGGGAGACGTCCATAGATGACAGCCATCTCCTGGCGAGAGGAGGAGGATGGGGATGGGTGGTGGGAGGTGGTGAGGTGGGGTGGGGACCATCATTGGTCAGAGCTGGGAAGTCAGGGCGGGGCTTGAAGCAACTAAACTCTTCATTACTCAGGGTCTGGGGCAGGGAAGCCAGATCAATTTAAATATAATCAATTTAAATATACCGACAATCCAGAGCTTTGGAATGGCTTTCCAAGGAAGCCCAAAGGTTTGTGTTTCAGGTTTCATTCGTGTGGTTCTGCTCCTTTTCTTTCTTTCTTTTTTTTTTTTTGCCTACCTTTGTTTTCCATAATTTTGAGAAGACACTAAAAGCCAGAAGACGAGAAAGAAATCCAAAGGTCTGGCCAGTTTTTAACTTGACATAGTTGCATGTCAGAGCACTTTGCGGTCATGTGGGTGGGGTGGAAGGTGGCAGTCTGATCACCACCCGCTCCCCCCAGGTCTCAGCAGCGGTCCTTCATGTATTCACTCATGCATTCATTCACTCCTCAGAAAGTGTTTAATAAAATCTACACTGAGCCAGGCAGTGTTCGAGGTGCTAGGGAAAAACACGGACACGACTCTGCTCTCCTTACGGAACCGGATATTTTAGGAACTAAGTGAAGTCAACAGGGAACACACCCAGAATAAGTCCTGTGATCAGCCCCGTGGCAG
Organism: Varecia variegata; assembly: GCA_028533085.1. Taxonomy (NCBI): domain Eukaryota; kingdom Metazoa; phylum Chordata; class Mammalia; order Primates; family Lemuridae; genus Varecia; species Varecia variegata. Next base: position 20,626,397 of record CM052450.1, on the reverse strand, counting down.
AACTGAGAAAAGGTCCTGACCCAGAATCGGAGGAGGTCATGGAAGGCTTCCTGGTGGAAGTGACATCTAGGCTGAGACCCAAAGGATAAGTAGAACTAGCCAGGTGAAGAGGAGGGGAAGGAGGGTGGTGTCGGGGGAGAATGTTCCAAGCTGAGAGAACATCGTGTACGAAGGGACAGCTCAACCCCAATTCAGACTCCTCTCATCCGAGCCACCTCAGGGCCAGGCACTGGTTCCCCAGGGACCCCTTTCCCTGGAGAGGCAGTTGGAGGGGACGGGGGAGAAGCCGCTGGGCACTTAGCTGGTACCAACTTGGCGGGGACCACAGCTGCCGGTTCCCCTGACTGCACCTCCACACACATACAGCACCTCTCCTCCCCTCTCCGTGCGTGTACTTACAACTTACTTTCCCCTTGATATTACTCTCATCCTGTTTCTTCTCTGTAAAAATAGTGGGGAGGCTGAAAGGCAGGAAATAAGATGCTGCCTTGGGTCTCACACCCACCTGGGGAGACTCTACCTTCCTATTCCTCCTACCTGCTCTGTCTCTGGGGTCCAGCTGGAGGCAGGGGATGGGATGACAGGCAGGAAGCCTCTTCTGTGCATATAGGGGGATGTCAGTGTGGAGGGGAAGGCTGCTGATTGCCACTGATGTCCCTTTTGCTCAAATGTGACTTTGCCCTTCCCCATCCCTCCTCTGGCTAAAACAGCCAGACCCGTGGAGCCCCCTTGGCAGGGCCTGCTGGCAGGACACCCAGATGGGCTGGGCCGGGGGCACCAAGGGGTGTGCGTGGTTTCCCAGGGGTGCCCTCCTGCACCTCAGGGGGCCCCTCTTGCCCTTGGCCTTCTTTGCCACATGGCCTGGTCCATGGCATGCCTATGTTCCTGAGAACTTGACCATAAATATCACAATTTTATTCCTCAATGTATCCGGCATGTGAGACGTAGCTTTTGGGGCCCCTGTTGACTAGGCTGTGGCAGGTGTCCATGGAGGAGACAGGCGGGAAGACGGTGGTGGTGGTGGCGGTGGTGGTGGTGGCGGGTACATGTCTTCCTTCAAACACAAGCCCAGCTCCTCCTGCTTGGCAGAGCCCTCGCTAACTGTTGTAGTCTTCACTGGGCCTCCTCTTCTGGGCTCTTAGTCTGCGTTCGCCCTAATCTCTCGATCGTCACTGCCTTGTACTCTTGACATAATCTGGAACTTCTTTCCTTGGGTAAGACTGGACTCCTGAACCAAATGGTAGATCTCTGGAGGGAAAACACTTGTCACTTCTCATTGGACTTTTGCAGCAAGATCTTACAGAGGGTCTTTGTTTTGCAAAAATATTGTGGTGCTTCATCCGTTCCCCATAGACCTCTTAAGTTTTGATGCCCACATCAGTTATTTTTGAGGTAACCATTCTGTCATGATCTTTGTTGATTTTCTTGTCTTCAGTTTAATGGTCTCCCCCAGACGGCTTCGTGGTGACATAAACGCCTAACACTGATTTCATCAGCCTCATTAAATCCTGCATTTTGCAGGGCAAGATCTGCAATTGCACTTTGGAATGGGCTCGTGTTGTATTTGATCGGCAGAGACTGACAAAGACCTTTGACACGATGGGTTGGGTCAGGCAGAGGCTGGGGTTAAACCGGAAGGACGTATCAGTGACAGGTGAAGGTCAAGTGTGGTCAGTTCATTAGAGACTATTTTTGTAGTAGTTGACTTTCGTTTCCCAGCCCAATCTGAGAGCCAGAGAGTGAATATTCACAGGAAGGACCCGCCCTTCTGACGCTTTGATGGCAATTGTGAGCGCACCTCGATTTTCAGGTTGTCTTTTCTCCTTACAGTGAAAGGACCCTCTGCGTAGCTGCGGTCCAGTCATGTGGGAAGGGAAGCCTGGGACAGAGTCAGGAGCTGATGAGTGCGAGTTACAGGGCCGTGGGTTTCTGTCGGCTAAGGACGAACTTTTTCTTATAACGAGTAGCGTTGTTAAGCTGGATGGGCTCCCTTGGGCGGTAATGAGCTTTCTGTCACTGAAAGCATTACTGCTGGCACAAGATGACAGGCAGGCTGCAGGGACAGCTTCTGTGGTGGCATTCGGCAGGTGGAGAAACCCTCCAAATCTGAGAGTCGGTGATTCTACGTCTCTTGTCCTATGTTACGAACTCCTGGGGACAGGGCTGGATTTTGCTCATCCCTGGGGGCCCCGGTCCCCTCGGGGATACGGCGATGGCAGCCTGTCTGAAGCACCAGTGAAGGCGGATCTGGCTCAGTGGATGAGCCGCTGGGTGAAAGACCAGCTGTCTTCATCCACGTGGTCCTCGGGACCCACTCTGGAAGCCAGAGCCAAGGTTAAGCTTCCCTCAGACCTTCCCCCGGGAGCCAGAGGAGGCGATGGGACCTGGGGAAGGAGGAGGCGGGGGAGGCCCTGAGAAGAGGGGCTGCTGCGGAGCTCATAAAGGGCATTTTACATTTATTGAGCTCTTAGTGCAGGGACTCTCAACCTTGGCTGCACGTTTAAGTCACCTGGGAGCTTTAAAAAAGAGTGGTAACGTGCGTCTCTGCCCCCAGAGACTCTGATTTAATTGGTCTGCAGTGCTGAACAGCAGGGCGTTTACAGCTCCCCAGGTGATTCTAATGCACGGCCAAGGCTGAGAACCTCTGCCTCACTATGTGCCAGGTGCTTTACATATTTTCTCATTTCATCCTCACAACAAGCTCACGGGTTAGATCACTGGCTCTCGGAGTGTGGTCCCTGAACCAATAGTAACTGGAGAATTTGTGTTAGAAGTGCAGATGTTCAGGCCCCACTCCAGACTTAGGGAATCGGAAACTCTGAGGTTGAGGCCCAGCAATGCGTTTTGACTACCCCCAGGTGGTTCTCATGCATGCTCAGGTTTGAGAACCACTGAGTAAGGTACTAGTAGCCCCACTCACAGATGAGGTGGAGGGGTTTACTTATCAGCCCAGGAATAGTAAGTGCAGTCAACGCTGAGATGCACCATACTGCTTGTGGGGGGGTCTCTTGCTAACCCTTGGTTGACTCTTTCTCCTCTTTGCTTGGCAGGAAAATTTAGCGCCATCTGGAGCTCAGTCACTCTTGCTCTGGGGAAGCAAAGGGCAGAACACCCCAGGATTCGTTCTAAAACCGTTTTATTAGGTGCTTAAAATAGCTTCTGGCAGATGGTGTGTGGAATTGGGGACTGGAGCAGAGCTGCACAGCACATTTCAAAGTTGCGTGTGTGCAAGCACATGCATGCACACGTGTGCACACAGCTCTTTGCAGTGGGCTCGTATGATATTTGGGTGAATCTAATCTACCCAAGATTAGAGAAGGGAAGGGCTTCTGACTAGGTTTCCCATGGCACTTGGCTGAATCCTCTGCCCTCCCTGGGCACATGGTGGTCAGACAAGCGTTGTTGACTGGCTGAGGGAGCTCTACTGTGGCTCTCAGGGGTCGGGGACCCACGGAGATGACGTGGGGCAGTGCGGCAGAATTCCAGGAAGCTTGGAGGTTATAGTGGGCTGAGAGTTTGAAGCTTGGGTTGAAGGTTAAGAGCACACATAGGAGCCCTTGCCTTGCAAGTAAAAACACTGAGAACTCACTTCATTTTCCTTATTTTAAAGGAAATGTCTCTCTATGTAAATCTGAATCCCATTTAGGTGTAGAAATCGTGGATGTTCATCAATCTAATCCTCCCTGACAGACCCTCCGATTGTCGGGGGTGGCTGTTTCCCTTGGCAACTCCCAAAGGTAGTCTTGAATCCAGCAGCTGTGAGTGTGATTCTAGACCCTCTAAGCAGTAGTTCTTGACCTTTCTGGGTTTTGGACCCATTTCAGAATCTTATTGAATCTAAAGGTGTCCTTTCTCCAGAAAACTTCACACACATGCACACAGAAAATTTTGACAGTGATTCACAGAGGTCCATGGACTCTCCATCTTTGAACCACTGGCTCTGGTGCAGGCCTTGGGGGAAATGGCCACTGTCTCCCAGTGACTCCCAGTACAGCCCTGCTCTGAGTCGGGACGCCTAGGTTTTGTTCCCCCTCCACTGCTCACTGTGAAATGAGTGGAGATAGTGGTATCGAGACCATCAGGAGACAGGCGCCTAAACCAGATGACTCCGGGGCTGGTTTCAGCCATCAGAGTTGGGATGTTCCCAAGTGAGAGCCTTTGCGCTCAACAGCAAGGCTCGTGCCCCTCAGCACAGCTCCCCGGCCTCGCTCAGCGCGACCCCTGTGCGTCCTGGGACCACTCTGCTCCTGCCGGCCACACCCAGCTCCTATAATCCTCATCACTGTAAGTGACACCGTCTCCTCTTTGTCCTCCGTAGTTAGCACCTGACCATTTCTGTCCAGCATTACACCCCTGAGAGGAGTGCACGCCATCTACTTCCTTGTTCCTTATGTGGAAGGTAGTGTGGTTAAGTGAATGGAGCACAGGAATTCAAAATGAGAAGACCTGGGTTCGAATTCCAGCGCTACCCTTACTGGTTGCGTGACCTTAGGTTAGTTATGTAAATTTTCCAAGCCTCAGGCTCCTTACCTGTAAAATGGGGATATTACCTGTTCAGCCTAACTCACTGAGACATTCCCAAGAGCAAATGAGAAGGTGGCTATCAGTGAGCTTAGTAACTTGCCACGGCAGACCACACATCACTCTTACGGTTGAGGTGGAGCCTGGGCTGTTCTCCCCTCCTCACGGGCTGGCAGCCTGGCCCCTTTGATTCCTGAGGGTGGCAACTGGGAGATGAGGAACAGCTCTGTAGTGCTCCCTCGACCTGCTAGTGTTCTCTTGTTGCAAAGGAAGCTGCCGTTTTCAAATAAAGACTCTTTTAGAGCTCAAAGACATCTAGAAGCAAAACACACCTGATCTCTTTTTGTGTGCGGTGGTGCTGAAGGTGGGGCCGGGAAACTGGCGACTGGGAATTTCTACAACAGGCAGAGGTGCATTCTGGGTTCTTGGCTTGGGGCTGTGGAAAAAGGAACCTAGAGGAGCACAAGGATTTGGAGTCTGCAGTGGAGATGGAGGGCGGGTGACTGGGTCATGACTAACAGAGCCATGGAAGGCCAACTAGGCAGAACCAGCCTTGGGTGTGGGTAAAAGGAGATGGCTCAGGAGGGTGCTGTGGTATGAGAGTGGTCCAGGCCACTTAGCGAGAAGGGGACCACAGGGCCACGTGGTCCAACTGATGCTATACAATCTGCACGGAAGCCAGGGGAAGCAGTGGCAGGGACTTGTGTCATCTAGGTACTTGCCTGGTGCGCGGCTCAGCTCAGTGTTGAGCCTCTGATGAGCTCCCGACTTGCCCAACTGACATCTGAGCTCAGGAGCAAAGGAAGCCCAGGGGCAAGAGCTGCTCTGGACTTAATTCTGACCCACAAAGGACTGCTTGGTGAGGGGAGTGATCAGAGCCTCCAGAGGAAGCCACTGTGGAATTTTAGAGTTGATAGGATCCAGGGAATGAAAGGTGAGGGTACGTAGCCAGACCTGTAAAAGCGTTTCAGAACTTCAGAGACAGGAATCACCAGCTGTGGTTCTCAAGAGAATATAGTTCAAGAGGTTTCAAAATTGAAGTCTTGACAATAAAGTCGCAAATTATCCTGAATTTAAAAAAAGAAAAAAGAGGGCGGCCTCTCAAAATAAAAGTGGCCACACAGGGAGCTCTGATTCTCACAGATCTGAGAAGCTCCCGTGCTCTCGGAAGACTTCGGACATACTTTGAAATTATATAAATTTGAATACAGTAGAGTGGTCGAGCCCTTGGAATCAGACAGCACTTGAATTCTGATTCTGCCACCTACTAGCTGTGTGACCTTGGATAAATCATTTAACCTTTCTGAGCCCTAACATCTGAATGTGTAAAATGGGGGTAACAGTCCTCACTTGATCAGGTAGCTGTGCATGAGATAAAATGGTGCCCGTGAAACCCCTGCACAGTGGCTGGCATGCAGTAAGTGCTCAGTCCATGCTAGCCATTATCGCCAGTCTACAAAACACAGGAGGAGATGTTCTTAAACAAATGACAAGTGCAAAAGAATGGCGCAAATGGGTAAGAATCACACAGGGTAGGTAAAGGACGGGTTGAGCTGACACTTGTGAAACCTCTGAGGAGCACACGAGGGTGGTTCTGGTAAAATCATCAGGAAGGAACACGGACATCACTCCTGGACAGGCAGTGTTAATGGCTGACGGAAGAGCAGGACAGTGGCTTGCTCGTGTCACTGCCGTCTCCCCGGAGTGATGTGCTTTCGCAACAAGCACGATGAAGATGGGACTGAAGACCAATAAAGATAATTCCCCACCACCCTGGATGAGTATCAGTGTCACTGCGGGACGCTGGTAGAGCTTGCAGACGTGGTGGAGCCTTGATCTTCACAAACCACTTTGAAGAACCACGGGGAAATGGAGAGGAGCCAGAAGCCTCCAGGAGAGTTAATGTGGCTCCAAATTTCAAAAATAGGAGCAAGGATAGATTTAGAAAACACAGAGGTGCATTTAGCGTCCATCCCTAGCAAAGCTCGAGAGATTATTTAACTGAGGTTATGACTGCAGTAGCCTCCGAACTGGCCGCTTCCCCCTGCCCTTGTGTACCCCAAGCCCCTGCTCTGTCTCAGTCTAGCAACAAGGGATCCCCTTTAGTCAAATCATGCCATGTCTGCGCAGAACTCTCCGGTGGCTCCCCTTCTTACTGGAAGGAAAAGCCGAAGTCCTCACAGTGGCCTGCAAGGCCCAACCCGATCCTGGCTGCCTCTCTGGCCTCAGGTCTTGGGTTACTCCTCCTCCTCCCTCTCTTGCTCCGGCCACACTAGCCTCCTTGCTCTTGGCCTTCACCCTTGCTGTTCTCTCTGCCTGATCACTCTTCCCCCAGATAACTGCTTGGCTCACTCCCCCAAGCTTTGCTCCTACGTCACCTTCTCAACAAGAACTTTCATGAACATTCTATTTAAGTCCCCACTCCTTATCCTCGTCCCTGAATTTTTTTTTCTCCATAGTACATAGTACTCATTACCATTGAACAGACTATATATTTTTACTTATTTCTCCTGTTCATCAATTTTCTCCCCTTCCTAAAATGCAAGGTCCATAGGCTCAGAGATTTTTGTCTGCATCCCTAGCTCCTACATCAGAGAACCAGTGTCCGGCTGGTGGGAAGGCTGCCATGGTGAGCCATGGAACCAACCGACCCCTGCCCAGGTCTGCTCCACAACCCATCCCAGCCATGGGTGAAGACTTAGAAGGCAGGATGGAATTTGCCAGTGGCAGGCACTAGGGAGGGAAAATGAATACACTTAACAAGTGGACTAAATTTTGAAATCATCTCAATAGATAGAAATGATAGGCCCTGGCCGGGTGCAGTGGCTCACGCCTATAATCCTAGCACTCTGGGAGGCCGAGGTGGGAGGATTGCTTGAGCTCAGGAGTTCGAGACCAGCCTGAGCAAGAGCAAGACCTCATCTCTACTGAAAATAGAAAAATTATCCGGGTGTTGTGGCGAGCATCTATACTATAGTCCCATCTACTCGGGAGGCTGAGGCAGGAGGATTGCTTGAGCCCAGAAGCTATGATGACACCACTATACTCTACTTGGAGGGACAGAGTGAGACTCTGTCTCACAAAAAAAAAAAAAAAAAAAGAAAGAAAGAAAGAAAGAAAAAGAAATGATAGGCCCTAAGTAACAGTTTAAAATTTAAACAGAAATAAGTATTATTATCTACTTAGGATTAAAAGAAAAAAGCAATCTGAATGCACAGAAGAGACCAGGCTTAACAGCTGTTTCCTGTGTTCTAAACTAGCATGTGTGGTTGCCCACACGCTTGGTCTGGTGTGAAAGCTGAGACTTCAGATGCCACCTTAGGCTGTGTTAATAGCTACATGGAGCTGTGACAAGGGGAGGGGACGGTCCCACTGTCTTTCCCCTGGCTGGAAACACACCTGAGCCACGTGTCCAGCTCTGTGCCAGGGAGAGGCTGCGTACGCTCCGTTGCTCCCAGCTATTCCTGGACACAGCAACCCACAAAGTGCCTTTTCTCCCCCTCTCCAACTGGCTCTGTCCCTGCAGTGTCACCTGTCTTTGCAGGAGAAAAGACATCATGAGCCACCTTCCTTTCCCCACCCCATCTAACTTCTCCAGTGTAGCTAAAGGGCTCAGGCCCTGGGAATTCAGTGGAAAGACAGATTAAATCCCCATCACTGACCTTTGCCCCCAGAAGAAGGGATTCACGTTCAAGGGCTCAACAGCTGTGAGCCTCACAGCAGCTGAGATGCAGCAGCGCATCAAGAACCAAGGAGCCTGGGAGCCAGAGCTGCGTCCTCAGGGCTGCATGATTTCCCCCCTTCCCCAGGGGCTCGCAGCTTCCAATGGGTCTCTCGGTTTCCTGTATGTAACCGAGGAGTCTGCGGGAAATGGAGGTAGCAAAGAGATCCGAGGCAGCTAATGGTCCCAAGGGGTTGGGAACTCTCTTTCCAACTGCAGCACATTTACAAGTCTTTTGGTTGCTACTGACTGAGCACAGGGCTCTCTGGGAAGTTCTGGGGTGGCAGTGGGGGTGGCGATGGGAGAGCATCACAGGGCTCTGGGTGCTCATGTAAGGGACAGCACCTTGCTTCTCCATGTCATGGGGGCCAGCCAAGAACGGCAGCAACTGCAGACCTTCTGAGCAGAAAGGCCAGGTGACTCCAGTTTTCTACAATCAGCACAGGCCCTGTCCCGCCTCTCCCCACCGCAGAGCTTCCGGATCATGGGGACGGAGGACAGGCTAAAGCACAGCGGGCCAGCTCCAGGCCATTGGCAAGGCTGCCTAGAGCATGGCTGTGATGACCCCAGAGCTCATCGGGCAAGAGCCCTGTGGGGTGTTGGGGTGTCTAGCCGGGTGCCGCAGGAAAAGAGGAGCACGTGTGTAGGTGTAGGAAGCCTCTCTGCCTTCCCCTGCCCCAAGCACACGCCCCTGGGAAAAAGCACCTGTGCGTGCAGCTGCTGACCTCAGGGCAGTGGATCACTGAAATGGGGGCTGAGCAACCCACCAGGAGAGTGGGGAGCAGCAGAGGGACCGTCCCCCAGTCCCATCCCAACTCTCCTCTGGAGCCGTACCCTACACTGCGGTCTGTAAGAAAGCTGAGGCCCAGAGCAGAAGGAGCGAGAAGTCCTAGCCACAGGCCTCGGCCCAGTGGTTCTGTGTTGTCCCGAGTCTATGAACGTCAGTGTCACCTGGAAACTCCGGGGTGAGCCCAGCCACCTGTGCTTAACTAGCCCCCAGGGTGATTCTGGCTGAAGTGTGCGAGCCCTGCCCAAGGGGAAGGCGGCTTCTCCGCTGGCTGTTTGCTGAGGGTCTTCAGAGAGCCCTGCTCCCTGTGCGCTTCCTGAGAGAGGGGCACTGCCCTCTGGCTTTGGGCAAGTGTTCTCTTTCTAGGTCTGGGGGCCTGGGCTGTCACCGGTCTGGCTTCCACCTGTGTGTACATTGGCAGCCTTGATGGAGTCTTCGGCTCTGCCTCCAACAAGCCTGCCTAATGTGCTCTGTAACACGGGGGACCCTGGGGCTCGTGTGCTGCTTTCTGTCCGTCTCAGGAAACCGTGCTTTTCTCCAGCCCATCTCGGGAACACAGCGCTGTCGCCTGGCGGCCTCTGGCTCTGGTGCCGCCCCCTCAGTTGGCCCACAGCCGCCCCTCCGCCCTCAGCTCTGACGGCTCTCCAGCAGATGTTCCTCTGCACATTACACACGCCGCAAGAGCAAGCCGGCTCATTGCAGATTATACTAAAATGGAACAGAAAGATAAATGCAGCAATTTCCTTACCCCACAGCCCTCCCCTCCCCAAAGCCTCCATCACCCCTGCCCCCTCCTGCCCCATCGAGCCGAAGTTCTTGCTGTCTTGATGATTTGCGATTCTCTGCATGACTCTGCCTCTTGGGTTTGTTTAATTAGAAATAGGCCGGGAAGTGCTTCCTATGCTCTGGCATGTTAATTGCTTATCAGAGAAGGAGAAGGGGCGACAAGGCTTGCTGATGGAAATTTCCCTCTCCCTCCATCTCTGCGTGCGTCTCCATTGTTCTCGCCCACCGCTGCCCTGGCCTCCTGCTCTGCCTCCCTCCCGCTTGCTCTGGCCACCAGCGGCCTCGCTGCGCTTCCTCCCTCTCTCCCCGGCTCTCCTGTCTGGGGACCGAGAGCAGGGCCAGAGGCCAGAATCCAAGCCAAAAATGAAAAACTGTCCCCTCTTTCGCCAGGTCCCCGTCCCCCTCTTACAGAACCCCAGCCGCCCCCGCCCCTGCAGGCTTTGAAGAGAAGCCAGAGCAGAGAGCTCTTCAGTGAGACCCAGGATTCGGAGGATTATTTTCCTTTCATTTCCTTTCCCCCGTATTATTATTATTATTTATTTTTATTTTTTACAAAACAAGAGAAAAGAGTGAATTGGGTTGGGGGAGGTGACACATTTCTCCACAAAGGTACAAAATCGCCTATAGAAAGTCCACTTCAGAGTGCAGAGCCGGGCTGCCGAGATGAGGCGTTCCTGGGCATCCCTCTCCCCAGTGTCCTTCAGCTGTGGCTGGGGGGCACTGCCCCTTGGAGGGCGGCCCCCGAGACGGGAAGGAGAGGCCTCCTTCCGCCCTTGCCCAGGAGGGGAAAGAGCAGGCAACTGAGACTGTACAAAGAAAGAGAAGAAGCGGGGCTGCATCCTGTGCCAGGGCCTGGGGACACCGCGGGGGACAGCGGGGGACAGCCAAGCCAGGCCCAGGAGCCTCTGGGCAGGTCGATAATGGGCAGGTGGGAGGCTCTCCCCAGAGTCCTTCCTGTTCCTTGTCGACGTTCCTCAGAACGGCAGCAGAGCAGCCCAGAAGGTAAGGGCAACTTTCTGGAGGCCACAGGAGCACCCCTGGGGGCCACAAAGCCCCATCTGTCTTGGTCCAGCTGCCAGGCCTCAAGCACGTGGTCCATGTCACTTTCCTGGCAGGGTGTCTGGCCCAGTTGCTTCCCTTTTGGTAAAAAGTAGTCCTAGTTACTTCTCTACTGCTGAGAACTGGCTGAGCTTCAGGAGTTGTGAGACAGTGGTGGGGACGGTGCCTCCCCTTCCCAGGACCTGGACAGCTTCTTCCCTGGATTCCAGGGCAGGACAAGGGGTGCAGATACCACCCGGACAGAGGGGGCGCTCCAGCCCCAGAAAGCCCAGGCTGGCAGGAGAGGGCGCCCCGCCACCCCCTGCCTGGGCTGGCCCGTGCCCAGGTGGGCCGCTAGCCCAGCTGCCAGCAGGAGGACAGCGAGAGCCAGGATGGCGATGAGCCCAGGCCGGTCCCCTAAGGCTCTGTGGCAAGGAGTGGCCTCTTTAGTCCTGGCCCATACACAAGCCAACTGGGTATGGGCGTCAGCAAAGGCCACTTGCAGGCAGGCCCAGTACTCCGTGGCCTGAAGGAGGCGGGTGATGTTGTAGCTGTGCGTGCCGCGGGGCAGGCGGGCCAGAGCCGTGGCCCCGTGGCCCCGGAGGGAGGAGGCGCTGGACCAGGTGAGGTTGGTGGACACCGTGTTGGGTGGGGGCACCCAAGATAGCAGGATGTGGTAGGGGTGGGTCTCCTGTACCCGGAGCTCCAGAACCTGTCCCTCGTCCCTGCCTGGCTGGAGGAGGGCACGGCCAACAACCACACTGACCGTCTTAGTGTCTGCCCCCACCAGGTTCTGGGCCACACAGGTGTACAGTCCTGCTTCCTCCGCTGTCACCCTCCGCAGCTCCAGGGTCCCCTCCGGGTACACCCGGTACCTCCTGCCCGCATGGGCAGGCGTCAGTCGAAGCCCGGCTGGACTGACCCAGTAGATCTCGGGTTCCGGCTCGGCCAGCGCGCGGCAGTGCAGCACCGTGCTCTCTCCGCTGGCCACCTGGAGGCTGGGGGGGAAGCTGCGGGGGGAGATGAGGGGCAGGCAGTGGTCCGTCATCTCCCGGAAGGGCACCTCGCGGACCGGGCGGCGCTGGAGGTCTGGCGGCTCTGCGCACAGGGTGGACTGTGGCTCGATGAAGCGGACACGGGTGCCCGTGGCATTGGCCCAGCGGATGACACAATCACAGCGGATGGGGTTGCCGTGGAGACCCACCTCCTGCAGGTTGGGCAGGGACTCCACCGTCTGCTGGTGCAAGGCACTGAGAGCGTTGTTGTTGAGCATGAGGGTCTCCATCTGGGGCAGGTGGTGGAAGGCGCGGGGGTGGATGAAGGACAGCCGCGGGTTGTTGGTGATGTCCAGCTTGGTCAGCTCGGGGAGGTTAACCAGGGCGAACTTGTCGATGGAGACCAGCTCCTCCATGTTGTTCAGCCCCAGCTCCTTGAGGTGAAGCATGTTGGCAAAGTCCCCCGGCCCTACCCGCTGGAGTGGGTTCTTGTTCAGATCTAGGAACTTGAGCCCGGGCACCTGCTCCAGTGCCCGCCTGGGCACCCGGGCCAGCTGGTTGTCGTAGAAGGAGAGGCTCTCCAGGCTTTGCAGCCCCTCCAGGGCGTAGTCGGAGATCTCCCGCAGGTGCATGCCTGCGAGCACCAGGCTGCGCAGGTTGGCCAGGGGCCGGAAGTTCATGTCCAGGATGGCGTCCACCTTGTTGCCGCCAATCATGAGGATCTCCAGGTTGGGCAGCATCTCGAACCAGCGGCTGTCAATGGCCCTCAGCAGGTTGGAGTTGAGGTGCAGCCGCAGCAGGTTGCTGAGGCCCGCGAAGGCCCTGGGGGCGATGCGGTAGAGCTGGTTGTGGTTGAGATAGAGCTCCTGCAGGCCGGCCAGCCCTGCAAAGCTGTGGTCCTCCAGCCGGGTCAGCTGGTTCTCCTCCAGGTGCAGGCTCAGCAGCTGGGGCAGGGCGTGGAAATCACAGTCTCGGGCGTCCGAAAAGCTGTTCTGGGACAGGTCGAGCTCTGTGAGGTTGGCCAGGTAGCCGAGCTCACTCTGGTCCACACGGACGATGCTGTTGCTCTGCAGCAGCAGGGTCTGTGTGCCCGCAGGGAGTGCCGGGGGCACCGCCGTCAGGAACAGGTCGTTGCAGTCCACGGTGGTGGCCTCACGGTAGGACGAGCGGGGCGTGTACCAGGGCCGGATCTGGCAGGCACATTGAGGGGGGCAGGGCACGCGCCAGGGTACCACAGGCACGGCGGCGGTGGCACCAGCCACCCACGCTAGCAAGAGGGGGGCCACCAGGAGCCTCATGGTGGAGCGGCAGGGCAGGGGAACATCCACAGGTAGAGTCCGGAGTCCCACTCTGCGTGCTTTGCAGGCTGAGCGTCAGCAGCCCTGCCAGGGCCTGGGGAGCCGCCCTCGCAGGGCAGTCATTCTACACGGAGACGGTGCAGCATCACTTCCGGCCCTCTCGGGTGCAGCTCCTCATCCTCGCCCAGCGGGGCGGGGCCTGCTCGCGCATGGCCACGCCTGTCGGGGCAGCCCTGGAAGAAGAGGAGGCAGAGGTAAGGAGGCAGCCGGAAGCAGAATCTACTCCCTCCTCCCGGCCTTTTGACTCGGGGAGCCAAGGGAGCTGCAGAAGGCATGGCCAGGGCCAGAGCCAGCGCTCTTGGGTTGTGTCCTTTCCTATGACCTGCTTGTGGAGTGAGTGACCGGGAGTCTTCAGGGAAGGAAAGTGTGTGTGCACATGTGCACGTGCATGTGTGTGTCTGGGACAGGAGAGGGGACGGGCTGGAATTATCGTCACCTTCAGAGTCCTGAGCCCAGAGGGATGTGTAATAGGTTCTCTAACCTTTCTTATCTCTTTCTCCCCTCCCTCTTTGACTCACTTGGGTAAATGGAAGATAAAATGATAGTTTCCAGAAATTCCCCTGGTGGTATAGGCAGGAGGTGGGTAGGGGTTACTGGAGACAAGTGCAGCTTCTAAAATCTGGGACGGGCTCCCCAGGACTCCTAGAGGTTGACAGACAGTGGACCCGACCCCATATCCGGGCAGGCTGGGGAAGTGGGGTGGTCCTGTGCCTAGGCTCTCCTGAGTGGGGTACTGCTTTGGTTTTTGTCAACTTCCCCACCCTGGAGGCAGGGGCTCTCCCCTTCCCAACAGCATGGTGGAGCTGCCCAGGAGGAGGTCGTGGGGTTACAAAGCCTGGGTCTGAGCTCCTCAGCCCTGCAGGTAAGACCTTCTGTGACCTGGCCTGGCCCCTTCACCTGGCTTCTCTTACTGCCACCCCACTTACCCACTGTGCACAAACGTCTCGGGTTGAAGTTACCCTGACATGACACCCCTTCTCATGGTTCCTCCTCAACGTCCCTCAGACACCTTCTACTTGTTCTTCAAGACTGAAGTTCAGTCACCTGCTACAGAAGGCTTCTCCAAAACCTCTCCTCCCCCGGCAGGCCAAGGGGCCGGCTTTATGCTGTTACAGTGCTCATGCTTCCTTCTGTCACGGTCCTGACCACATCACGTGGGAAGTTCTCTCCAGCTGGAGACCTGTCTTGCTCACTGTTGTGCCCGTAGCACGGGATGGTGCCCAGTGAGTGTTTATTGCATAAATGAATCTCCGTGGCTCCAGGGCCCCTTCCAATCTGGAATCCAAGCCACTGCTATTTCCTCCGCCCTGGGTGCGGGTAACCAACCCGGCTTCTCTCTCAGGTCCCAGGGCCGGGCTGCACTGACCTGGAGGCAAGTCCAGCCCTGGCCTAGAACCAAAGATGGAAACAAAAGGTGACCAGACTTGAGTCTGGTCGGACTTCGGAGTGGAGGGCGGATTCCAGGTAGATTTTTTGCTGCTGGTGTCAGGGGAGTGCGCAGACACTGAGCACCTACCATTGTCCAGGACTCTTCAAAGACTCTGGATGTCTTATTTCACTTAACGTTCATAACAGGTCTATGAGATAAGCATTAATACCCCCAATTTGCAGATGAAGAAACTGAGGTCCAGCAGAGCTTAAAGAACTTGGCTGAAGTCACATAGCTGCAAGATGCAAGAATCAACCCAAGTCCAGAGGTTGTGCAGTCTATACCTCACATCTCTGCCCCTGTGTCTGGCCCGGGCCTGCGCCTTGGGCCCCCGGAAGGTCTGGGGTGCACTGGCTGCAGCAGCACAGGCTGGGTGCCCATTCGTATGCCGGGGGGTGATGACTCCTTACCAGGCAGCTGCAGAAAGCTCAGGCTGTGTTTCCTACGACCGCCCAGAGGGGCTCTGCCCACCTCATCCCACTTCCAGGACGCTGGGGCTGGGGAGGGGAGCAGTTGCAGGCAGGGTACCCTTCCCTGAGCAGGAGAGCGTGCCTGTTTACATTTGACTACTTCCCACTTTCCCCTGCGGCTATTTCTGAAGGTGGGAAAAACAACTGTGACTTAAAAGGCACAGAGGTTTTGCGTAGGGGTGTGTGTGCACTGACTACCTACAACTCAGGGTAAACAAACACACGTGCACACATGCATGCGCGCCTGCACACATGTGTGAGGGGAGGCCCAGGGAACCCAGCCACCTGAGCCAGTGATCGGGGGTCAGGAAGAGGGGAGGGAATTTTGTGGTGTTCTACTGGGTGGAGAGGAAGCAGGGAACAATCTGAGTGCCAGGAGGTCCCTGTCATGGAACTGGATCTAAGGCCCGTGGTCCTGCCACACGTGCCAGAGATCCTGACTCCCGCCTAGACCTGGTGTGACAGAGGAGACCCACCAGCAAATAGATCAGGACCCCAAATCTTGCCCTGCCACTCACCACCAGAGCACCCTGGGCAAAGTTACTTGACTTCTCTGAGCACCTGCTTCCTTCTGTATAAAATGTGACTGTCATTAGGATTAAACAAGTTGAGCGTATTGCATACAGAAAGAGCTAGATACATGTTAGCTCCCTTCCAGCTCTTGCCATCTCTCAGGGTTGGGAGGCTCTCCAGCTATAGGACTTCTTAGGGGACAGTAGAAGTGGGATCCTAGGGCTCAACAAACCTCCCTTCAGTTTACCCCGTGGGCCCAGTACTGCCCCAAGGTAGGGTGGGGAGCTGTGGGCAGAAATAGATAACACGGTCACACCTGTAGCAGTGCCACTCTGGTTGGGCAGGCAGGACCAAAAATGCTAACCAATTAGGGGAGCCCAGGACAGTTCGCAAGTGGAGGAAGAGAGAGGTGAGGGCTGGAGGAGGTGGAGAGGGGTCTTCAGCTAGGCCCAGCTTCTCGCAGACCTTTAGACCCTATCTGAGCCCCGGGCTTCCCTCTCCTCCGCCAACACGTCTGTTCTAAGCTCTGAGTCAGTGCTCAACTGCACTGGGGGCATCAGGGGGCCATTTAAAACTTGATTGAAAACCTCCAGGGACTCACTCCTTCCCGTCTACCCCAGGCAGTTCCCTCCTTGTTGCCTCCTCTGGCGGAGCTGGGTGGATGAGGCAGAGCTGGAGGCTCCTGGACCGGGAGCCCAGGGCGGGGCTTCAGGATCCAGAGAGAGGCAGTAGCTTGATGACTCACATTTGCGTAGCCCTTCTGACCCCAAGGCTTGGCAAGAGCCCAGACAAATCCTCCCCCTCACTGCTGAGCACACAGCCCCTTCCAGGATGGAGCTCAGAGCTGCCCACTCACCTGCCATCACCGTTTAAGGCTGCCTTGCACGTGGCCCACTCATGCAGGCTGATTAGCAATTTCTACCGGGGAGCTGCAGAGAAAGCTAATTGTCTTTCATCTACAAGCTCCAGGGGTGATCAGGAGTTCAGACTACCACATGTACATTTTCCCCAACTGGATTTCAAGCTCCTTGCATCAGGGACCTTGACTTGCATGCTTTTTTTGTCCCCAGAACCCCAAGTGTAGGACTGAACATGTAGAGGGTACCCGCAGGTGGATGTAAACAGTGAACGGTGTAGAGCACATGCACGTTACATTTAATCCCATCAACCCTGTGTGTAGGCAAAGAAGGGATTGTTTAGTCTCATTTTGCCAGGGAGGAAACCGAGGGTCAGAAAGGTTAAGTGACTTGTCAGAGGTTGCACAGCTTCTCCGTGGTGGGGCCAGGATTCAAACCCAGCGAGCCAGTGCGGATCAATGCCTGCTTTACAGGAGCAGAGGGCAGGGCTGGCACAGAGTGGTGGCGGTTGCAAATCCCTTCAGTGATGAACCTGAAGAACCAGAGATGAACCTCAGCTCCTCCCCACTGCCTGCCGCCTGCTGGGCCCCTCAGCCCCTGTTTCTTGACTCCTGCCTAGAGCGACTCATTTGGGGGACAGTGTGGGGAAGGACACTGTTCCTCTGTGAGTGTGGCTGGGCCTGGAACAACAGAGACAAACAGAGCCAGCTGTGCTGCACACAGGCTTCAGCCTGTCTTCTGACTAGGGGCTGGGGACTGCCCCCTTTTTTGTGCAGTGACTCCAGGTCAGCCGTAGGCTTCGGGGACGGGAGACAGAAAGCCCTGGATCCACAGTGCAAGACACAGGATTGGGTGCCCACTCCAAAGGCGAGTTTTTCTCTTGGAAGGGCTGGCTCTGCAAGCCCCGTCTGACCTCCCTCTCCAGGCTGCTTCTCTGGATTCAGCAGAAAGTGTGGCGTTGATCCCTGACACCCCCTAGGAAACTAAGACCTCTGGCAAAGCTCTAAAGGAAGGGGCTTGGAGATGCTGTCCTCAGGAGCTGGAGCTGTTTTCTCCCTTCTCTCCTTCTCCGGCCCTGCCCTCAGCACAGCCCCTGAAATAGGTGGGTGCAGAGTCTCCCCCTTCCCTTAGTGTCCCTTCTCTCCCGGGCAGCCTCCCACCTGGCCCCCAGGAGCCTAGGGTCTGGAGGGAGGATGGCAGGCGGTGATCGATTGTCTGGCCTTGGCTGCATCAGTGCCAGGTCCCCCCGAGCTGCGGAGACAGATGGGCAGCATAATGGAGTGTAGCGTTGATAAACTACGCTGGGTGGGAGGGACGCAGAGGGAGGAGGAAGGCCAGCCTCCATCTGTACACCTGGCCTCCAGCTCCTCCTGGGAGGTGAGCGCGGCCCCTCACCCCCTGCCTTTCATTTAATCACACACAACCAGCACCTCGGGGCTGGGGGAGGCCTCAGCTTTATCTAGTCTTCCGGAGCCTGCATCCATCAGTGGCTTATGGGGAGGACGGTGGAGCACAAGGAACCCAGGCTTTGCCATCTCTGGCTCTGCCACTCACCGCGTGACCTTGGGCAACGTACTTAACCTTCTGGACATCCGGGGCCCTCACTGAGGGAATGGGGACAAGGTCACGTGCTGCTGGGAGGAGTACGGGCTGTGCCCCCCACCCCCAGCACGGGGCCTCTCGCCCCGTCTTTCCACGCTCTTCTCATCGCTCACCTTTTGTAATACACTTTTACAGAACATTGTTGGGGTATAACTTACGTACAGGAGAGTAACACGGGGCACTGATCCCAACCCGGTGAATCTCTCCATGTGTAGGTACCTGTACAACCACCACCCAGATCCAGCTGTAAATATGCCCAGCGCTCCAGAAGTTTCCCACGAGCCCCTCCCCAGTCATATCCAGCCTCGGTCCTGACTGCTGTCACCATCCATCAGTTTCATCTTTGCAGCCCAGAATCCCTGTCTTTTCCCATCACAACTTGGGACCAGCGTCTTTGGAACTAGGTTGCTCTGGCAGGAGGGAACTTTCAATTCACTTAACTCGCCCTCCTGCTTCCAAGCGGGCCGTAGCTTCCCAGGCTCTCACGCCTAACCAGCGATCTCCAGGGAGAGAGACAGATTCCTCGTTCTTGTTCCAGAGTTCCCATAGCTAAAAGCTGCCCCATGTCTCAGGGCCCGGCGCTGGCCAGCACCCTCACGGCGGGGCCGGGAGTGCTGTGCTGCCGTGAGCTGGGAAGACGGCGGGTGACCTGCTGCCCCGTCACCCGGGTCTCCTCATCAGAGTTTGGGGCGCTAGGCAGGAAGACAAAGCAGGGGTGGCCAGGAAGGAGAGGACAGACCCGCCCTCCTAACCGCCCCTGGACCTCTCTACTTGCGATCTCGGAGGCTCCTCATGTTCAGCTCGTCCCAAACCCCGCACCTCCTCCCACCAACCCTGCCTGCGCTTCCTGGTCCCCTCTGTCAGTGAGCACCACCGTCCACCAGCGTCCAAGGCTGGGAATCTCCACCTTCTTGATCTGCCCTCTCCCACCTCACACACGCCAAAACCCTCACGCCACCTGCTCTTCCCAGCTCCGCTCCTGACCCCTGCAGCAGCTGCTTTGGGGCTCTCGCGCTCACCCCAGGGTGACACTGTCATGCCCCGCTCCCGCTAAACCAGACTTGCTACTTGCCCCACACTCGAGCCTCTCATTCTACCCGCAATGCCCTTCCCCAGCCTCAACTATCAAACTCCTCTTTAGCCATAAAAACCCATCCCAGATGCCACCTCCTCTGTGACGTCTTCCGTCAGAGAAGGGTGGTCACGCCCACAGGTGTCCCCGAGGCTCTGAACAGGCCATGCAGCACCTCCCCAGCGTTACGCTGTGAGCCTGTCCTCCCAGGCTGGGAGCTCCGCCATGGAGGGGGTTTGTGACGGATTTCTGTACCCGGAGCCTGGGACGGTGCACTCTCCTTGCAGGGGTGAGGGGTGCTCTGCCGTGAACTGTGAATCACAGCCCATTAGTGAGTCACGAAAACCATTTAATGTGGGTCACAATCTGCATTTTAAAAAAATGAAATGGAACAGAAATGTCAAAATGCATTGTATGTAGCAGATGAAGCATCGTTTGGAAAAGTTTTTTCCCTGTTTTACACACGTACACGCACACGTGTACAAGGACACTTTTTGCCTTGGGCTGTAGCTATCAAAGCTTGAAAACCACTGTCCTGCTGAGAATCTCTCTTTCCGTAAGGCGAGTCCCTTCAATTCTAGCTGATGCTACTGGGATGACGGCAGCGAGCGAGGTCGCAGAGGGAAGACGTGGCGTTCCCGAGGGCCTGCTGGCACCAGGACTTCTATGTGCCAGCCACGTCACGTGCCTCATCCTACCCTCCCCACCACCCTGCGAGGGAGGCCCTTTTGAGGTGAGAAACCTAAGCCTAGCGAAGCGCACAGCTGGGATGTGTGGGAGCCGGGGCCCCAACCCACCTGCGTCTCATTTGCCAGCCCTTGCTGTTTCCACCATGCTGGGGCTGGAAGCTCACCTGACTTGCAAGGGTGGCGTGGTGGGGAGGGGAGGGTGGGAAACCTGGGGGGCATCTCCTGGGTGCCGGGTGTCCACCCTTGCCCTCCCCTCCCTGGAATGAGAGGGGTCGGGGTTCCATAAACCCCCTTGCTGGGCCTGGGAGGGAGGGGACTTCTCTGCGGGCGGAAATCTGCATTCCCGGGTCTCCTGGCTGGCCCAGGCGGAGGGCCTTAGAGCTCTGATGCCTGGGAGGGAGCCTGCCTCGCTATTCCTTAATCAGGAGTGGAGGGTGCCAGTAGGTAGCACGCAGTCATTTCCGCCTGAGTTCACTGCACCAAGAAAGGCTGCAGGGAGCCGAGCCAGCCTGCCGGGCACGGACAGCAGTGCCAGGCTGGGACCCACTGCCGCCCGCTGCCCGGGCTTCTGCCAACCCTCGGGGAAGCCTTCTCTGCACCCCTGCACCCCTCTTCTGGGCTCCTATGGTGCCCCAGCGTCCCTCTGTCACAAACTGGCTGTCTGTCTCCCCCGCCAGACTGTGCTCCTCAGGGGCAGGAGCCGTGCTCCAAGCTGCCAGTTCTTCCAACAGTCTGGCACACAGTAGGAGCTCAGAGTATCTGGAGAAGGAAGGAAAGAGGAGGGGAGGGGAGGAAAGAAAGGCGAGGAGGGAGGTGGGGGCTGGCTGTCTCAGAGCTCAGAAGTGTAGGTGGGTCACCCGCCTGGCAGGTGGGCAGTGTCTGGGCTCAGACCCTCCTGCCTCCTTCCTGGCCAAGGGGAAGGAGGCAAATATCACCCCAGAGCTGTCTTCCCTGGACACACCCCCCACGCCCCTTCCCTGGTTCTGGCCACTCCATGGCCACTGTAGCCCTTCCCCGGTCACTGGCCCCCGGGTGAAGGCACTTTGATTTACGTTTTTGCCTCTGGCTCTGCCATGATCCTGTGATGGTCTCGACCCTGCTGGAGCTCTCTCACACCCCCCCGGAAATGCTCTGGACTCCACCAACCTCTCTGCGCTCAGGCTGTGGTTACAGTGAAAGCTTTGGCATCAGCGCTGCCCCGAGTCCTGCTGCTGCGTGGTCATTAGCACCCCGACTCCGAGTCCTCGTCCGTGAGATGGGGCGAGCCCTGCCTCGTGGGGGAACCTGAGCAAGATGTCTATAAAGTGCTCAGTTTCTTTCCCTTTTTATCCACTTCAATTTGTTGGAGGTACGTTTCTCTGGCTGGGCCACGCCTGGGCTTCTGGACCACCTTGTCTGGGCACAGGGTCTCTAAGGCAGCACCTCTTCCTAGGAACCTCCCCGTGCAGGCTGACACTCTTCCCAGTAGGAGCTGCCCTCTCCTTTGTCAACTAGAAGCACTTCCCGGGGTCTGCGACAGGGGTGCTAGCTCTCACCTTGAGGACAGCTCTAGGACTCAGTGCATTTATAGATCACCCACGTCCGATACAGCCCGCGCCCCATAAACTCAGCGCCAGCTCCTCCTGGCTTGGGCGAGCACCCGCCCCGTCTCCCCATGTGTTCTCTGGAAGGCCGAGAGGGCTCCTTCCAGAAGTGTTCCAAATGTCCCCGCTGATGGCATCCCACCGACATTCCACGTTGGCCACAGTCACAAGCCAGGTGGGCGGCTGAGCCCAGCCGGGACCCA
Organism: Varecia variegata; assembly: GCA_028533085.1. NCBI lineage: Eukaryota > Metazoa > Chordata > Mammalia > Primates > Lemuridae > Varecia > Varecia variegata. Next base: position 20,604,773 of record CM052450.1, on the reverse strand, counting down.
CGGGTTTCCCCAGCCGCCCCTCCTGGGGAATGAGGGGGGGGTGCTGAGCAGACCCCAACCAGTCTTTACGAGGCTCCCAACACCAGCCAACCCCCCAGGACACCCCGTTAGCCACAGGGGATCTCTGGGAGCTACAGCCGAGGAC
>CM052450.1:20582613-20604128 GCA_028533085.1 Varecia variegata | reverse complement strand
CCACGTTGGCCACAGTCACAAGCCAGGTGGGCGGCTGAGCCCAGCCGGGACCCACGGGTTTCCCCAGCCGCCCCTCCTGGGGAATGAGGGGGGGGTGCTGAGCAGACCCCAACCAGTCTTTACGAGGCTCCCAACACCAGCCAACCCCCCAGGACACCCCGTTAGCCACAGGGGATCTCTGGGAGCTACAGCCGAGGACGGGGTGGGGGGGTGGGGTAGGAGAGGGAAGACCTCAGAGAGGGGCAGGCAATGGTCCTCCCTGTCCCATGTCCTTGCACACACACGGTCCTGGCCCAGAAGTCCCTTTCCTCACCTGCTTACCTAGGCAGTTCTTTCCATCTCTGAAGAATCTCTGAGGTGCTGGCTGCACCTCCAAGAGGTCTTTTCTGACCACGCCCGCTGCAACTAGAGTTGACCGACCCCTTGCTCCTTCCTCCACCCTCAGCAACCCACACCCAGTGATGCTGTCTCCTCCCCCTCGGACCTTGCGCGGCTCCAGCGCCCCAGGCAGAGTCAGGGGAGCACTGACGGGGACTCCAGCACTGCTGGGGGGTGACGGGGTTCCCTCCCACAGCGTCAGGCTGCACGGGGCTGGGGGAGGCTGGGCAGAGGGGCTGGGGCCCTGGCCCTGAGGAGGAAGGGGGCAGGGCGCACGGGGAGCAGACCGGCCAAACGCAGAGAAAGGCCAAGCCCCTTCCAGCGGAAAAGGAAAATGAAATCAGAATGAAAATTGATGAGGCGGAGAGAAAAGGAGACTCTTCATCAGCAGCTTTGCCAGATGCAGCTCAGAGATAAATCACGCTGCGGAAGGAGCCGTGGTCTCAGCGCGGTCTGGCTGGCTTGTCCCTCTGTCAGCTGTCTCAGGCAGGCCGGAGATAAATGGCTGCAGCTGCGGCCCTGGTGGTGGGTTTTTCCACCTAACGGCAGGAGAATGGCCTGTCCGTCCTCGCCACCTCCTCCAGGCCTGCCCTGGCCGTCCCCTCCCCAGCCCCACAGCCTCTGCACTACCTTCCAGCCCTCACCCAGCTTCTCCAACGCCAGAAGAGGAAGCAGTGGCAGTCAGGGCGTGGAGAGCTGTGGCCGTGGTCACAGCACAGGGCAGGGCTGGGCTCTTGTCCCAGCCTCGGGCCTGACTTTGGATTATGTCCTCTTCCTTCTCTAGGCCTTTGGCTTCCTCGTCTGTAAAATGAGGGAGGCTGGAGCAGCGGTTCTCAAACTGTCGCTCCGGGACCAGCAGGGTCAGTGTCACCTGGACACTTGCTAGAAATGCAGGTCCTTGGGCTGCCCAAGACCTCCGGAGTCAGAAACCCTGAGGGTGGGCCCTCGTCACCTGTGTCTGGACAAGCCTTCCAGGTGGTTCTGCTGCGCACTCAAGTTTGAGAATGACTGGGCTAGACCGACTGTAACATCCCTGCCAGCTGAGGTCAGAATTCTACCAACCAAGAACAGTGGCACCTAGAATGCTCAATTAAAAAAATATGTATATATATGTGATGAGCTATTTATACCCCCACAGATTAGACTCCTCTGTCCTGCTACAAGGAAACTCTTATCCAATGAGCATTAATAGAGCCCTGACTGTATGCCAGGCACCGTACGTATGTGAGGGGCTGGGGCTACAAAGTTACGGGGAGTGGAGGGATTCACAGGTTAAAAAGCAAAAGAAAACCAGTGCGCTGGGCACGGTAACAGTTGTCACAGAGCAAGGGCAACAGGGCACAGTCTGGGGGAAAGAGCACGATTCTGCCGTGGGTAGAAGTTGGGCAAACATTCAGAGGACATTTCCTAAAAATTATTGAATTGTACGCTAAAAATTGGTGAATTTTGATGGTATGCAAATTGTACTTCAACAAAGCTGTTAAAGCAAATTTGTGGGGGGAGTGTTGCCCGAATCTGCCGCCAGTAGATGCACAGACGGTGGGAGACACTGTATACGTACAGGGGACGCCAGGAGCAAAGGTCCTGGGATTAAAACACATGAAATGAACTCCAGGCAGTGAGTGGCTCCCCTTGGGTCCCCTTGGGTGATGTGATGACGATGCTGGAGCCGCAGGCGGAGCCAGAATGGTCTGGACACAGCACTGCAGGCAAAGGCAGCCAAAGGGGGCGAGGAAGGCAGTCACGACTACAGCCATCCGTAATAATAATCTATCAGGACCGGATGCAACTTGTAGTTAAAATTCTTCTGCAGCCATGATGCTGCTGTGGTCTGGATGTGTCCCCCAAATCCATGTGTTGGAAACTGATTCCCCAATACAACAGTGCTGGGAGTTGGGGCCTCTGGGGAGATGTTTCAGTCACGAGGGGCTGGATGGACGCCATTATGAAAGGGCTTGACCGAGAGAGTTTGCTCCTTTTTTGCCCTTGCACCATCTGCCATGTGAGGAGACAGCGTTCCTTGTCTCTGGAGGACACAGCATTCAAGGCACTGTCTTGGAAGCAGAGAGCAGCCCTCACCAGATGCCGGCACCTTGATCTTGGACTTCCCAGCCTCCAGAACTCTGAGAAATGCATTCCTGTTCGTTGTAAATGACCCAGTTTGTGGTGTTCTGTCATAGCAGCAGGAATAGACTGAGACATATGTGATTCTCACAGCAGCTCTGTGAAGTCAGGGGTGCCATTACCCCCATTTTAGTGGGAAGGACATTAAGTGACTTGCCCAAGATCACACAGCAAACAAGTAACGGGGCCACTGCTAGGAGACAGAGTATGCTCACAGTCCAGTCCTCATTTTCCCAGTGGGAGGGCGGTGAGAGTAACGATGGCCACTGACTGTGGCTGACCCCGTAGTGACTACACCAGATGCTCACACCAGCACCATGATGTGGGAAACACCAGCTCCACTTTGCAGATGGGAGAGGTTAGGTACCTCGCTCAAGAACATTCAGCTGGTAAAGCCACGAATCTAGCTTGGTTTTGGCTGGCCCTAAAACCCATGCCCTAAACACCCCAACCCCACATTACCTTCCTTCCTCCCCCCAACCCAGTGCCCAGCGCTCCTGCTCCTTCCTCAAGCCTGGAATGGAGTGGAGTGATTTCCAGTTGACTTCTTATGCAAGCTCCACTGGGCCTGGGCCAACCCAAGAGAAAGAAACTGGCCTCTGGAGTAGGCTCAGCCATCTTTCTTCAAGAGAAATCCCTTCCCAATCTGGCAGAGGCTCCCTCTCTTCTGCACCCGTCCATGCCCTCCGGGCCTAGTGCACCCGCTGGGGGACCAGCGGCTCCCAGGGCCCTGAGCCTAGTGGGAGGAAATGTTTCCATCTATGATCAATAACAGGCATAATTCAGTGATTGCAGCAAGTACAAAAGAGTGTAGGTTAAATCAATATTTAGAAGCTTTGAAATTAAACTAATTAAGAGCAAGCCTTAATGATTTTTACTGTCTGGAAATAAAGAAGATAAAAAGCCCACCTATATTTTATGATTTTACTTTCGTAGCTTGTAATGCTTTGGGAAGAGCAGAAAATGAACAGTGCTCCCAGCGAAGAGGGAGCACCTGGTAACAGAGGGGGTGGAGGAGACAGCAGAGAGGAGGGAGCACAGCACGCAAACAGCATGTGGTTAGAGGCCACTGGCCCGGGAGTCAGGGACTGTTACGGTTTGAATTGTGTCCCCCCAAAAGATGTACTGAAGCCCTAACCCCTGGCACCTGTAAATCTGACCTTATTTGAAAATAGGGTCTTTACAGATGTAGTCAAGTGAAGATGAGGCCATTATGGAGGGCTCTAATCCAATACGACCGGTAACTTCATAACAAAAGGAAATTGACAAGTGAAGAGGGAGACACACGGAGAGGATGCCATGTGCCGCAGAGACGGGGACTGAAGAGCTGCAGCCGTGAGCCACGGAACACGCCGACGGACGGCCGACCACGGCAAGCTAGGGAGAGGCGAGGAAGAATCCTCCTGTGCAGCTTTCAGAGGGACGATGGCTCTGATGACACTTTGATTTTGGACTTTTTTGGACTTTGATCCAGCCTCCAGAACTGTGAGACAATAAATTCCTGTTGTTTTAAGCCACCCAATTTGTGGGACTTTGTTAATGGCAGCCCTAGGAAAGCAACACAGGGATCCTGGGTCCTGGTCCCCACTCTGGCACTTCCAAATTGTGCAAGCTCAAGCAAGATGCTTAACCTCCACGAACCTCAGTTTTCTCCTCTGAAAAATGGGGATAAGACTAGTGCCATCTATTTTCTGTACAGAGATGTACAGATCAAATGAAGACATGAGTGTGAAACATACACGATGAGCTGTAGGTGCTATCCGAATATGACCCAGATTCATTGCTTGGTGCAGAGAATGTGGGCGGGGACTCAGGAGCCATGGGTCAGATGGGCAGGAAGTTTCCTGCCTGCACATGGGACCCTTCTAAAGGTCCAGTCAGATCACAGGTGCAAGTTCACTTTGCATCCCTGGAGATACTATGTATATGAAAGGTGTTTCTATTGTTGTTCTCAACAGGGATCCTATTTGCTGACCACTTAACCCTAGACTTCCCATCTGTAAAATGAAAGAGTTGGACAACACTTTAAAGGTATTTTTCAGCCTTATTCTCTGGGCTTAATTATATATTTATACAAAAATACATGTATTTTCCTTTTTTTTGTTTTGTTTTGTCTTTGTTTTTTTGAGACAGAGTCTCGCTCTGTTGCCCAGGCTAGAGTGCTGTGGTGTCAGCCTAGCTCACAGCAACCTCAAACTCCTGGGCTCAAGCAATCCTCCTGCCTCAGCCTCCCAAGTAGCTGGGACTACAGGTGTGCACCACCACGCCCAGCTAATTTTTCTATTTTTTGGAGAGATGGGGTCTCACTCTTGCTCAGGCTGGTCTCAAACTCCTGGCCTCAAGTGATCCTCCCGCCTCAGCCTCCCAAAGTGCTAGGATTACAGGTGTGAACCACCGCACCCAGCCACTCTGTGTTTTTCAACTTTGGCTGCACCATAGAATCGTATGGGAATCTCTTAAAATATATACCGATGCCTACATCCCGCTCCAGAGCCCTTACGTCAGTCTCTGAGGGGGAGGATCCAGGTGTGGTATATAAAAAATAACTTTCCAAGATTTCTTAGGAAATTCTATGTCAAAAGAAAAAACCTGTAAACAAAAAGTGAACCTCGTAGTTGTTGGTACCGAAGTATTTCGGGAGAAGTGTCCTAATGTCTGCAATTTACTTTGAAATGCACCAAAATAGGATAGATTGACGGACAGATGCAGGGAGAGGTGACAAAGTAGGTCTAGTAAAAGGTTCGTGGAAGAATCTAGGAGGTGGGTATACGCTTGCTCACTGTAAAATTCCTTCAATTTTGCTGCATGTTGGAAATTTTTCATAAATATTGGGGGAAAATTCCCCAACCTGGTTTGATGGGAAGCCGGGACTGGGAACCACTGCCTCGGAAGGGGAAAATCCAAAGCAAGTGAGTTTCCCTTTTCCCTGCCCTCCACATGTGAAAGAACATACTCCTTCAAGCCAATCAGACTCCGGTCCAGGGTTTCCCAGCCCTTCTCAGGTCGGACACACAGACAAGCCTGTCGCATGCTGCACCCGGGGAGATGGAGGTGCTGCTTGTGCAGGGAGGGAGTGGCTGGGGAGAGCCCCGCTGCCCCAGGCCCCGCAGGGCTGCGCTGAGCGCCGGGGCTGTGTCTGCAGCCCACCGCAGCCACGCCCGTTGGCCAGCTCTGCCCAGAGTCTCCCAGTCCTAAAGCCCTGCATCCTTAGCAAGGATGACATCCCTTCCCAGGAAAACCAGAGCGGAGTCTGACTACTGCGGTATGTGCGACTGTGTGTGTGTATGTGGCGGGGGACAGTCGGAGAGGGAGTGGCAGGGAGGACGCTGGAGAAGGGGCCGACCCCCAGGCCTCATCTGTATGCTCCCGCACACCCCAGCGTGTCCTGCCGGGGGAGTGCCATGGCAACACCGTGCTCTTTAAACACAGGAGTTTGTGCTGCCATTGCAAAGCGGCATTAGGCAATTTAATTAAGGAGCTGGCAGCAGACAAACTTTGTGAGTTAAAGGCATTTTATTAAATCCCATTGTATTATGCAGTTCAGTTCCCCCAGGAGCTGTGGAGCTCGGGGAGGACTGAGGAGAGTGTGCTGGGGTTTGCTTTGCTTTGCTTTTTCTGGTCTCCCTCCTGCTTCATGAAAACCTTCACTGAGTGCAGGGGCCCCCTCGACTGCGATTGCCTGCCCCCACCCCGCAGCACCCCCAGCATCGGGCCTTGGCAGGAGGCCTGCAGGCATAGCCCGGGGACTATAATCACCGTGGTTGGGCTCATGCATTATTGTTCACAGAGAGCTGTCGTGTTTGATTTCAGGGCTGGGCCGCCAACCCGAGGCACGTTCCTGTCGGGAGGAGGCTCAGGGCTTTCCTGCGTTATTCACTGAGTCCCCCGCACCCTTGGAGTTGGAACTGCCCGCACTCCCACTTTACAGATAAGGACGCTGAGGCTTAAAGAGGTTAAATAACTTGCCCCAGGCCTCGTAAGGAGCACACAGCAGAGACGCAAGCCTGGATTTGCCAAGAGGACATGTGTAGATCTTGAGGACCCCATAACGCCAGATCTGTGCCAAGTGAAGCAGGGCTCCGGGGCTTCTGGCAAAGTCCAGAGAGAAGGCGCTTGCCTCTGCCTGTTTAGTGGGAACCCCCACAAGGCTCCTGCTCCCAGGCCGGGCGAGGGTCTTCTGGGCTCTGTGAGCCTGATGGGTGCCCCTCCCCGAGTCGGCCGTGCCCTGGCAGGGCAGCCCCAGCTCTTGCCCGCGGGAGTCCCTTCCATGTGAGCAAGTGGAGGGGAGTCTGGCGCAGGCCCCAGGTAGCTCTGGAGACGCCCGCCTGCCGCCAGGGTTCCAGCAGGCTCCAGGCCATAGGGGCCTTCTCAGCCTCCCGCGGGGTCTGGGGAGCCCCGAGCTGTGTGTCCCGGTGTCGGGGCTCACTGAGCAAGGGCCGAAATGCCCTGTACTCTACACACTGTCACCGAGCCCCACCCCGTGCACAGCACCACAGAGATGGGTAAGACCAGGTGCCTGTCCAGACCTGTACAGACGGACGTCCTCTTGGGCTCAGTTTTCTCAATTCTAAAATAGAGGTGACGACATATGCCTTGTGTAGCTACAGTGAATGTAATAAAACCAGCTGATTTCATTAAGAGCTTACTCTCTGTCAGGCACTTGCCATTCATTACTGAACTTACTTCTGATAACAGCTGCATGATATTATTATCCCCATTGTGCAGATGAGGAAACTGAGGTTGAAAGAAGCTAAGCCTCTGGCCCAAGGTCACACAACTAGCAAGGGGTAAGAATCAGTGCTCCTAACAAATCACACACACACATATATACACACATATGTATATATGTTGCATGTGCATAAGTATATATGCATTATGTACATATTATATAATTATATATTAGCAATAGCTTTGGAATAGAATTCATATACCATAAATTCACAATCACATTGTATTTGAGAAGTAAATTTAACAGCTGGATTTGCCATGGTCTCGGTTCATTTGGGCTGCTCTAACAAAACATCATGAACTGAGTACCTTCCAAACCACAGACGTCTCTTTCTCACAGTTCTGGAGGCTGGGACGTCCATGATCAAGGAGGCTGGGACGTCCATGATCAGGGAGCTGCGGACTCAGTGTCTGGTGAGGTCCCCCTTCCTGGTTCATGGGCAGAGGGCTGTCTTCTTGCTGTGTCCTCACATGGCGGAAGCGGGAGGGAGCTCTCTGGGGTCCTTTCATAAGGGCACTGATCCCATTCACGTGGGCTCTACTCTCACGATGTGATCACCTCCCCAAAGCCCCGCTTCCGAATACCACCACCCCGGGGATTAGGTTTCAACACATGAATTTTTGGGGACACAAACATTCACACCATAGCACCTGCCAAACTGAAGGATGAGTTATTATGATGGGATAGGAAGAAACATGTTTCTAGAACGTGGGACTTCTTCCCTTGGAAGGGGGTTCAGGAGCTGTGGCGGATGGAGCCACGTAACGGAACGGGCCACGCAGCTCTGCTCTCCCTCCCCCATCCCTGCACTTCACCCCCAGGAGACCCTGAGCTTCCCCTGGTTCCGGGGTCTCGTCTACCTATCCCCACTCCCTTGCCCTACCTGGGAGAGACCAAGCCACAGCTGCGGGCACCAGGTGACACCTTGAGAAGTTCCCACCCGGGTGGTTATGTGGGTGAGGTGGGCCAGGAGGACAGAGCTGGCTGTGGGGGGCAGAGCCAAAAGGCTAACTTGAGGCCACCCAGTCCCACACCACGACCAGGCAAGTCTCCCAGGAAAACAGCAGCATGTGAGGGTCTGGCATTGAGATCTAATCTGGGTCTAGATCCAGGGGTTTTACTACCAGCTCTACCACTTGCCAGTGTTAAAAATAAAAAACCCTGACCAATAGAGCCGGGATGACTACAAAGAGAGGGTTCTTATGCTTGGATGTCTGATAACAGAAACTGTCACAAAAGACTGCAAAAACCACGACCTTGCACAAAGGCCATCACAACTTCATCCAAAAATATTTCTGCAAGGACATCTGTCCGGCAGCTGCTTGTCCAACCTCAGACAAGTGTCACCCTTGTTATTGATCTTTGTAGCCAAGGATAAATATTTCAAAGACAGTTACGTAATCCTCCTCGTTCTTCCCTTTAAAAACCTTTGTCTTCCTTTACTGTCCTGAGTACACACACAGTTCTATGGCATGCAGATGCCTGTCACAGTGCTCTAGTCCCAAATAGACGCCTCTTCCTTTTAAAGAGTCTCCATTTGTTATTGAGGTTGACACCAGCTGTGGGACAATCTCCCTGAGCCCCAATTTCTCTCATCTGTAAAATGAGGGTGAGAATATCTGCTTTGAACTTTAATAGGTACCATTTATTGAATGCTTACTCTGTGTCAGGCCTTTCACAAAGCTTTTTAAAAAATTTTTAATCCACACACTAACCCTACAAGAGTAGTAGTAGTATATTTACTGACGGGGAAATGGAGACTCAGAGAAGTTAAGCAACTTACCCGAGGTTGCACAGCTAGTACATGTCGGAGCCACAGTTCAAGTCCAGCACTGTGCCATGCTGGAGCCCTCACTTTTCACCCCACACCAAGTGCCTGGCTGTGAGGGAGCCTAGGGAAGGATGCGTGTGAAAATGTTTGTAAACAGAATGCTCCAGAACTAAAGCAGGGGCCTTCCCTCCACCCTTTCACGTGGCTCTGCTACGACTCAGCCAGTTTTCTTCCAGTGAGACAGGAATAAGGGCCAAACCCCTCTGTAATGCTGCAGGGGCGGGAGCCACTTGGGCTGCACATATATGTGAGCCTGCGTGTGCATCTGCACACACGAGTGCACGTGTGTGCTGGGGAGGTGGCAGGCAGAGGGGCGCAGCGGCCAACCAGGTGAACAGCTTGGAGGGGGGTGACTTCGGAGGCTGCATTTGCCAGAGTTCACTCTCCCGGGCACGAGGCCCGGATGATGCCAGCTCATTTTCACAGCCATTTTCCCAGGGAATTAACAGGGGGAACATTCTCCTCTATAATAATGATAAAAAAAATAATAATTAACATGGCTGTAACTTATATTTCTCTAGTGCCTCTCTCCCCAGACCTCCAAATTCTGGGTAAACGGCAAATCTGCTGGCTTTACAGCTGCACCTCTGGGACTGGGGGGCCTTCGGTATTGCCAGATTTTTCTGTCTCCTCCAGCTGGGAGGCGGGGGCAGGCGCACACAGGACTGACCCGTGCCAGGAGCCGCCCTGTGAGTACCACTGGCAGAGCTGAGAAATGACCCGGGCTCCCTGCCTGCCCCACTCTGCGATCCCGTCAGCCCTCACATTCTGGGTTTACCTGTGCCCAGGTGTAGCAGGGGCTCAGGGAGGGAGGGAGGTGCCGGCTCTCTTTTCCCAACTTCTAAGCAGCCCCTGCGCACCCTCTGTGCTTCACCGCACAGCTGGCTCTGCCTCAGGGAGGAATGCCCCTGCCGCCAGCCCAGCGGGGACCAGGGCCGGCAGGGCTCGTCTCCACAGGGGACAGCTGATGGCTTTCTCTGGTCCCAGCCAGGAGTCATTACCCACCAAATGTCTAGTTGAAACAAGTGATTAGGCAGCTCTATTAAGAGCACACGTGCTTCCTGCCAGCGCAGAACAGGAACTTCTGGAGGTAGCTGAAGGGGAGGCGGGGGAGGAGCTCAAGGCCTCGTAGCTGTGGGGTCTCCTACAGAGCACTTTCCAGTAAACCCTGCATAAGGCGGAGCACCCGAGGGTTCCATGAGCCAGCATCCTGAGGGGCTCAGAGCCTGGCAGCCCACTGCCACGGTGCTGGGCATGAGGGACCCTGAGTGATTTAAATAGACAGATAATTCAAAGCTCTCACTGTGGCCAGTGGCTCCCACCTCCCCCATACGGGGTGTCGCCAACACACTCCTTTAAAACAATTGCTGATCCGAGTACCATTTCCTTTGCTTTATGCAGGAGCTTCAGAACAGGGAAGGGGTCAGCAGGGGAGATGCCGCCAGAAACTAGGTTTATTATAAATGTATCCCCAGACGTCTCCGGGGAGAAAGCGTTCTTAATCTGAAGGCCTCCGCTGGACTGCAGAGTCCAGGAACTACCTGGAGTCGCGTGCAGACACGTTGGTGTGTGTGCACACGTGTGCTTTTCTGGCAAGAAGGTCCATAGCTTTTATCAGCTTCTCAGCGGGGTCTGGGAGCCCCCAAATGTTAAGCGTTGCTCTAGTCCTTGCTTGGTTCTGAAGATAATGGGTTGGCCTCTTTTCATAAGGATGACTCCATCTTTTGGAGCTCAGGGGTGGATTCTGAGGCCTGGACTCCTCCTGCCTGAAGAGGGGGTGAGGATGAGTTTGGGGGCACAGCAGAAGCAGAATCATGACAGGGCATCTGTACCAGGAAGAGCCGGGGCTGCCTCCAATCCAGAGGCGGTGATAGAGTGCCTTCCTCAGTGCCTCATTTTTCCCATTGTGACAGCTCGCTATCTACCGTTCCCTGTCACCCTGGTGACAGCCTTCTAATGATGAAGGCAGCATCAATGTCATATAAATTCCTGCAGAACACCAGGGGCTAGAGGGAGATCAGGTTCGGGAAGCTGGGAACCAAATGCTCCGCACTGCATGTTGGAAAGAACAAAGCCTTTGGAATATGAAAAACCTGAGTTCGAATCCTGCCTTGGACTCTTCCTGGCTGTGTGACCTTGAACAAATTAGTGAACCTCTCTGAGTGTCAGCTTCTACGTTATGAAATGAGAACAATAGCTCGCAGGGTTATCTGGAGGGTTAACTGGATAATGCTGGCGAGAATCTGGCGTAGTGCCTGGCATACAGCAGGCACTCAGTAAATGATTCCCTTTCCCAGTAGGCAGGGATGGGACGTGCACACTCTACCCACCTGCTGCACCACTGCAATATCAGAGAAAACGGGGCTCCAGGGGAACGGCTGCCTGGTAAGATGGGAACGGCCGTCAGAGCCACTTCCCCTACACGGTGGCCAGACCCTTCAACCCCACGGGACCCTTACCCGGAACCTTCTCCTCTGTGAGCTGTGCCCACAGTGCTCCTGCTGACAGCTCAGTTTCCATCTGCGTCGTGCAGCCTCCCCCCTTCTCTCTCCTTGTGAAGAGAGGCCACTCGCTCTCCTTCCTCAAAGGGCTTGGCTGCCTCTCGCAGCCCCCCAGTCCCGTCCCTGCTCACCTCTCCAGGTCCCCCGCCCCTTTCCCTGCAAGGTGCAGGAGCTGGCTGCTCTCTTGAGCTTTCAGGTCTTTGAACCTGTTGTTCTGGAATGTCCTTTCATTCTCTGCTTGGGGAGCTCTTATATGCTGGCTCAATCGTCACCTCCTTTGTGACACCTTCCCTCCCTGCTCTTGCTCCCGAAGCAACTGCTCTAGCTTAGCAGGAGCCGTGGCGTGTCTGTCCACCTAGACGGAGCTTCCTAAGGGCAGGGGCTGCGCCTCCTTCATCCCGGGCTCCCCCTCAACTGGCAACAGGGTCTGTACACGGTCAGTGCTCAACAAATGTGGCTTGGGGTAAAAGACGAAATGACGTGGTTCCCCACGGCTGGCAGAGGGTCCCCTTTACAGAGGCTTCCTGTAAGCCTGGCCGTCCCTCCTTACGGGTGGCTGGCTCGGGTCCTGCTGGAACGGGCCTAGCCACGTGTGTAGACCAGGCACATGTGTCGCGGGGCGATGGCTGCAGGGCTGATGTGCCCACCCCATCTGGCTGCTGCACTTGTCTACGCCAAGCCTCGGGGCCAGGGCAGAGGGCTTCTGCCCATCATTCCGGCGACCTTTGCCACCTTGCCCCTGCGCAGAGAGGGGGAGAAGAGGAACACAGCGCAGGGAGGAGGAAGGGGAGTCACAATCGTGAGCACTGACTGTTAGGTCTAACTCTTGCGAGAGTGGTATCCTGAAATCATTTCACAGACGAGGAAACTGGACGACTTGTTTGCCCAGAGCCACGCGAGAAGGTGCACGGAGCTTAAGCGGGAGCCAGGCTGGCCCTGGAGCGAGAGTTCTGTGTGAGACGCTGCCTTCTGCAGAAATCACAACACAGCACCCCGGGCAAAGAGGAGGAAAGGCTCTCCCTGAAAAACTGTGTGTGTGTGTGTGTGTCTATGTGTATATATGTATGTGTATTGTGTATATGTGTATATTGCATGTCTGTATGTGTGTGTATGCGTGTGTACCTCTGTGTGTGTGTGTGTGTACGTGTGCATGTGTATGTCTATGTGTATATATGTATGTGTATTGTGTATATGTGTATATTGCATGTCTGTATGTGTGTGTATGCGTGTGTACCTCTGTGTGTGTGTGTGTGTGTGTGTGTACGTGTGCTATTTATCCGTAGAGACTATCTGGAGAATGGGTTGCATCAGTAGCCACAGTGGCGCTGGACAGCCTTTCCTGCCACACGTGTGGACGTGGGTCACAGGACTGCACGCTGGGGTTTAGGTTAACAAGGTGCTTTTTCACCTGTGTAACCATCACAGGCGTAACCATCACGGCCACCCTCCGAGGCAGGTCCCGCTGTCCCCACGTACTGATGAGGACACTTCGTGATGGCCCTGCCAGCACAGTGACATTTTTCTCTCAGTAACACCCAGGGCCTTTAGAGACCTGCCGTCCCACCTGCTCCGTCACTTGCACGGCCTGGCCAGAGCCTCGGCCCCAGAAGCGGGGGAGGAGGACCCGAGGAAGGAGTGGGTGAGGAAGACCTACGCGGTGAGCAGAGGGGCAGCCGACACGGGTGCAGTGAGGGCCGGGGCCGGCACCAGGCTGCGTGGACTGAACCCGCTCATCTCAGGACCCTGACTGCTTGCATGTTGGATCAGAAACACGTGACCCCAAAACCATGAGATTTGTTTCTGTGCTTTTTGGGGGGGGTGGGTTTTGTGTCTATGCGTGTTGTTTTTTCTTTTAGTTTTTAGTGAATGTTCCTTTCACAAAAACTACTCTCATTTGAGTTGAAATTGAGGGGAAATCGGGACGGTGGCACCTGGGCTAGTACAGGGACAGCAGACTGGGGGGGGCCGGGGAGGGCGAGCAGCCGAGTCCGGGGAAAGCGGCTGGGAAGGAGGCTGGGGCTCCGCCCTGCGTGGGACCCCGGGGCCAGGACTCAGGCGGGGTTCGTGGTTCACAGCCGGGTCGGACGGACGGCTGACTCTGGCTGGAGTGGGAGGGGAGCGTCCCAGGAACTCGACCTGCAGTGATGTGACTGGAAGATTCTAACTCCAGGAAAGGAAGCAAGGAGGCAAAAAAAAACCAAAAAAACGGCTATAAAGGTAAGGGCAAAAGGCCTTGAAGAGACTGGTCTGGCAGGGTTAATAGTTTCTTTCCTTCAGAGAGATTTCACGCCACGTTGAATAAATAAAATACTATACAATTGCAAAAGATGCCTTCCACAGTATATTAGATACCACCCTCCTCTGCCAGCCACCGTCAGAGTGACTGATGACTTATCAAACGCCACTCTGACATTTCCAAATGAGATGTTTTGATAGAGGTGCCATTCAACGGGGCCAAAAAAACCAGATAGAACCCGAATGTAAATGAGGAACATTTGTCACCTTTATCTCACCTATTTAAAGGTTTCTTGTCTGACAACAAGGCAGGGAGAGAGGCAGAGGAGGGGAAGGTGGGCAGGGGAGAGGGAAGAAAGGGGAGAAGGGCTGGTCCCCGGGAGCAGCAGGAAGTCACGGGGAAGCAGAGCCCGGCTGGATGGCGTTGAGCTTTATGCTGAATCACTCCATGACTCAGCAGGAAGGAGCAGTACGAGCACAAAGACTTCCAATATGGTGCCCCCCGTGTGGCCGCTGGGCATTTGAAAAGTGGCCAGTCTGAGCTGAGATGTGCTGTACCTGTAAATGCGCATCAGCTTTTGAAGATTTAATATGAAAAAACATAAAATAGCTCATTAATTGGTTACTAATTATGTTTTGAAAGATTTTTGATGTTGGGTCAATTAATGTTATTAATTTCACCTGTTTCTTTTTGCTTTTTTTTAATGTGGCTTGTATTATATTTCTTTTTCGTTTTAAAGACAGTATGCCAGTGGTATTGTATTCTGTTTCTATTGAACAGTGCTAGCATGGACTGTGGATTAGAAAGACTTGGGTTCAAGTCCCACCTCCACCACTTAGGGACTCCTGGCAGGTGAGCCCAGCTAAAGCCACCAAAGGTAAGCTGAGCTGAGCTACAGGGGACAGCGCAGGGCTGATGGGGCTGGGGGTTGGCAGGGTGTGTGGGCACAGGCGGTGGGGAAAATGCAGAGAGGAGAATGGTGGAAGGAGCAGCCGGCCTCGCCTTCCTGCAGGTGTCAGGGAGGGGCCGGGGCAGGGTGCGGGTACAGCCTCGGCCTCTCCCAGGGCTGCCCGCAGTGCTGGGCGGATGTCAGTGCTGCGTCTCAGCGTGTCAGAGTTGGAAGAAGCCTGAAAGATGATCCAATTCAGGGGTCCCAGGAAAACAGGCCCAGAGCAGGGAAATGCCTTCCTCTCCCAAAAGTTCCACGAGCTTTCCATGCCCACAGCACCTCCCGTTAGCATGGCCACTGAACTGACGAATGGTACCCAAGATGTGACCTCTGCATACCAACAAGGTCCTCTTGTGCAGCACTGAGGGTTTTATTCACGAGGGTCTTCACCTGCATGGACCTGTGACCACACGGTTGGTCTTCTCTCACCACCACTCCCAGCCTCATTTCCAGTTAGGCGGGTTCATTTGCTGCAGCTGTGTGCTGAGACCCTCCGCTGGCATGCGGAGAGCAGCCACCTGGAGCAGGGACGGATTCTGCCAAGGCCCTGGCTCCAGGAAGGAGGAAACCAGGGAAGGGATTCGTGGAAGGCCACACAGCACATCAACGTCAAAGCCAGGACAAGAACTCAGGATCCTGCTGCTGCTCAGCACCTAGGGGTCAGCTCTTGCTGAAGAGCGACCTGGTTAGGGTTGGGGGCTCGGGGCTGAACAGCTCCACGTTTTTGGAAACCACTACACTGGGAGGTCCTTGAGGGATGGCTCTAATGATCTCTGTACCCCAGCACCCGTCGTGGTTCTCGGCTCACAGCTGCAGTGTATGAATGAATGGATGTGTGAATGAATGACTCAAACCAACCAACTGGAAACAAGGCTAAGTGAGCGTGGGGCAGGTGGAGCTCGGCCTGGGACTCCCTGCGATGCATTCTTCCTTCTTCCCTGCGTCTGCGTATATGCCAAGCACTGTGCTGGGCAAACCATGAGCAACAGAAGAAAGGAGTGTCCAGGGGAGAGGACAGGCAGTTAAGCAAGCGACAACAGAAAGCATGGAGGGCCGTGAGTTCCTGCTGGGCCTCGACTCCTGTGTGACCTTGACCAAGTCCCTCTCCTCTTTAGGCCTTAATTTGTTCCCAGTCCGAGGCTGCACCCTCCCCCAGCTGCAAGGAATCAGGCCTCCCCGAGACGGCAGTGGGCAGGTGGGAGAGCACGGCCAGCAGAGGCGCCCTGGCCTGCGGGAGACAGGCAGACACTCCTGGAAACTGGGTCCCCAGAGACTGCACGGCCAGAGGTAACTGGCTGTGACAAGGAGTGAGCCCGTAGTCAATTCCATTCAATAAAATTTTGATTGCCTATGAGCCTTGTAAACAGGCGGCTCCCCTGTGGGCCGGAGGTGCTCTCTTCTTCCCTCCCTCCTTCCTGCCGGCACCTGCCCTGGGCCCTGTGCCAGCCCGAAAACTTCCCTCAGCCTCTGCTGCAAGGTGGGCAGCGGAGGGTTAAATGCCTGCTGGCAGGTGAGGCCCAGGGCCCGGGGCAGTGAGAAGAGGAGGGAGTGAGAAGCACTTAGCCCTCATTAGTCCAAATTAAAATCAGGAGTGAGATGACAATTACAATTTGCAGTGGGCTAATTGTTTTCCCTCAGAAGCTGATCGTTTTGCAGATTGGGGAAATTAATTGTTTGAAGTCCCAGGTGGACTGGCTTTGAACCCAGTGTGGGCGAGGCCGGCCCTGCCTCCACCTCTCCACCGCCCCTCAGGGCGGGCGCTGGCAAGGGCTCCACCCTCTCAGAGCCTCAGGCAGGGAGAGACTGAGGGTCTGGGGTCCTGCTAGTCTCACCCTGGGTGGGAGGAGGGGGACACTGGCAGAGAGGCAGGGCTGGAAGGAGCCAGCAGCTCTCAGCTTGGGGCTATGGCATCCGGGAGGGGCGCTTTGCCCTACCTGCCGCAGCCACCTGCCCTCAGCTCCCCTTGGATTTGCCAGAAGCTGCCATTTCTACTGAGCATCCAACAGTCACTGCAACATTCATTCATTCATTCAACAACCATCAGCAGCCTACTGTGTGCAAACGCTGTCTAAGGAGGACTGGGGACCCTGCAGTGAACGACTCAGACAGTTCCTCCCCTCGAGGGTCCTACGTGGAGGGCGGGGTGGACAGTGAGCCTGCAAGTAGACATGAGAGTGACAGGGCTCTGAAGGAACCGTGGCGGGCAGAATGGCCCTCCAGAGATGTCCACACCCTGATCCCTGCAGCCCGTGAATGTTGCCTTACATGGCAGAAGGTGCTTGGCAGGTGTAATTAAAGCTATGGACGTTAAGAGTGGAGTGTCTCAAGGCTGGGCACGGTGGTTCACGCCTGTAATCCCAGCACTTTGGGAGGCCAAGGTAGGAGGACTGCCTGGGGCAACATAGTGAGACAAAAAATTAAAAAATTAGTTGGGCATCGTGGCGCATGCCTGTAGTCACAGGTACTCGGGAGGCTGAGCTGGGAGGATCACTTGAGAGCAGGAGTTCGAGGCTGTAGTGGGCCACGATCCTGCCACTGCACTCCAGTCTGCGCGACAGAGTGAGACCCTGCCTCTTTAAAAAAAAGTTAAGTGTCTTGGATGATCTGGGTGGGACAAATCTAGTCACATGAGTCCTTAAAAGCAGAGAACTTTCTCCAGCTGGGAGCAGAAGAGGGATTCCAAGCAGGTGAGGATTCGATGTCCTGCTGCCAGTTCTGAGACGCAGGAAGCTACGCGCAAGAACCAGACAGAGGACCAGAACCGGCCTCCAGAAGCTGGGGCCGCCCTCCGCTGCCAGCACGGAAGCGGGGGCCTCAGTCCCACACGCACGGCCCCCCAGCGCCTGCACGAGCTCAGGAGTGGGTCCTCCGAGAGCCTCCAGGTACAGTCCCACCTGGCGGACACCTTGATTTTGGCCTTTTGAAACCTGGGGCCAAGACGACCTAGATGGACTTCCGAGCAAAAGAACCGGGAGGTAACAAGTGTGTGTGGCTTTAAGCCGCTAAGTGTGTGGTGACTTGTTGCAGCAGCAATAGAAGCAAATTCAGGAACTCAGCCGGGTGATGGGACAGAGAGGGACTGGGCGCCATTTTAACCCGGGGCCTCTTTCAGGAGGGGACCTGTGAACTGAGATGTGAGTGAGGAGGAAGCAGAGGAGGGTGACGAACTCATCTCCATTTCCCGGTGTTAGCACTGAAGCCCTGCATCCCAAAGACCCCCAGCCCGGGGCAAACCAGACGGTTGGTCACCACCAGGCAGAGGGGACCGCCTGGGCAAAGGCTCGGAGGTAGACGCTTTCAGGTGAGCCACCACAGACAGCGTCCCCAGGGAAGTTCTGCCAGATCCTGGAGCAGGTGATGGGGCTGCCAGGGAGTCCCTGAGAAAACTCTAGAGTGACGCTAGCTAAGGACAGGTGACAACTCCCAGGGCTCCTTCCATCCTCCCGCTGTGGGGTGTAAGATTTGCCACTGCCTGCCTGGCCTGTCCCCGGGCTACTTCCCTCTCCCCTCACCTGCCTCTTCCCCAGCTGGCGCCTGCCGGTGCCCAGGTGTCTGCACATGCCAGGGTGCCACGTGCCTGCTGCTGCTTTCCCCAGCAGGACGTTGGCGCACTGCCAAGCGGCACACAGCAGGCTGAATTTTTCAAGACGTCTTTAATTAGTGAGACAATAGGAGGCTGGAAGCAAAGAAGACAAAGGTTGTGGACAGCTTCACGCCCTGTCAAAACAGGCTGTGAGCCCGAACAATGCCAGAGAGAGAAAGGATAAGGCAGAGACAAGCAATGGGACCGTGCCCCTTCCCTGTGTCCCCACCCCGTGGCTGCTGCCCCCTTTACATTAACACACCCCCTCCCAGCTCAGCTTGTCGCCTGCAGCACTGTCTGGAGTCAGGTGAGAGCAGGTGTTGAGGCCGAGGAGGCCGTGGAGGCAGAGCTGTGCAGTGGGGAGAGCAGAGAGGGACCTGAGTTAAAATTTTGGCTCCTTGTCTTGTTACCCATGTGACGTTTGGCAAGTGAATCACTCCGGGTCTCAGTCTTCTGTGCAATTAGAGTAGTAACACCTTTGCAGGGTGGTGGTTGTAAAGATGAGAGATGTCGGAAGTGCCCCACACTAAGTGGGTACTGGATAAATGGCAGCTCTTTCTACTCTGAGTGCCGCACGCCCTCCTGGATCCCAGCCCCCCTGATGCAGCATTTCTCAAGCTCTGAGCGTGCCCAAGAATCACCATGGCACCCCCTCAGCCCTGACTCTGCAGGTCTAGGGTGGGGCCCAGAAACCTGCAGCTGGACCTGGCTCCCATGCAGGTGATTCTAATTAGGCAGCTGGAGCTACTCTTGCTGTCCCTGGCCCGTGTCTGCCTCCTGCATGAAAACCAGAGCTGGTCTGAGGCAGTCCTGCACCTGTGTCCATTTCAGAAGCCATCTCCCCAGACAGCTGGCTGGAGGTGGTGTCGTCCCCCCGCCTTTTGCCCTCACTTGGGGGTCTGTCCCGTGGGCAGCTTCCCTCTACGCAAGGGGAGTTGGTCCTCAGAAGGTCAGAGCTTCTGAGGAAGGGACAGCAGCGTCCACCTTATTTTGCTGCCTTGTTTTTCAATGGAAGACTCTGAGCCCCACAACAGGGCAGTGGCTCGTATATGATGACATCATGACTGGTCCCTCTCAACCCTGAAGTTCTAAATTTCAGGGATTGTTTGCTTCAAGAGTTGGCTCTGCTGGCCGCAGGTTGGGGAATCCCGAAGGAGGCCCAAGGCCATTGCCTTCCTTGACCTCTAACCAGCTCCATCACCCCTCTCTGATCTCCAGGCCAGGTCGGCTCCGCCCTTGCCAAAAACGACAGGCTGACCCTTACCGAACACTCGGTATGTACTAGGAACTGTCCTGAGCACTTTACTTATATTAACTCATGGAACCTACAACAGCCCTGGGATGCTTTTATCCTCATTTATAAATGGGAATATAAGATACAGAGATTAAGTAATCTGCTCAGGACCACACAGCTGAAGGTGGGATTTGAACCTCGGCAGTCTGGTGTCAACGCCTGTGTGCGAAACCACCGAACAGCACGATCCCTCAAGCCGTACTCATGAGCACATGACATACTGGCAAACCCAAGTCAGTGGGGACAGTAGGAAGAGGACTGGATTAAGAATCAGAAGACCTAATTGCCTGAGAAGGGGCACGAGGATGCTTCTGGGTGCTGGAATGTTCTATCTCTGGATCCACATGGTGGTTACATGGGCGTGTACACATGTAAAATTCATCAAGCTGTCCACTTAAGATTTATGGATTTATATACTTTACTGTAGAAAAGTTAAATCTAAATGAGAAACAAATCAGAATATTTTGGTGGAGATATTCACACTATGAAAACTGGCAAACACTACCTATCAGGGCTTCCCCCGACCTCACTCCAGCGGGACATCACAGCCGTTAACCCAGAGTCTTCCTCTCAAGTGGCCCCGGGAGGTTCACACGCGCTGCAGGGCTACCAGCAGCTGTGGAGCTGAGGTCTGAGCATAGTGATTCTGAAACTTTAATGTGTGCAAAATATATTCTGCGTTCTTGAGTCCCTGTGGACATGCCCAGCTCCTCCATCCCTTGGCTGCAGGTGCCACCAGGTGGGAGTGTGACACGGGGTTTTGTGGCCGTGCCCAGCAAGCTCTCTGATGGTGGCTCGGACCAGCCCCAGCAAGTGGCTGTAAAACCTTTATCGCTTCCCTATTCCAGGTCTTATTCAGTTTACGGTCTGCATTTGGTGGGGAGGGTAGGGAGGCGGGGTTCCTCTTTCTTCTTTTTCTTTTTCCTTGCTCCCTTTCTCTTTCTGTACGTTCACTCAAGCCTTGGTCCCATGCCTGCTCTCCGCCAGGCACGGGGGATGGATACAAGATGAACAAGACCCAGCCTGTCCCCAGGAAGCTCTCCACCTAGCAGGACAGAGGGACACTCACAGATGGGACTGTAGCCCCAGAGGCTGCTGATAAGAGGCGTCACAAGGCTGGGGGATGGCACACAGGGCAGCACAGTGGCCCTCACAGCTCCGGTCTCCTTCAGCCTCTACCCTTCCTGTTTCCTCCATAGCTCCCTCCTGCCTCTGGCTCTCTGTATCCACATGCGACAAATATATCGTAACTGGTAGGTACAGTATGACATTATTATTTAAAAATCAGAAAATGTGGAAAAACATATGGAGAAAATCTAAACAGCCCCCTTTCCACCTCCCAGTGCTAACTATGGTTAACATTTTGGTGTGTATCTTTTCAGGCTTTTTCCTTTGGCAGTAAATATTCTTACTGTTTGTGTCTCTCCCTGGGCTTTAAAAATTCTTATTTTTCTGCCTTGTTTAGGTAAGGTATATCCTTCAAGTTGGTTTTCTAAAAAAGGTAAACTTCTTGAAAATTTGCATGTTTGAAAATCTTTATTTGACCTCCATATTTAAGTGATAGTTTGACTTGGAAATATAATATCAGATTGAAAATAACTTTCCCTCCGTTCTGAGATAGACGTGTTTCTAGGTTGCTGCTGAGAAGTCTGCTGCTATCCTAAAGCCTGTCCTTAGGATGTACTTTGTGCACACTTGTAGAATCTTCACTTTGTCCCTAACATTCTGAAATTTCAAAATGTCGTGTCTTGGCCGGGTGCAGTGGCTCACGCCTGTATCCTAGCACGCTGGGAGGCCAAGGCGGGTGGATCGTTTGAGCTCAGGAGTTTGAGACCAGCCTGAGCAAGAGCGAGACCCCATCTCTACTAACAAAAAATAGAAAGAAATTAG
>CM052450.1:20551480-20582113 GCA_028533085.1 Varecia variegata | reverse complement strand
GTCGCCGGGAAAGCCCTTCTGACCCCAGCTGCAGGGAGAGGCCTCGCTAAGTTGCGCAGCTCAGCGTGTCAGGACTGATACCTGCTGATGGGGAGCAGGCTTGTTCCGTGCAATTTCCATCTCATTTGTCTTTTCATTTGTAGCTTAAATTGGCCAATTTCATGTGGAATGTGCCTGGACTCCCTGGCAATCCATACAACAAATGAGTGTCCCCCCAAAGCCGTCTGTGGCGGGGCTGGCGGGGGAGCGGGCCCAGGTCCCCCGAGGCAGCGTTGGCAACGGTTACCGAGCCCCCGGAGGCGCCAGTGCTTGGTCCCCACGGGGCCGGAGGAGGGGAGGACGGAGGGAACGGCAGTGAGAAGGATTTGGGGGAGGCCCCGGAAAAATCTGATTTCTTTCTCTCTCGCTCTCTTTCTCTCTGTCTATCGGGAGAGGGTGAAGTACATGGAACGGAAGAGGAGTTGTTTGCACTTTTAAGAGTGGGCAGCACAGACACAACGTTGAGTGCAAGAAGTCAAACGATCCTTTCATGTGAGATTCAAAACCAGGCCAACCAGTCTATGTTGCCAGAAGTCCGAGTGTGACGGAACCTCCTGGGTGGCTGGAAATGTTCTCTGTGACCTGTATCTTGATTTGGGGGTGGTAATATGGGCGGGTATGGTACACCACAGCTTGCATGAACGATTTGTTTGCCTCACTGTATGATGGGTTCTGCCCCAGTAAAAATGGGGCGGGGGGAGTCACACCAACGGGTTTCAGACTTTACTGTGCATAGAAATCTTGTAGATATGTATCTAAAATGCAGATTTCTGGGTACCCTGGCATCTACGCAGTTGGTCTGGAGGGGTGTCTGGGAATCTACCTGTTCATGCCTCACATCCCCCAGGGTGATTTTGAGACAGGTGGTCCACAGAGCAGACAAGCCCACACAGGGCGTGGACATCTGCCCCACTGACTGGCCTAAGTGCCATCCTGCTGAGAGCCATGAGGGGCAGCTGGTGGCTAAGGGCCCCCAGGTGCCCTTGGCAGGAAGGGTTAGAGGTTGGCCGTGCTGCAGCATAGAGACAGCACTGGCAGAACAGCTGGAGTGGGGAGTGGGGGCCTCTCTCGGGGCTAAGCAGGATCAGGACAGGGAGTGTGTCCTTTCATCGGGGGTGAGAATTTGTGCCCTGGGCAGCCTGGCTCAGGATAGCTGGGCAGACATCGCCGGGTGGCCTGCCGCTCTGGAGGTGCAGCAGCTGGGGGCAGCTGGTCCCTAGCAGAGGTGGAGTTTCGCAGAATGGCCTAGTGACCCTGCCGGGTCTGGACACTGGATTTGATCAGTCATGCGTCCTTCAGCAAGTGTCTTCTGTTCTGGGAAGAAGGAACCCAAGACTGAAGACACACGACTAAGACAGGACCTTGGGGAGGGTTAGACAAGGTGGCATTTCCATAGATAAATGCCAGGACAGGTTGAGCTGCTTGTTGTGTCTGTCCGTGTTTCCTGGGCTTACCCGTGCTCCGCTCCCTGCCTTCCACCACCTCTCTAATGGAGAGGCGGGACACAGTCCCCACGGGCCAGCATTCATCTTCCCCGCCCGACCCCCTCGGAGGCTATGAAGCTGCTGTTGCAAGATCGAGGAGGGGAGAAAAATGAAAACAGTGCACAGGGAGCAATGGAGGGCAGGTGGGACTCTTTTAGAACCGGATCCAGTGATAAGTCAAGCCGAGGAGAAATGGCCTTGAGCTTGGGAAAGTGGAGGGTTCCCCCAGACAGCAAGGCCAGGGGAACGGGCCTCCACGCTAGGTTGTCCCCAGGAAAAGGCCAGGCTTGTTGGGGTGGGGGGCAGCCTAGGCCCCAGGAAATGAGGCAAAGGTCACTGAGGTCACTGCTGCCCCTGTTTCAATTAAAAAGTTAGAAATTGTCTCCGCCCAGCCCGTTCCTCTCCTCCCACAGCCCTGCAGAAGAAAATATGAGCACCGACAGCCCAGCCCTATTATCCTTTATGATTCCAGCTCCATCCGATCCTCCGTGCTGAAATCCTTTTATCCCTCTTGCCGCCCCGGCACAGCCCTTTTCTGGATCTCTCCTCACCGTGCTCCCTTCTGCGCCCTGTCCTCTGAGCGGATTACCTCGCCGGACCTCCTGAGGCCGATGGACAGGGGCGGTGTGGCCCCTCTGCCCAGCACGGTGTCTCCACGCTCGGCCCGGCCTGCCCCTTCCTTCCCTGGACTAAGGGAAGAGGTTTCTTCCTTTTATAAACCAACCTCCCCCTTCCTACCTCCTCAGGAAGCACAGTCCTTAACTTAGCTCTCTCCACCTTTAAAAACAACAACAAAAACGCCCCTTTGGTCTGTGACTCCTTCCAGGCTCAAGACCCTTCCTGCCTGAGCCCTGCGAGCTGATTTTCAGTCTCACAGCTCTTCTCAGTCCAACAGCATTTTCTCAGCCTTCAGCCTCCGGGAGCTCTTGATGGGACCACCCCACCACGGAACGCTCTCCCGGTCTTCCGTGCCTGCCTTGTGCCCACCTGCCCCTGGTCTGCCCTCTCGCAGGCCCACCCTCCCCTGCCCTCTACCGTCTCTTGTGGCCTCTCAGCACCAGCCCAGTGACCGTCTCTCGCTCTCAGTGAGAACACCTAGAACACGCGTCCTCGATCAGACACATCAGGCTCTCTGCCCGGACACCGGCCCCGCTTCCTCCCAGGGCCACTCTGCCCCTCAGTCCATCCTCAGGGGTCTCACTGTGTTGCCCAGGCTGGTCTCAAGTGATCCTCCCACCTCGGCCTCTCAGAGTGCTGGGATTACAGGCGTGAGCCACCGCGCCCGGCCACAGTCTCTTTTCCAACATGTGAGAACTTCACACTGGACCCGTACCTGTGTTCCCACAGCGTGTCCTCCCTGAGTCCATGCGGTGCCACCGAGAAGCGCGTGCCTGGCCTATTCTTCCACACCCAGCAGCAGTCCCCCTCTCCAGTTATTGCAGTTAATGTGGTCTCTCTCTTCCAGGAACTACTACTACTGGCTTTAGGGCCTGTGCCATTTAGTTTGGCATCTAATTATTCTTAATTGCTCTGACACCATTTGCAGTTCCTTGAGGGCAGGGCCCACAGTCTTACCCTTTTATCTGTCCCTCCTACCTGTGGCCCTTGGTAAGGCCTTGATTGGCCACAGCCACAGGTTCCCTTAGAGGCCATGAGACATGTTTCCAAACACCCCCTGTGAAAGTTCCACCCTGGAGACCCCACTTATCTCCAGGGTGTCCCTGGAGCTGGGGTCGGCTCTCTCGACACCTCGCCTCTCCGGAGAGGGACAGCAGGAGGCGCAAGCCGCCCATCTCCTGGGCGCCTGCCCAGGACCCACCTGCGGTTCCTTTCCAATCACTTAATCGCATTTGGCTCTTCACACCTGAGGTCGAGGACTTCCAACAGCTCCACAAATCCTCCTTAATTAAACCTCCCGAGGCCCCCGCTGAGTGGACGGGAAGAACGTGCCTCTTCCACGAGCAAAAACACCTCAGTGGACTTTCCAGCTTAGGGTAGGAACTGTCAGGACCAAACCCATGTTTCTGCAGACTGTGCCAGCACGGCCGGCTGACCTTGGCGCTAGCTAGGAGGGTGGTGGTGCCGGGGGAAGCCGGAGTTGGAAGGTTTGCTTTGCCTTTTGATAAAATGAGCAACCTGCAAATTAGATGCAAAACACCATGAAAAGATGGCATATATTAATTTAGAACCAAAAGCTCTGGGCATTTTAAGCAATAAAATGCCAGCCCTGTATGTGATCATATTTACTGCCCCAATTTTCTTTTCCTGATATTCTAAGTAAAACAGAAAGTGTAAGGAATTGAGAGGGACATATTCCTCTCTTGTGAATGCCTAGGCACAGGAATAAGTTGGTCACGACTGCTAGCTGTGTAAATATAAATGCTACATCCTCACTGGCAAACATTTGTTGTGTACCTACTGCGTGCAAAACACCATGCTGGGTGCTAAGGAAAGAGCATCAGATGGCCTCATTCAGTTGAGTGTGGTACAATAAACATCTACTAGGTGCTTATCACTGAGCATCGTGTGACCCTGGGCAAGTTAGTTTCACACTTGGAAAACGAGGTAATGCAAAAGTCCTTCCGGAGGTGACTGGTTACACAAGCCGTGGCACGTGCCGATCACGGACTACTGCAGTGACTAAAGGAACAAACTGTTGATACAGGCATCAACTTGGATGAACCCCAAGGAAATTATGCCGAATGGAAAAAAACCAACTGCAAAAGATTACAAACTCTATGATCCCATTTATATAACATTTGTGCAATAATTATAGAGATGAAGAACAGATGAGTGGTTGCCAGGGGTTAGGATGGGGGTGTGTGGCTGTAAAGGAGTGGCACAGGGTGATGGCACAGGTATCCCAATATGGTGGGAGTTACACCAAACTACTCACGTGCACACAGATGAGCGCATGTATGACTGGTGAAATTTGGGTAACTCTATGGATTATAACAATGTCAGCTTCCTAGTTTTGCCATTGCACTGTGGTTATACAGGATATTAACACGGGGGGAAACTGGATACAGGTACTCTAGACTTCTCTGCATATTTCTTTGCATCTCCAGTGAATCTATACTTTTTTAAAAAAAAAATTAAAAACAACAGTAACGAAAATAAGGTGTAGTACCTACATCATACAGTTATTTTGAGGACTGAGTTCATATAAAGCACTTAAATAGCACCTAGTATGTAGCAAGCCTCCCCTATATGTTATTATTTTATTGCTGCTACTACTACTTGCCAGGCACCAAAAGGACCAATAGGAGTAACTCACAGTCTCTGCTTTTGAGGAGCTTCCAATCCAGCGAACAGGAAGACCCAGCACAGAGAGACTTTTAATAGAACATGCTGAGTGTGCTCAGTATGCAGAGGAGTTCTCTGGGCTTTAGGGAAGGTTTCCTGGAAAAGATGCCACTGGAGCCGGGTACTGAAGCACGGCGAAGCCAGCCAGGGGAGGAGACTATGCCGGGCACCCAGGCACAGGGGACTCAGTGAAGCAGCACGAGACGCCAAGGAACCGGGGGCAGCTGGTTTTACTTGGGCACTTGGGAGTAAGGGGTAGGGGAAGAGGCTGGCACAGTAGGCAGACCCGAGCCAGGGAGGGCGTATTTATCTCAAGAGCTCAGATGTTATCCTCTGAGAGGCTGGGGTGATGAGCCACTGTCTTCCACCAGCATAGACAACCCTTGTCCTTGCTCCGTGGATTCTGTGGGCACTCCTGCTCCTGGGATCCCAGCGCACTCTGTCCCTGGCACTGAATGAATCCTCATAGTCCTGTGAGGACCCGAGAAAAGCGAGAGGCCCGGTGCTGGCCCCGCAAAGCTAACTGGGTCTGGCCGTACCAGCACAGGAGGCAGGTCTGCTCCAAATCACACTGGGCATCACATTCCTGTGCCACCTTCTTCTTCACACCCCGTGTGGGCCGTTTTGGTTTTGGTGCCACTCCTCCTTCCACTGCTGCGGATAACCCTGAACTTGCAGCAGCCTCTTCCCTACAAGCACGGACATGAGCAGTAGGAAGGCGGCCCCGAGCACCAGGCTCAACTCTAACTCTGTTGGTCAGCCCCGGGGCCGCGGGCAAGCCACCAAACCTCTCCGGGCTGCCGTTTCCCCTGCTGTGAAACAGGTGATCATAAGGCACCCTCAGCTTCCTCATAGGGGTGGCTCAAAGGACAAAAAGAAAAAAAAACAGACACCACAGTGTATGTGAAAGAGTTTTGTAGGTTGTGCAGAGCTGTTCAGATGTGCGAGACTATGGCTATTGTTCCTGAAAGAGCTATTGGTGAGGAGGAGCCTACGCCGGAAACTCCGAGTGACTCTGCCTTGAACATGAGCAAGGTGGTCAGTGGGGGGAGCACCGCGACGGCAGAGGAGCAGGAGCAGGAGCCCGCTTCCTCCTGCCGCAGACCCGGCAGGGCACGGTCACCCGCTCCACCAAGCTACACTCGGGGAGTGGCTTTCCCTTTTGTGTGTAAAGCCCCCTCACTGATGACGAACTCACCCTCCCAAGACTTTCTGAGTGCTGAATGTGTGCCAGGCACCAGTGATGCAGTGGCGAATCAACAGAGAGGGTCTCCACCCCTGTGGGGTCCCAGCCCCGTGGCAGAGACAGACATTTATCTAATAAGCACCCAGGCATGTAACTAGACATCATGATGTGTCACGAAGGAAGCGCGCAGGACGCTGGCAGAGTGTTTAACAGGCCTGGTTACGTTCTGGAGGTACGGCAAAGCTTTTCTAAGGAAGGGCTACTGGAGCTGAGAGCTGAAGGAAACTGGGATTTAGGGCGGGGGAGTATGGGATGGGAAGAGTGACGAAGGGCCAGGGAACAGCCTGTGTGAGGGCCACAAGGCCAAAAGGAGCCCAGCAGTCAAGGAACTGAAAGAAGCCAACGTGCAGTGTGCAGAGCACAAGGAGGGGGTGGACGCTGCAGGGGCTGCCCCGCCGGGCATCCCAAGGAGCGCAGGAATCACTGACGTTTTCAGAGTAGGGAGAATGTGACTAGGCCAGATTTATGTCCCTATAAGGCCATGCTAGCAGCAATTCAGAGACCCGACAGGTGCAGGAGTGGATACAGCCATACGCATGAGACGGTGATTCTGTGGTCCAGGAGGCGGGTGAGATGGGGGTAGTGGGGTGGAGGGACCTAGGTGCTGTTTTGGGGGTAGACAGGGCCTGGTGGTGGGCTGGGTGTAAGGGGGTAGAGAGAAGGGGAGAGACGACAATGACGCCCAGTTTACGGCAGGCGGGACTGGTTTGAAGGGGGCACCATTCACAAAACAGGCTACACTGGAGCAGGGTCGCGCAGAGGGTGGGGAGGTGGTTGGGATTTAGGAGGAGAATCACGACTCTGGCTCTCGATATGCCAAGTCTGAGGTTTCTTGCGACATCCAACTTAGTCACAGGTAGGTGAATAAAACGACCTGGAGCTCAGAAGAAAAGCAGCAGACGAGAGGTTTGGGTGTCATCTGTGGACGGCAACGGAAGCCGTGCGTGTGGCTGAGATGGCTCAGGGACAGAGTATTCAGGCAGAAGATCTTGAAACGCCAACATTTAAAGATCGAGAAGAGAAGGAGGATGAGTCAGCAGAGAAGACTTGGGAGTAACCAGAGAAGCCAGGAATACGAGGTTGGAGAAGCCAAGGAAAAGAAAGTGTCAAAAAGGAGTGGAAAATGCTTCTGAGAACTAAAAAATGTTCCCCGGCTTTAGAGATCTGGAGGGCTGTTTCGGGAGAGGGACGGGGAGGGACGGGGAGGGACGGGGAGGGCGCCAGGCTGGAGAGGGGCTGAGGAAGGAGTGGGTGGTGCAGAAACGCAGGGAGCTGATGTGGCCGACTCTTTTAGACTCTTTTAAGACATTCGGCTGGTAAGGAGAAGAGACGGGGCGATGGCAGCAAGCAGGGTTTTTGTTGTTCTTGTTTTGTTTGTTGAAGACAGAAGAAACTGGAGCACGGTGGGAAGGCTGCTCCTGAGAAGGCTGAGGGTAGAAGGATCTAGAACACAGGTGCTGAAAGAATCAGCCTGCAACGGCAGCCCGGTAGCCTCTGCTGGAGCAAGAGGGAAGGAGAGGGCTGTGCAGAGGCAGGTAGTTTGCGGGTTTGGCGGGGACAGGCTGGGGAGTTCTGCCTGATGACTTCTATTTCTCCGTGAAGTGGGAGGTGAGGTCCCCGGCTGAGCGTGAGGGTGGAGGCGGAGGTTTGGGGAGGAAGGTGTGAAGTAGTCATTGTGGAGAGTCAGGAGAGACGGACCAGAGGGATGTGGTAGGAACACTAGACGCTTCAGGAAGAGCAAGTTGGGTTGGGGATGGTGAGTGTGTACAAGTACCAATTTGCTTCGTTTGGTGTGTTTTTCCCCAGCAGGTGCAGCTTCCTGAATGTAGGTGGAAAGAAGTAGATAGAGCAATTAACGCAGAACTGGGACTTTGCCAAACTGGGACAATAAAAAGGCAGAGCGTCAAGAGAGTTTAAGATATCGTCAAGAGGATTCTTAAAATGATGGACCCGGGAATCTGCCTGGACTGAGAGAAGGGAAGGCAGAGGGGGGTAACCGGTGGCAACAGAGTAGAGGTGCCAGTGGATCATGGTGGGGTGGTGGTTCTTAGACCAGCAAGCTGGGAGGCCAGGAGGTGGTGACCAGAGAGAAAGATGCTCTACTCTCTGGTGAGTTTCCTTTTTCAGGTGATGGTAAGATCCAGAGTGTGACCTTGGGTGTGAATGGCTGAGTAGGGGAGCCCGGGAAGGGGCTGATGGGTCTGGGGGTGGAACAAGTCCGAGTAGTCACTGATCTCACCCAGGACGGTGGGCAGACTCGGAATGGGAGGATGTCTACGGGCAGATGCCAAAGGCTTCCCAGAACGAAGAGGACGGCTGGCAACGGGAAGGCGGGGGCAGGGTGTGCAGCCCGACTTTACGAGGTTTGGAGAATCACAGCCTAGAGGAATTGCATTCCTTTGCACCGGAAGTCGGCGCTCCAGGGTGAAAGATCAGGAAAGACAGTGGAAAGAGTCCTTCTGAGAAGAGGTGACGGATGTAGCACGAGGCCAGAGTTAGGACCTTTCTATTAAGTCCAATGGCACAAACACACCGTGTGATCTCAGGCAAGTCCTTTCGCCTCCCTGGAGCTTAACTTTCTCATCGATGAGAGTAGGCTGAAGGAACTGGCTAAGGCAGAGCTTCCCAGCTGGTGTCAGGGAGCCACAGACGGGTAACTGGTGACCCCTAAGCCCTTGGTCAGTCAGAGTCCCCGAGTCATTATCATCATGTACATGTGCTAGAATGTGAATGAGCAGGGTAGGAGAGCAACCAGCAGACACTCTCCGGGGCCCAGCCATCACCGACGTTCTGCCTGCCCATCTCTGGTGCCCCGTCTTGGAGGAGGCTGCAGGGAGGCCAACAGGAGACCAGACGGACTCCGGCTGCAGGCAGAGATGGAAGCCAAATTCCCTCTCCCCCACCCCGACTCTCCTCCCCGCCCCCCAGCACCAGCAGAGGTAGCCGTGATCTGCTCAGATGCCCAGGTGAGAACAGGTACACCTTGCTCCTCTTCCAGCTGGCAGTGGGGTGGTCACTGGTGGCCCCCTCAAGCCTCGGCAGCAGCTATGAAAGTGGAGGAGCGACCACCCACTGGCTCCTTCGTCCACTTCATCCAGCTCTGAAAACAGACCCGCCATTTCTGATGAGTCAGGCAGTGTAGCTCACTGAGCACCACCCAGACACAGCCTGCACAAGGCAGCTCTCTCTCGTGGGGCCAGCCACTTCTCAGATACCACCTAGGATCCACTTATGTGGGTGACCTAGGGCCACCCTCTCTCTGCTCCTAGCTCTCCTGGGGCCTCCCTCTCCTTCTGACAGGTGCTGTAAGCTCAGAGAATGCATAGGCAACCTAAGTTCATGAAACACCAGGGAAGACCCTGCACTTTGCACACAGTAGATGCTCAGTGAACACTTATTGAATAAATGACGATGATTCTCAAATAATTAAAAAAGAAAACCTACCAAGTCCACTAGAATTCTTTAAGTTATCAATCACATTACTCTTGTTTATTTGGGTAGATAATTAAAAGATTTTTTTTTTTTTTGAGACAAAGAGTCTCGCTCGGTGGCCTGGGCTAGAGTACAGTGGCATCGTCATAGCTCACTGCAACCTCAAACTCCTGGGCTCAAGTGATTTTCCTGCCTCAGCCTCCCAAGTAGCTGGGACTATAGGCATGTACCACCACACCCAGCTAATTTTTCTAATTTGTTTTGTAGAGACGGGTCTCACTCTTGCTCAAACTGGTCTCAAACTCCTAGTCTCAAGCAATCCTCCTGGTCTCAGCCTCCCAGAGTCCTAGGATTACAGGCATGAGCCACCGAACCCAGCTGTAAATGATAATTTTTTAAGTTCTTGAATATTTATTGGTGCCTACTAGATGCCAAGCATTTTACAAGAATGAGCTGGGTATGTTAAACCCATTTTACAGGTAAGCAAACTAAGGCTCAAAGAGAGATTGAGAGAGATGTTCAAGGTCATGGAGCTGATATGCAGCAGGCACAGGATTCTAACTCAGATAGATCCAACTTTAAAGAGGGTGCTCTTTTCAACACAACAGATTGCCTCCCACAACCGCACAATCAGCACAGCATCGAGAGCAACCAAGGCAAAGACAGAGGCAGGGAAGTTGTGTACAGGAAGACGGCAGCAACCTAGTGTGAGGCAGCCACTGCTTTGCCCTGGGGAAGCAGTCTGGAGGTTGGTAAGCTTTGCTGAAGAGAAGCAGGGAGCAGCCAGGCCCCTGCCCCTCTCTGCCCCTTTGGTTGCTAGGCTGGTTCTCCCCGTGCAATGTGGCATTTCATTCGGCACTGCCCTGCTTGATTGTCTGAGCACGAGAAGCCTAGAAGCCACCAGGGGACCTGTCCTTGGACAGGCTGTCCACATCCCCGCCCCCACAAGGCCGAGCAACTCCTGGGCCCAGGATGTACCCCTTGTTCTCGGGGCCCGGGGAGCAGGCGGGAGAGTGGAGGAAAGCATGAGCTGTCTGACCTGCCACGGCTGAATGTGGCTCAGCACCCCTACGAGCCCGAGTCTGCCTGACAGGTGAGCAGCTGTGCACCACATCTGTCTGTCCATCTGTCTCCCTCTCAGGGGTGTGGAGAGAGCCGATGCTCCTCAGAGCGGCGAGGCCCTTACACCTGAAGCAGCCCCCTTCCTTTGGCTATTACTCAGCCCGGACTAGGACTGGGCGGGGCAGGAGCAGTGTGCCTGTCTCCAAAACCTGAGCCCCCTCCCCACTGCCAAGTCCCCTCACTGCCTCCCCTTCCCTCCTCACTGGCTCCCTTAGCTCTGCCTGCCAAGCTCTGCAAATTACTACACATGCCAATAAGTCATTAGAAACCGGAACAGCACATGTGGGTTGCCATGGAGACCAACACCAGGGGAGCTGGCAGCCCTGGGGGCCAGCCGGTGGCTCAGGTGTGCTGCTAGGAGAGCTGGGAAGGTCAAAACGCCTGGCAGAGGGGAGATAACGCACTTTTGGGGTACTGATTTCAGACACGGCGCTGGGCTCTGCCGCCTCCTTCCTCCCTTCCCCAAGGCCCCGGGTCCTGCCCACCTGCAGCTTGTTAGGGGAGATAAACGCACGGGCTGGGGCGGGCAGGTGCCGCTGTGTCTCCGCCCAGAGCGGGTGGCGCCGGGGCCCAGCCCTGAGCAGCCTGGGCTGGTGGCCCATGTTTGTGGGA
Source organism: Varecia variegata (assembly GCA_028533085.1). Lineage (NCBI taxonomy): Eukaryota > Metazoa > Chordata > Mammalia > Primates > Lemuridae > Varecia > Varecia variegata. Next base: position 20,570,872 of record CM052450.1, on the reverse strand, counting down.
AACTGAGGCCCAGTGAGGAGCCGAGGGCAGGCCTGGAATTCAAGCAGTGCTGTCTCATCTTCCCGAGCCGGAGCTCACTTGCCTCTGCTCAGCCCTTGGTGCGGTGCTCGGCCTGTCCACGCATACATTTACTGTGCGTGCGAGAGCGGATGGGAGGACCCTGTGAGCACCTAGGATTTCTGACCACCGGGAGTGGGCCCTGGATTGGAGTTCCAGCTCATCCACTAACTCAGTGCGACCTCAGACAAAGCCACTTCTCCGGGCCTCGATGTCACCGTCCAGAAAGCAAGCAGGTTGTATTTCAGACAGCGAGTTTCGAACTAGGTTCCCCAGAGCCACCGAGCTAGGAAGTGACCCCTCCAGGGCCACTGGAGGTCAGGAGGCAGCCGAGGGGCTTCTAGTCTACCCGCTGGCTTTTGCCTGGGGTTTCGTTTCCTGACGCTGCTGTGACAAATTACTATAAACGCAGTGGCTTAAAACAACATGATTTTATTATCTTATGGTCTGGAGGTCAGAAGTCCAAAACAGGTCTCACTGAGTTAAAATCAGGTGTGAGCAGGGCTGTGCTCCTCTCCTGAGGCTGCAGGGGATGTTTTCTTGCCTGCTCGCATTCCTTGGCTCACGGCCCCTTCCTTCTTTAACACCAGCAGTGGCAGGTCCAGTCTTTGTCACCTGGCGTCACTCTGCCTCTCACTTCTGCCTCCCTCTTCCACAGTGAAAGGCCCCCTGTGACTGCACTGGGCCTGGGCCCACCCACATAGTCCAGGATAATCTCTTTAAGACCAGATGATCAGCAATCTTAATTCCCTCGTGTCATGTGGCATAACATAGCCACTGGTTCTAGGGGTTAGTACGTGAGCATCTTACGGGGGCATTATTCCACCTACCATACATACGTGGTTTTGTTCTTAAAAATGGATCAGTTTCTATAAATGTTTGAAAGCCACATGACCTGAGGGCTCCCATCAGTTCTGAAGCGCTATGACCTAGGCACTTCTCCTTTTCTCCCTGGGGGACCCTTGCAAGCAAACACAGAGGAACTCTGGGGTCTGCCCATCGAGCGTGAATGTTGGCTGTTCTGGTGGGCTGTGCAGAGATGGGTCTCTGTGTCCACCACAAAAGGGGTGTTTAGGGAGGAAAGAATGAGGACTGTTTTGGGGGAACTGTCCTGTCTCAGCTCCCTCTTCTCCATTTCCTATATATCCATAAACTCAGATTACCCTATAGGCATCTGTTCTTGTTTTTATTTCCAGGTAAGGTCAAATGGAGCTGTGTGTGTGTGTGTGTGTGTGTGTGTGTATGTATGTATGTATGTGTGCGTGCGTGTCTCCCCACCCATGAACACTTTACCTGTCACAAAAGGCATGCCAATCTAACAGTCATAAAGTTCAGATACCATCCTTTCTTCTCATACCTTGACCTTCAACTCTTTCTAGATCCATCCAGAGGAGTCCCAGATTGTTTATCACTAACTCCAGAAACAGTATCTGAGTCCTGAAAGCATACGTCTCAGAGTCTTCCTGTGAGCACCTTTCCAGGCCCACAGCGACCAACTCCAGCATCTGCAGGTAAGACAGGCCCTCCCCTGCCCAGGGGAGGTAGTGGCCTACCATTCGCCTTTTGTACTGCATAACCTTCGTTCTCATCTCTGCAAGACACCCTCTGCCGACCGCCTGGGACCCAGGGGGGCTGAATGACAAAACTCTCACGAGAAAGGTGCCCTGGGTATTAATCAGAGCCCTGCAGCTTGTTAGAGGTGATAAATGCTGTGCGGGCTGTGGGGCCAGCAGGTTTGATTTTATGCAAATTACTCACCTCTCTCAGCCTTATTTTTTTTTCCTTGGGATAAACTGGCAGTTCATTCCCATTCCTACTGCTATCACATGTCCCAGGGGATCCCGGGAAAGAAACGGGATGCAGTAGGGGAAGCTATTCTCCAGAGAAGTGGCCCTGGGGAAATTGAGGAGAAGAGGAAGGAGCATTTATTGAGCTTCTACTTTGTAGCAGGCACTTTACACAGATTAGCTCATTTAACGTGGTGGTGCAGAACCAGGGCTCCGGAGTCAGAAAGATTTGGGGCTGAATCCCGGCTCTGCCGCTTGCTGGCTGTGTGTGGCCTCTGGCACGTTGATGTTTCTGGGCTTTGGTTTCCTCAACGGCGAAATGGAGGAAAATAATACCTACTTCACAGCGTTAATGTGGATTAAATGACATAAATGCAGTAAAGCTTTTGGCGCCTCATAAGCACTCAATACAGTTAGCTCCTGTTATCAGCAATCCTACGAAGTGGCTGTTAGTAACTCAGGTTTATAGATGAGGAAACTGAGGCTCAGAGGGGTTATGTACAACACCCAGGGGCAGGTGGCTGGGGAACAAGGACTCTAACCCAGCTCCAGCTGGTTCCATTTCCTCAGGATTCCGAGCCAGGAGGATAAAAGCCTCAGGCTCAGCCTCTGCGTCTTGGAGGTGGCTATGGCAGGGTCCCTGGGTGGAGCCAGTATGCCCTCCTTTCTCGGGGTCCCAAGGGCACAGAGGAGGGGGAGCAGGCTGTGGGCAGTGCACCCTCTGCCCATGGGCCTCCCAGCTGCTGCTCTGTGCCTGGGGGCTGGGGGCAGTAAGGAGAGCGTCGCTGCCCGTGTCTTGGGTGGGTGAGGGTAGCACCCACGGACCCCAGTCCATCCGCTCTGGGACCTCTGTCCACATGCTGGAGCTGAGCTCACAGCCTCAAACTCCAGGGAGGGGACACACCCTTTATGTGGGGGGAAGAAGTCTGTTCATTTGGGCGTGATTTTATTTCCAGTTCACTATCCATGATACTAATTGGAATGTTCCAGGAGTAACCTACCAAAGAGAAGCCGGGGCAATGGAAGGAGGGAGAAGAGAGGCTGGCTGCAGCCTGGGTAGGCACACGGAGCCCGAGGGGATTCCAGAGACCTGGGCCCCAGACACCAGCGGGCGGGGTGGCGGAAGGCAACCCAGTACGAGAACGCAGATCTAGGAAAACGCTTAGAGAGCTGGAAAGGGACCCTTTCAAGGCAAGAGGACTTTCAAGATCAGAGATCAGCTGGCCCTGGGCAGGGGAGGACAAGAATCTAGGGTAATGGACTTCCCTCTGTGAAGGGCTGCTCTCCCTGTGCCCTGGGAGAACAAAGGGCGCATCAGAAACCCAGATGGGGGAGCAGGGACTGCTCCAAAGACAGGAGTCCCTGTGCTTGGGAGCTGCCAGGCTGGCAGCCTTACTCCCACCTGGGTGCCGTCCCCTCCAGCCTGGCCGCCCTCTCCCCCCGCTCCAGCACCAGCTCCAGGTCCTCGCAAGAGCCTCCCCTCTGCAGAGTTGAGCCCATTCTGTTTTCCAGGCCCAAATCCGCTGCACCCCCAAGGAAGCGTTCCCTATATACTCCCACACAGAGCTCACAGTTCTGATAACATTTATAGTCTAAATCACACAGTTTAGCACTCGTTTTAAATACTGTCTGGTATTATTCCCTCATTATTTCTTGTGAGTATAAGTTCTGCCTCCCCAACAACTGATCTGTAGGTTTCCTTCCCAGTAAAGACTGTGTCTTATGCTTTTTTTTATTCTCCCACACCCCACACTGCCTAGGACAATGCTCAGAAAATACCCGGTTGGGGCACATACCGATTCACTGAAACAGCTTCAATCAGCCAGCACTTCCTGACTAGCCACAGGGCCAAGGCTGGAATGGATGGCCGACACCCGGGGGTTTCCACCCTCGCTCCAGCCCTGCAAGGGCCCATCTCACAGCTCACTCAGAGAAAAAACCCAGCTCCTCACCCAGCTCTAGGGCTCTCCCAGGCCAGGCCGCCTCCTTCTTCTCCAACCTCACCTCCTGCCGCCCTCCAGCCGGCACAGCCTCCTGGACACTCAGACCCACTGGGCAGCTGCTCCCTCTGCTCTCGTGCCCTGACTGCTGTCTGCCCCTCATCTATCCTCAGATGCCACCCTGCACAAGATTGCACACTCCCCTCCTCCCAAGACACTTCTGTTTCCCTTCCTTGCTTTATTTTTCTCTGTGGCACTCACCACTCTCTAGAATGCCATTTACTTTACATTAATGTATCTTCAGACAGTGAACTGAAAGCTCCCGCAGGGCAGAGGTCTGTCTGCTGGGCACTGGTGTCTCTAGCCCCGTGCCTGGCACCGTGCTTCAGAAATGCTCGCTGCATGAAGAGGCCCAGCCCCACCCTGTGTCTGAGATGGCTGAGGCACACGTGGGCTCAGAGTAGAGCAATGGACACGACGCCTCTGTAGGTCCCCCTGAGACGTGCGATGCCACCATTCAACCCCTGGGCCCGAGTCTGGGGCGGCACCTTCTGAAGCTCAGAGGCCTGGAGCTGTCTGAGCTAACTTCCTCCCACTGGGAGGATGGGGAAAGCGTCACATTCTCCCCTCCCCCTTCCTTCTGCCCACCAGCTGCCCCTCTGTGGTCATTCCACCTCTGCCCTGCCAGGCCCCAGACAGACACTTTTCATCAGCCACTGCTGAAGGCTCATTTTGAGAACATTTTAAAGAGGAACATAATCTTTCCTGCCTTTCTTCTCTCTTCCTCCTTTCTCTTTCCCCCTGAAAGGATCAGATAAGAGGGACCTACTTTTCCTGGGGTACCCAAGCTGGCTGCCTAATAATCATTGTCCCTGTCTTCCATATGTTCTTTTTTTTCCTGAAGGATCTGCCTTGCGAGATGTTTGTAAATAGGAACACTTGTCCTTGTTCTTCCCAAGATACATGAGCCTGCCTTGCTAGAAACATCCCACTGACAGCATGAATTTCAAGCCTCCCCTCTCCCCTTGCTCGGGTCTGTGCACCATTCTCACGTCTCCCAGCGAGTCACCCTTGCCTTGTTCCCACATATGACTCCTAAGGTCCCAGCTTCTCTGAGGCCACTGGGTCCGTGCAGCCCAGAGGCACTTAGCTGAGACAGAAGGAAACAATGTTGGATCTGAAATATCATGTCCTGCAGGAGCAGGAGGAAAAGGGGGTTCAGGGAGACCCTTTCTGAAGATCCCAAGAAGGGGAAAGGCAGCCACGGGCTTGGACAGGGCTGGCCTGGGGAACTTCCTACCGCAGGGAGGGAGGAGAATGGGCCCAGGGAACACTATATTTATTCCAAGGGGTGGCGAAGCAGCAGGGGAAGTCCTAACGTCAGAGAGAAGGGTTAAATCCCTCCCTTAGTTTTTGGTTTTTTCCTAGCTATACACCCTTGAGCAAGTCTGAGTCTGTTTCCTCACTTTTAAATTAGGGATAATGAGAGGACCTACCTACCTAGTAGGGGTAGTTTTGCAGGCTTAATGGGATGATGCAGGAAAAGCACTTGGCACGGTGCCTGGCCCATAGTAAATGCTCAATAAGTGGTAGGTGTCATAATTAGCGTCATTACAACGTGAGAGGTGGAGGCTGAGAAACGGTTATTGCCCCAGGAACCCTCTGCCTGCAGCTTCATCTTGGAACTCACTTCAAGTCCATCAAATGCTTAGCAGCAGGGAAGGTGTGGGTGGAAGAAACATACAGAGAGAAACTGAATTCCAAACCAAATCTGGTTGAACTCACCTCCTAAAAGGCAGCTCCCTCAGACCACCGTGTCTCTCGAATTCCCAGGAAGTGCCAGAGCCAGAGGGCAAGGCTGTGGCAGCTCCGGGTTTGGGGCAGAGTCTGCTTGATGATGGCTTAGGAGGTGTAGGAGGCCAAGGTCATGAGACCAACCCCAGCAGGGATGCACCAGGTCCCCTGCCCAGAGGCTGACAGTTTTAGACCAAAGACTGGGGATGTTCTGGGCAACCGGCCAGCCCCACTGGAAGCCCAGCTCCCAGCAGTGGAGACAAAAAGGCTGAGGGGACGTGTCAGGGGTGACAGTGACATCCATAAAGGACAATACATATACACCTGGTGCCTTTTCATACACGAAGCCTGTGCCCCAAATACCCTCAGCACCAGTGTCCCCAGGCCCACCACCTCCGCCTGGTTGATTCTTTTTCAAGTCTTGGCCCAAATAGTATGTCCTTTGGCAACCTTTTCCTGATCTGCATGCAGAGATAGTCACCTCTTTATCTGCTTGTCCCTGTATTCTAACACTTGCTTCATCACTGTCTACAGCACTGACTCCCCATCTAAAAACAGTAATAATGATGACAATGCCCACATAGCACTTACTATGTGCCAGACACTGTTCTGTTCTGAGCTCCCTACGTGGATTAACTTATTTAATCCTCATAACAACTCTATGAAGCAGGTACTATTATTATCCCATTTATTGATGAGGACACAGAGACACAGAGAGGTGAAATGACTTGCCCAATGTCACTCTGCTAGAAGCGGCAGAGCCTGGATTTGAATTCCAGCTGTGTGGCTCTAGCATCTATACTCTTCCTGTGAACTCCTTGAAGGCAGGGACATCTGGTCTGTCTCTTTGTTCCTAGCACCAAGCACAGGGCTGTGCACATAGTAGGTGCTTAGAAAAGATGGGCTAACTGAATAAGCAAATGCCGGATTGCAGCTAACTCGGTGAAATTTCAGCCTCTCAGATGGAGACCAGCAAGACCCAGGGCCCCAGAGAAATAAAAGATACAGGCATCCTTCTGATTTGTCCTCTTTCAGCAATCCAACCACACACTGCTGTCCGTCCTATCTGGCTGTGACGCTTTTGTATGTCCCTTGTCTTCTGTGTTTTATTTCTCAGTTCATCTTCAGCCTTTGTCTTCTTTCCCTTTTGTTCCTTGGTTACTCTCCCCATTCTTGCCCCATTCCAGCCTCCAACCATTGTCCTTGTCCAGTCCTCACAGGCTTGAAAGCTTCCTGCCCCCATCTTTTGCTTCAGAGCTTTTATAGAGTCCAGACTTATCCGAGGAGGGTAAGAACATGAGTGACAATTGACTCATTACGCTGGCCATAGACCGAGCTCCTACACCCTGATCCTGAATGAAAACAGCAATTTCCCACTGACTCTACCTGGATGCAGGTGGGAGGGGCTGCCTGCCTGCAGCTTCTCACACACCTGTGTGGGATCAGGAAGAGTAACTGCCCTCCCTGCCTCCCCTTCCAGCGTCCCAACTCCTCCAGGAAGCCTGCCCTGATCACTTGAGAAAGCTTATTCATGCAACCATTCATCAAATCCTTATATATTCTAATATTCTAACTGGAAGACGAGGCCCACTGCTGAAAACTTAGGTTAAAATGTAAGTTGCAGTATAACCGTAGAAGCTACCAGATGTCACAGTCATCACAGGGGCCAAATGTACCGCAGATAATCAGTGATTTTAAAACGGAGACTTATGTGACCTGGGCAAGTGGTTTATCCTCTCCAGACCTCAATTTCTTCAGCTGGAAAACCAGGGAAGGTAGTGCAGAGTTTAGAAGGCTGTCAGGATTGAACAGCACAACCTTTGTAAAGCCCCTAACACGGCTGGTGCATAGATTTTCAATAATAACTTTGTTTCTTTCTTCCTTTTCTTAAGCACCAGCCTTCTCAGCCCTGGCCTCCCAGATGAATGGTGCCATATGAACCAGTCCATCCTCTGGGGTCAGAAATGTCTTAAGGACAGTATGACTTAAGCAGTGCCTGGTATATCAGAAGGAGATGACGGGCCTGGCATGTGAGAGGTCACTCAGTGTGACAATGACGATAACTCACTAGCACTGCTCAAACTCCTTCCCCCCTCCGCCCGCCACACCCCAAGCTGTGGGTCTTTGAAAGAGCCTGGTGGGCACAGAACTAGTCAGCTAGCAAGGCCAGATCTAAGTGTGGTCTGACTGAGACACAGAGGTTTGTTTATTGCTGTATCCTCAGCCTCTAAAATAGTGCCAGGCACATAGTGGGCACTCAGTAAATAGTTGCTGAATGAATGAATTTTTTAAAAAGCAATGGCTTTTCTTTTTCCTTTCAAATAAAAGAAATAAGGGGGTGGGGAGTAGGGAGCAAGTGAGTAAATGGCGGGGTGCAGGGGACACGGGGGCCAGGCAAACGCAGCTGCCAGGCCCGCTAGCCTGGCTCCTCCGCAAAGGGGATGCAGCAAAGCCAGCAGTGCGTGTGCTCCCGTGTGCTCCCGTGTGCTCCCGCTGTCAGCAAGAGCAGAGCCACCTGCGTCTGGCTTCGAGCTGCAGTTTACAGGAGGAGCAGGGCAAAGGTGGAGACGGAGACCTGGCAGGAAGGGAGGGACATGTCTGGGGAAGAAGGAGGAGGGTGAAAGAAGAGGGAGAGCTGTGTGAGGGGAAAGGAGATGAAGAGATGTTGGAGGAGGAAAGAGAGAGAGGAGTGAAGGAGAAAGAGAGAGAGGGAGAGAGAGGAGGAGGAGGAGGGCGCCGACACAGGGAAAAAGAGCATGGGGAAGAACTGTGGAGAATCAGAACCTGCTGTTCTAGTCCGGGTGACATTCGTCTTTGCTGATGTCTGTGTGCTCAGTGCCACTCCGCGTCTCCCTGGGGGTAGGTGGGCTGTATTAGGGTATGGATTTGGGGGTCTCCTAGGTGCCATACCCTGGACACATCTCAATCCCTGAGGCACTGAGGCCTTTAGTCCATCCTTCCCAAATAATGAGGTCCCATCCCAGGTTGGGAGGGACCCCTAGGCAGGAAGGAGGAGACTCAGTCTGAGCCTGCCCAGGGGAAGGAAAAAGGCCTAGGAGGTGGGACCCCTCGCTGTGCCCTTCTTTCCATCCTGTGCCCACAACAGCACCTGGCCAGGAAAGTGGGTCAGGCCACCCACATGTGACTTCTGGTAGCAACAGAGCCCACAGGCAAGGGGGCCTCAGTGCCCCGTGCAAGGCCCTGGCCATTCCCATGCCCAGTGCTCTTTTCTGGAGGGATCTTTAGGAGCAGTGGGCAGTGGGAGGAGATCCTGGCCTTCTTATTCAGGGAGAGAACACCAGGCCAGAGCCCATCCCAGGCTGGTGGGGAGGGGGGCATGGAGCCTGCCATCAGCCTGGGTGCAGGGAGAAACCTAGATCTCCCCCAGTGACGGTGGCCACGCTGGCAGGGAGCCACCTCTACTGCCCTGACCCGGGGAGGCTGTTCTCGCCACTACCCACCTCCTGGGGTCTTCAAGCAGAGGGCATGCCAGTCCATCTCTGGCAAGGAGCGCTGTGCCCAGCCCACCCCCTCCAACCCTGCCATTCGCCCAATTAGAAGCTGCGTTGGCTCCAACAGATGGGAGCTGCGGCAGCCTGAGGAACAGAGCACAAAGCCCAGCTGACATTTTCCTTCCTGTTCGTTTGGTGGGGGAAGAAGGACAGGGACAGAGGGGGAGCACAGCGACACCCCTAGGGCCCATGCCCAGGGGCCAGGCCTCCTGCACCTCCTTAGCTCCTCAGCTCAGCCCCAGACGGAGCTCAGGTCCCCGGGCCCCGCGGCTCCTCGCTGGCTGGGCAGCCAGAAGCTGCGAGCCGCCCTGCCCTTCGCCAGCAGGGCACACGGCCCACCTGTGGCTGGCCAACCCATCCGGTCTCCTGGGTGCTGCGGTGGGCTCAGAGCCACCCTTCGGTTTCCGCGTCCCACTCCCAGCGCTCCCAGGCTGAGCCCAAGGCTGGCCCATCCCCCATCCCAAATGTCCCATCCCAGGCTGCGGTCAGACCCCAGCCAGTCGGCCAGGAGGGAGCCTGGCTCCTGGTTCCAGATACTTCGGACAGACCCAAAGCCACCTTGTCCCACCGCACAGACACCCCAGCTCCAAGGAAGGGAAAAGTCCCCGAGGCTCTGGAGCGCTTCCAGCCTCCCAGTCCGCCCCTGTCACGCCCTCCCTAACCTCTCTGCCACCTCTCGGCTCCTCGACATCTCCAGGGCCCCGCTCTACCCAGCAACAGTTTGGGAAGGTTCGGGCCTCTCGGGGTGAAGGCCCAGACGCCCCCTCCCCTGTCGCTCGGATCCAGCCTGTGCCGTCGGCCACCTTCTTTGCATTCTCCGGCTCTCCTTCCCTCTCCCCTCTCCCAAGTCACCAGCTCCCCTGCAGGCTTCTCGGCGGAAGGCAGAGGCCCGCCCCTCCCCCTCCCTCCGCCCCCCACCCGGGTCCGGCGGAGCTGCGGGGCCTCCGGGGCAGGAGCTGGGTGCCCCAGGCGGCTGCTCCGGCCGCTCCTGCCGCGGACCCCGCAGCCACGCCAGCGGCCTCAGTGGCGCTGCCCGGGCCGGCCCCGGAGCCGCACACTCACCCCGCGGGCGCCGTCCGCCGTCCGCGCCTCTGCGCACCGCTCGCCTTCCGCCCGGGCCGGGCTGGGGGACGCCCGTCCGCGCCCTCCCGCCGCGCGCGCCGCCCCGCACAGGCCGGGGGAGGCTCGGTGGGCGCCTTCCCCAACGTGGAGTTATCCTGGGAGTGGTTCGAGGGCCGAGCCGGCGAGGGCGATGGCAGAATCACAATCTGTCCCCACCCCCTCCCCGCGCCCTCCGCGCGTGGTGGCCGGAGACTGGCGGGCGAGAGCCGGGCGCTCCCTCTGCGCGCCGCGCGTTTGCAAGCGCACCGAGCAGGCCCTCGCGGGCCCGGCGCCCCCTCCGCGCGCGCCCCTCCTCACACGCTTCTCCGCCGCTCTCCCAACCTCCCCAGCCCACTCCGGTCGCCTCCTCCCAGTCTGCAAGCCACGCCAACCCCCTCCAGTCCCGCTGCCATTTTAACTCCTGAGTGGCCAGAGGCCCCCTCTGCCTAACACACGCAAGACCCAGAGGAAGGAGTTGGGTGGGGCCAGATGCTAAAGCTTGAGCTGTCCTTGTGCCTTTAGACACAAGGCTTGGCTGAGAGAAGAAGAGACACAGCACCTGGGTCCGGGGGACAGAGGGGATGGCTCTTCTGATAATTGCCCCTGACCGTCTTGCAAAGGCCAGGGGGACAGATGGGAAATTCGGCAGCTTTTAGAGGACAGGTGCAGCTCATAGGCACAGCATGCACCTAAGATGTCATTTTTGCTTTGCATGGTGCTACCCTCCCGACGTTAACAGTGGACTGCGGAACGTAGTGGGGTGGGTTAGAATTGGTCCGTGGGCACAGGAACCTCTTATTCTAAAGAATGGAGTGGAATACCCACTGAGGGAGTCCTCAGGCCTTTCCAGCATTGCATCCTGAGCTGGGCAGCTCTAGCATTCTGGAAGATTCCACCCTGACTCTCAATAAAGGAGGTCAGTCTCAGTAAGACTGGGTGGGAACTGGCAAACCCATCACGTTTGGCTTTGGGGTTCCCCACCCTACAGGCTGGGCATCATGAAGAGTGAAGAAGGAAAGTAAGAAGGTGCTGAAGGTGGGTGCTAGGCCGCTGCCCGGTGGCTTAAAAAAACAGGGTCACTGCCACTAGTGGGGGCTTAGGAGAGTGGGTCTCCTGCTGGGGCAAAAGCCTAAGGCCAAGCCTTCGTGGGTCCTTTAGCCTGGACCACTCAGAAGGGACAGCTGAAGCTTAGCTCCATGATGGTCCCCACCCCACTGATGGGTCTTGCCCAGAGCCTTGCCAGGGGGAGGGATGAGGTGGAGGCCCAGGTGTCGGGTGTGGCTTCCCTGGGCTGTTTTCCTTCATCCAGTGCTTGAGCTCAGTGCCTCCTTGGAGCTGAGCTCCAGACAGAACCTGGACAAAGCTTTCTGGCTCTGTCTTTTCCAAGGGTATAGCCAGTGGTTCCTGCCATGCCTGAAGGCTTTTGGGAAGTCTGTGTGTTCTGGATGCACAGAGGGGGTTCTCCCCTTCATATATTCAATAAGCATGTATTAAGTTCCCACTGGACCACCCCCAAGTCCCTACCCTCCACCCCTGCTGTGGAGCATAATGGCCTCAAGGAGCTTAAAGGGACAAGTTGGAACTATATGAAACAAATGTTAACATTTCAAGGCAATGGAAGTGCCATAGAAATAAAAAAAGAAAACGTCATCATAGGTTAGAGTTATTCATGGAAGGTTTTATAGAGGAGTGGAGTTTCCAGCTGAGCCCAGCTGGAGGGATAGGATTTGAACTGGAAGAGAAAATGGGGACCAGCAAAGGCAGGAAAGTAGAGACAAGCAGAGCAGAATGGGCTGTCTGGAGGGTAGGGGGCAAGGGAGGAAATTTATAGAACTACTATTGGATGCCAGGCATTTTCGCTTATCTCTCGTCTTGCCCTCTGAGTTAACTAATATCCCCATTTAACAGACAGGGAAATGGAGGCTTGGGAAGTTTGAGGAAGGAGCCCAAGATCTACAGGCAGAATGTGAACCCTCATCTTTACACGATGCCATGTTGGGTATGCAGAGTGGGAGCAGCTGATGAAGGGCCTGAGTTGCCAGGCTCAGCAATGTAGCTGTGGCCCAGTTCTCTGGTGATTTGGGATGAAAGAGGCAGGAAGATGGGAGGTTAGTGGAGGTGGCCGTTGCAGGAACCCGGGCAAGGGGAGCAGTGAGAGAGGAGAGTCAATGCGTGGGCCTTTGTAAGGAAGACTTGGCAGAACATTGAGACTGACTGGTTGGGTGAAAGGGGTCAAAACTTGACTCCAAGCTTTTGAGCCTGAGTGTTTGGGTCCCCTGTCAAGTCGATGGAGCCACCTTTCCAGCCCGAGGGCCAGTGTCAATGTGTACAGACTGTGAAAAGGAGGAAATGTTACCAGTCCTTTACCAGCTTCATGGCCTGAGTGAGCACTCACCCCGCGCCCCAGCCTCCCGATACCTACGCATGCTGCCTGTGTGCTTGCCTCCCAGCCAGAGAGCAAACTTCTAGAGGCTAAGGCAGTCTTACACAGCATTGAGGCAAGACTAGTGCCTTACAGTAGGTGCTCAATAACCGATTATTGAAAGAATAATTGGGACAAAAGCAAGTAACATTTGCCTAGTGGCTGATCCCTGAATGGCAGACCCTGTAAGACACGCTGGGTGAGGCATAACAGAATTGCATTGGCTGGAAGAGAATGGGGGAGGCCTTCTCTTGAGCTGACTCTAAATTTCTTACCATGCAATGGGATTGAGGAAAGAACATAGCTTTTAGAGCCAGCGATCTGGGTTTAAAACTCTGCTTGTCGACTTTGTCCACTTATTCAGTGCTTCTGGAAGCGTACTGAATTTCCCTGAGCTCTGATTATTTCCTGGGTAAAAATATTAATTCAAGTTATAGCAGTTAATACTTACTGAGCACCTACTACATGCCAGGCAGGGTGCTGAGCACATTTATGCATCATGTCATCAAAAATTCCTCCATGTAGTACTCTAGAGAAAAATAAGATCCAACGTTTGCCTAACTAGTACATAACAGAGCTGGGATCTGAACTCAGGGTCATCCAGTGGCAGAGTCCAAACGCCGAGCCAACTGCCCCTAGCACTTTTTTAGGATGAGGATAGCAATAAGGTTAGTAATTCATATTCATAGGATTGTTGTGCGATGTCACGGGGGCTGCACATGTCTGGCACGCAGTGCATCTCAGTAAATGGTAGTCATCCCTCTCCACCCGGCTCCCAGGGCTGCCGTTCTGAGTCAGATACTTTCCTGGAAAAGGCGGGGGACTCAATTCACAGTCTTTTGGAAGCTCTTAGGTGATTACCCAGAGGATTTAATGATCCTGTTATTGACCTTTCGCCCTCTAAGTTTCATCTCTGGGCTTGGCCATGCTCAATTTTCCTCCAGGAAGCCTGGAACCCTGTGACAGAGAATCTGGGGAGAGGGGTGCCGGGATTACATGCCTCTAGAAATGATGCTTGGCTCAGCTCCCAGTGGCTGTTTCAGGTAGGGGGCGGGAAGCCGAACTGGTGGGGGTGGGTGGAGAGGAAGAGGGCTCCTCCTGGAGTTTGGCAGATGAGCCAAGTCAGAGAAGGGACGCGGGAGATTGTGGTACGACACTCCACTGCTGGATACAGTCCCTGCTCAGCCCCCACCTCAGGAGACGCAGAGTGGGACCTTGGAAGACACTGAGGACTGTTGTCCCACCAGTGACCCCACCAGGCAGAGAGTGTGACCCTAGAGCACCTGGGTGCTCAGAATCATCTGGAGCATGTGTGCAAATGCAGACTGTCAGGTCCTGCCCCAGAGCTGGACTCTGTAGTTCTTGGAGTCTGCATTTTGGATGAAGGCTCTAGGTGATTCTGGCTTGGGTGACTGGATGGACCTTGCTTTGCGGCACACTGGCCTGGGTGTGCCCGTTGCTCTTTGACCTGTGCCTGTGCTCACCACGTGCACAACCTTGTACTCTGGCCTATTGGGGAACAACAAGTGAAAGCAGAACACAGGGTCTCTGCCAGAGGCAGATTCAAGGTGAAGCTAACAAACCTTAGCTTTAGTGCTCCTCAACTTACAGGACAGTTGGAAGAGGGTGGGCTACGAGAGCTGGGAGTTGTAGAATGTTCTAGATGGGGAGGGGAAGCCAGTTTTATAAACAGGAAGCATTTTTATGTAAGCATTTCTGATAAACTGAATGAAGAAATGTCAGAAGAAAGGGACCTGAATTTCCAAGGCTCGTGCAAATGGTTGTGATCTTCTTTCTGGTTCTAAATAAATATCACCAGTGAATTTTTTTTTTTTTTGAGACAGTCTCACTCTTTTGCCCGGCCTAGAGTGCTGTGGCGTCAGCCTAGCTCACAGCAACCTCAAACTCCTGGGCTCAAGCGATCCTCCTGCCTCAGCCTCCCGAGTAGCTGGGACTACAGGCATGCGCCACCATGCCCGGCTAATTTTACTGTATATATTTTTAGCTGTCCATATGATTTCTTTCTATTTTTAGTAGAGACGGGGGTCTCGCTCTTGCTTAGGCTGGTCTCGAACTCCTGAGCTCAAATGATCCGCCCGCCTCGGCCTCCCAGAGTGCTAGGATTACAGGCGTGAGCCACCGCACCTGGCCTCACCAGTGAACTTAATTTTGTAATTGTAATTTTGTGCCTTTTTTTCTTAAGAGGGCCCCACAAAACTGGGATCTTCCCTGAGCCCCTTCCCTCAGGGAGCTTCTAGGATCCACAAATACCCTTGAAACACAGAGAACGAGAAAGGCCGCAGGAGGTACACTGCAGATGGCAGAGCTGTGTGGAACTGCAGGGGGTCCCCAAGTTTATCTTGGGTTATATTCTTGGAAAAGGCACTGCAGATGACAGTGATATAGGTTGAATCTGTCTTTGCCCAGAAACAACGTGATAATGGAAATTTCATTCCTCACCAAGGTCCTGGTGCCCAACTTTTCATAGGCATAAGCATAAACACCATATTTAATCCACTACAAATGATACACCTGTACTCTGTATTTCTTAAACGGAATCTGGGTATCTAAAACAGTTAAACTAGGCAATATGGTAACCAAATCCCATTCTGCTTAATTTAACATATTCAAAAGATTCCTGAGGGAAATGCTGTTTTGGGGAGAGGCAGCCATGGAAAGGACTGGAGATGCCCCTTCCTCCACCCAGAACCTGCACCTGCAAAGACGGAGACGCTCAGAGGTCTAAAGCTGGGACAAGGGTTTTGTGCCCCACGGCACATTTGAAAGCAGACCATCCAGGACTGGGGGACATTGACAGAGCTTGGAGAGCTGAAGCTGGAGCATTTCTTGGAGTGCGGATCCAGAAAGGCTTTCTGAGGGAGGAAATTGCTGAAAAGATACTTGATGGCAGGAAAGAATGGTTAGGCTTCCTGAGACATCAGTCCCAGGGACCCTCAAAGACCTTTTGACTTGACTTTTGACCCACCTCACTGTAACTCACAGGCTGTCAAGAAGACTTTGTCCCTAAGTGCTCGTCACCCACCTCCCATCAGATTCTATGGTTTTCAAACTACAGGTGAAGTCCCATTAGTGGGTTGCAGCAAGTGCTTTGTAAAAAAAAATAAATTTTTTAAATAAAATTTAAAAACTGAAATTAAAATGAAACAGGAACATATTTCATTAATACTTTTCTTCCATTTTCATGCAAACATATGTGTGTGTGCTGAGTCATGGTGTTCAGTGTGTATCTTTACAGAGGTCACTATCAAACCTTGAATATTTATTTCCAAAGCCTACAAATAAAATACACATGGGTTATCCCACATTTAGAATAAAATATTTACCCAACTCCACCCTTTTTACTCTGCATTACATCTGTTGATTGTCTTCTTTTCCAACCAGATTCTATTCATTTCTGGGCATCTCACTTCAGAAATGGTTCCCACGGCAAAGACGTGGCACTCTGTGGACCCTCACCCTCTCCTTCTCTCTTTGCACTGTCTCTGACCCCTACAGTTCTCTTTGTATTTTTCTCTCACAGAAAGATGTCTTTATGGTCTTCCTTCCAATATTTGAATTAGTTCCAACATAGATCTTAGAGCTCACAGGATCTCCAGAGATCTTTCCTACGGTCTGTGCCGGCAGCTACCACCGCGGTCTGTTTTCGCTTTCTAAACTAGTGTTTCTGAAACTGTGTGTGCAAAAGACCCACTTGAGGAACTGATTAAAATGCAGATTCCTGGGGAGGTCTCGAGTGCCGCTCAGGAACTGCATTTTTGAGCATCTCCTCAGGTGATTCTGAGGCAGGTGGTCCAAAGACTGCATTTCGAGGAATGCTACAAACTGTGGAGAAAATTCATCTCCTTCCAGAAAGCTTTCCCTCCTTCGCTCCTGATTCTGATCACTCCACTCCATTTCCCTTCTGCAAGAACAGTCTTGGTTTATACTATTAATACTTTATGTTTATTTGTAATCATAAGCACTTTGCCTGAAAAGTCACTTTCCCTGGGTCTCCTGCTTCCCAGTGATAAACTTCCACAGGAACTGTATCATTCATTGCTATTTCCCCGGAGCATCCCATGCAGGGCAGACTTCCCGTAAACTCTCTCTGCATCGGGCAGAATCCTCCCATGTCTCCCCCCGCCCCCTCCCACCCCGTATCCCCTGGACGGCAGTCCCCACCCAGGAGGGCTCAGGGCAGGGGGTGAACGTGTGAGGTGTCCCTGGATCAATTGAACAGCAGTGCTGACTGTGCGCCTTTGGTTTGTCTGACTTTGTCTTCTCCTCTCACCTCTGTAGGCTTAGGAAGAAGTGAATCAGTAGAAACTGAGTCCATGTGACCCCCTGGGGACTGAAGCTTTATCAGGGGCTGTGACATTCTTCCTGTCCAGAAACACATTGAACAGTAAAGGCTGAGGGCTGAGCAGCAGGGCTGGGCCTCAGCCACACAAGTGAGATGCCCAGGGCACACCTGTAGGCATTAATTTAAGCATTCACTTTGAGGGGCTGACTCTCTACTTGCAGGACCCGAGAGTGAGCGCCTCCCTGACCTCACGCTAGTCCCAGCCCTGCTGGGCAGCCTAAGACAAGCGTCCTGGGGCCTAGATCCTGACACATAGGCCACAGAATGGACAGAGGGAGAGAGGGCTGAGGAGGGGGTGGCCTGAGCACAGTCCTGTTCCCAAGTGAAGCACTTCTTCCGGCAGAGGTCAGCTCTGTCCATTCCCCTGTCCATAGGAGCTGCCCTGCATGATGAGCAACTTGGGTAAAACTGAGCCCCGACTCTGTGCTGGGAGGGTCCAGAGGTCTCATTCCCTCTTGATGAAGCTTCCAGGGGCCACTTCCCCAGCTAGGAAGAGGCCACAACCAGACTCAGCCGTGTGTCCTCTGACTCCAAGTCCACTGGTTTTGGTTTGGGTTTTTTCCCTTTCTTTTCCCTCCCACGACTCTCCCGCCTCTCCTGGAAAAGAGATCCCACAATCCCTGAGAGCCACTTGTCAAAGGGATTAAAATCTTGACTGTCAGAAAGCTCATCCTTATATTTTATCCTTATTGCTTCTGCCACGGATCACATTCCTTCCTGCATCAACCTCAGGGGAGATGAGGAACAGCCCATCTCTGGTCATGAGCCTCTGTATGTGGCCACCTGGGGACCTTTTGGTTTGTGAAGTCTTTTCTGTCTCCTTTTTTTCAGGTATATTAGCCCATCTCCTTTGCTGGAGATTTTTCTTTTCTAAAAGAAGAAAAAAAAAGAGGAAGAAAAAAAGTGGGAGTAAAAAGAGGAGAAACTCCCATCTTCCTGAGCTGAGGGAGACTGAAGGCAGGAGATGGGGGGACCCCAAAATGCTGGGCAGCCTCCTTGTAAGTCAGGACCCTGGACAGAGCATCCAGGTGTGGCTATTGGGCCAAATCCCTTCGTGGGCCCCAGGCCCCTGCCTTTGCCTGGGCAGACCCCACCCTGGAAGGGAAGATGGTGAAATGGCCTCTGGAGAGAGACCCCTTCCCACCTACCCACCTGGCTCACCGGACGCCTTTGCCGCAGAGCAAAGGGATTTTCAGACTCCAGGAGGGAGAACAGAAAGCCGAGAGCCAGGGTCAGGAACCCAGCCCCTGTCCTTCCCTGCCGCCCTGCCATTTCTGAGATGATGTGGTGTCCCCACACACTGAGTCGGGTGGCTGGAGTGAATGACTAATGCATGTCATTTTCAAGCTGCTCTCTCTGCACAGGAAAGTACATTCAGATCCAGGTTTTAATTGTGTGTGATTTTAGCTGAGATGGCGTTAATTTATTTCCTTTGCTACTTCAGCGCTTCTTCCTCTTTCATCACGGTGAAATTATCTGGAATGTATCTTTTTTTTTTTTTCTTAAGGACAAAGAGAAGAAGCTGATCTTGCTCCTTTTCCACTGATTGAAGTTTAGAACATTTTGGGGGCTGCCAGATGCTGTTTTGTGGGTGCTTCAGGATGGAGACCCTATGCTGCCCACTGCCTAACCTCCCTGCTTGTCTACCAACACGTGTGCTGAAGGGGCTGCTTTGTGCTGCGGGACCCCTGCCGGCCGGGCAGACCCCCAGACAAATCCACCCACACAAGGGAGTTTTCAGCCACGTCTGGCTCCTGGCGGTTTCCAAAACGACATGTGCTTTTCTTCCTTGCACAACCTTCAGAGAAAAGGGGAACAACCTGACATTCACAAAGGATTTATTTCATGGAGGAAGGGGACAGTGTTAATCAAAGAAAGACGGGGCAAGAGGCATCTGAGGCCCCCTGCCCGGGGTTCTGAAGGTTGTGCTTTCTGACTTGTTTGGGGAGAGGGTCTATCATTTGAGAAAGTGGGTAGGGTCAGGGTGACTATGATAACCCCCTAATAGAATGCTTTTAATTCTTTTTCTTTTCACTCAAACTCTATTTGTGATAAACATAAAATACCACACATCCTTTCAGAGATTCTGCTGCATTTTGTTCCAGAACTTTGTTCTCCATAGAAAGTTAGTGCTTTTCTCTGTATCTACACTAAGACCATTTTATCAAGCCTAACTTACTCTAGTTTTTTATTACAAAAATTAAATAATTTTTACTTTACAAATATAGAACAATAGTATCATTTTGAATATACTTTTTCAAATGCTACTTAAGTCCCACATTGGAGATTAAGCTTCCCAACCCCTCCCCATTGGAGAGTCACTGAGCTGCTGCCCCAGTGTCTAGCACAGGAAATCAGAAGAGCATTGGCCATGTCAGCTGGGACCGTTCAAGGAAGCTTTTGTCTCTTGTCCAAG
>CM052450.1:20485194-20550980 GCA_028533085.1 Varecia variegata | reverse complement strand
TGGAGCAGGACTGTCTTGGGGGGACAGCCCCACTCATTACCACCCTCAGCCCATACTCTGGGACCCGGGAGACTTGAAGGTGACTAGATGTAAATCTGGGTCCATTTGGAGGAGACTTCTGAGTCAACAGTTCCTTTTGGGAGGCCATGGTGACATTCTGGGACACCCTTCAGCTAGCCTATGCCTAGTGTAGCTGTCCCCAGTACAGGAACTTCTCAGTGGGTAATTGTTCCCCTAAGAGAAGGGTCCACGAGCTTCAGGAAAAGTGTTTATGGGCCATTAGGAATAGCTTCCATCTCCCTGAGTAGGTTTACAACATGAGAAGGATTCCTGTCTTAGCAGGATAGGAGTCAAAGGACCCTTCCCCATTACTGAACTTGAGTTTCAACTCTGAAGAAAGACTTCCCTACCAACCTGTCTAGCACCAGATGTCAGGCTGACCCGTGTCCTCCCCTCCAGTCCCAGCTCCGGGGCCATCAAGCACACAGGCCTGGAGCAGGTGTCCCAGCAACTCTGGGAGCTCCCCAAGAGCAGGGACCCAGCCCTCCTCCCCCTCCCCAGGGTAATCAGTACACAATTCAACTGGGGAGTCGGGGCCATGACTCAGTTTTGGCTTTGGTCAAACTACAAATGGCAGAATACCTAGGGTTTCCTTGATCCCAAGATGAAACAAACTTAGGAAAGTTCCAGTTTCCTTGTGGGCCTGGAATCACAATGAGCTGTAGGGTGGTACGCAAGAGGGGGTGTGACCCCGTCTCCCCTGCCCTGACTTTTCTTCTCCTGCCGCCCAGGCAGGGGCGGTCAGGTTGGGGAGCGGTCAGGTTGGGGTGCGGGCTGTGAGTGCCAGCGCGTGGGTGACTTGTACCCAGCGCTAATGCTCTCGGGATCTCTGCTCCGGTTGTGCTGTGGCAGAAGAAAAAGGCCTAACGCCAAGGCGTTCCTCCCTGCTGTCCCCAGCGCAGTATTTTTCCACCTACTCCTCTGGCTTCAGTATTGATTTAAATAGAGAGAAGGCAGGTGGGGAGGGAGAGGAGCGCAACCCAGGGAACAAGAGGCAGACTACGGCAGAGAGGGGAAGAGGAAGAGGAAGGGGGGACGTGGTGGGCGGGGAGAGAGGCAAGGTGAGTAGAAAAGAAATGTGAGCTGAAAAGATGAGCTGAGGAAGTGGGGGCAAGGCGAGCGGGGGAAGCTCAGCTTTGCGGGTGCTCGGCACAGACTCCTCCCCCAGCAAGGGACGATCTGCCTCCCTGGGGTCCCTCTGGAGCCCAGCACACCCATCCCGGGAAGGACGGAGCAGGCTGTGCCCGTGGTCCTATGGCAAGGCCCTGGGGTTTCGTGGGCCCACCTGGTGGGAGACCTCTCCCCTGCCTGCACGGCCGCCACGCCTGGCACACAGACCGCGTGCCTGCTGCTGCATTCCTCTCCGTAGATGAGGCAAGGGCGTGAGGAGCTTTCCTTTGTCTGCTCCAGGCCAGAGGGGTGCTCTGGAAGGAAACCCCATTCCCAGCCCTGGCAGGTGGCCCTGGGCCTCAGTGCAGTGCCTAGCCAGGACAGGTGCAGGCTCTCTGGGGTGATCCTCACACCTGGGCCTCTGCTGTCCCTGGTCATCCCTTTCTGTCCCGGGGCTTGGGCTTAGTAAAAGGCTCACACACAGTGGTGTTTACGGGCACTGTTGGATTTGTCTGTGTTGCCATGACAACAGTGAGGGCTGCCCCTGTTTTCTCTTCCACCCCATACTCTGCTCCTTTCACAGGCTAAAAACCTGTCTGTGTCTCTCGCCCAACCGAATACTAACCAGGCCATGGACTGACACTTTCTCTCTCTCCCTCTCCCCCGACCCTCTCTCCCCACTCCGTCCACCATTATTCCTAATTTCCTTGGGACTGAAACCCCCCTTCTCTGTTTCTCCCTCTGGAAGGAGTAAAGTTGTGTATGTTTCTCTTCTAAGACTGCAAGTTCCCGAGAGCTGGGAGCAACCACTGGGGCTGGGAGGGCCCCATGCTGTCCCTGGGGCAGCGGGTGAAGGGCCTTGGGCTAGGTCTGTGGCAGTGGTGGGGGCTCAGGTCCCAGCACTCTCGGAGAGAAGCCGCCCTCTCCTTCTTCCAGGTCTTCCCTCCACACACCCCGTCCTTGTCCCGGAGCATGGGCAAGGACCCATCAGCCTCCTCTCCCCCAAAGACCTGCTGCTCTCTGTCTTCCAATCCCTGGTCAAGACGCCACGTGACCTCACACACCAGTACCCCCAGGAGTGCTGATCCCCACTGGCTTCTGTGGTGCCCGTGTCTGTGTTCTGTGCTGGGTTCATGGGTCCAGCCTCCTCAGCAGCCCCGGGGCGGCATTTTTCTGTCCAGCACAACTCGCTGTGCCCCCTCACCCCCAGCAGCACCCTGTCCTCTGGAGAACCCGTTCTGTGTAGATCACAGGGCTGGCCCGCCCTCCCCTCTCCCGCCGGTCCCACCTGCCCGCAGGGATGGGCACCTGGCCCAGGCAAGGCCAAACAGCGCCTTGGCTGACATCAGGATGTGGGACTCTCTCTCTGCGCTGTGCACTGGAGGACAATTTAGGCTTGGGCTCTCAGGGACCACATTTCCTATCAATGAAAAGAAACCAATAAATGGCAGGAAACAGTGTCATGACTAATATATCATGTTTACCCATCCTTCCGGGAATTCCCCGAGGGCAAGAGACATGTCACCTCTGCCAGACTGGAACTCCCTGGGGGCGGGAGCTCCCCAGGGCACCAGTGTCTCTTTTAAGCAGATTAGGTGCTAAAGTCCTGGTAGTGTGATTGGTAAAATACCAGGCATTTAAAGCTCATCACTGAGGGCTTAATGCTTTATTTGGATATTGTTATTTAAAAAAGTCACCTGATTATAAGCTCCACCTGGGTGGTATCTGTCTTGCTCACGGTTCAAGGTGCTGAGTTTAAAAGGAATGACGAGGCAGTCTTTGCCCTTGGGGAGTTCACAGTTCAGCAGCAGAACGTGTCCCTGCCGTGGGGTCCCCGCTGGGCATGGGGAGAAACAGCAGCACCATCTGAGGGCAGGTCTGGGAAATCTTCAGAGAAAAGACCCCAAGCCAAGTCCTGAAAGAGACACAGGTGTTTGTCATCTGGGCAGGGTGGACAACGGCGTCCCAGACTGGGGCCAGGCGCTTGGGAGCTGCAGGTGGGTGCCAGGTGTGGGGAGAGGCAGGCTGAGTCACCCCCAGGTACTCAGGGACGTCTTCCATTTCACTCCTCTGCGGTTCAGAATCTACAGTGCTTCAGGGCAGGGTGACGATGCTGGACCGGGCTCCATGTCCACGGTGACCTCCTTCCTTGGCCCTCACCCGCGGGTCACCATCAGTCAGAACTCTCAGTTGCAACCACCAGGAGCCAAATCTCTGTTAGAGGCACAGGGAAAATACTAAATTTATGGAAAGATAACCAGTGTGACATATTTCATCAGCTTAGGGTACAAAGAAGGTCACAGATCTTTTGATACTTAACTCAATCCTTTAAGCAACCATCTGCCTGATGGAGCAGGAGGTCCAGTATCTCTCTTGATGCCCTTCAAGACGTCTCCCCCCTGGCATGTCCCCTGGCAATGGACAGATAGGCCCCAGGGCTTGTGCAGTGTGAGGGGCCAGTGAACGGTCACTGGAGAGCCTGCCCCGTCCCCGGTCCCATCGCTGCTCCCGAAACGTCGGCTCCACCTTGGGCTCACACAGGCTGTCCTGTTGCTGCCTTCGTGCCCTCGCTGGTCAGACGCCCACACAGGGACGTGCCACCCCTGGGCCCCCATGTCGTGTGAGTGAGCTTGTACTCACCTGCTCCGCCACTGTCCCCACAGGTCACCAGCTCAGCAGCTGAGTCTGGGAGAGTTTCTAGCCACAGCCACGCTCTGTGCCCGAGCCAGTCACTTCCCCCCAGGTGATGTGGGCTCCAGGGTGAGGGCAGATGACGGGGCTGTGCTGCCCATGGTCTACTCGTATTAGAACCACCTGGGGGGCTTCTTCAGGCACAGATTGGGGGGCCTCACCCTCAGACATTCTGATTCCGTAGGTCTTAGGTGGGGCCCAATAATTGGTATTTCTAGCAGCTTCCGCAGGATGCTGATGCCGCTGGTCCGTGGAGCACACCTGGCTCAGCGTTGTCTAGTCTCCGTCAGGATGCGGCCTCCCTCAGGGCTCCTGCTGTCTGTTCTCAACAGTGAAGTCCAAGGTCATTACCAGCTCAGTCCATCAGGACTTACTGAATTAGAGTAAGTAAGAGATCAGCGTCTGGATCCTTTTCTTTCCAGGGGCTCCCTGGGCCCTGTGCAAGTCTGCCTACTTCCTCCCCATCCACCTGTGAACCCTCTGTGCTGGCACTTCTCAGAGCAGGGTCCCCAGACCAGCGGCAGGAGCGTCACCCGGGAACTCATTAGAATTCCAGACTCTCGGGCTCCACACAGACCTACGGTTCTGTGCTGTTATGTGACTGCGGGTCAGGTGCGGCCACGAGAGGAGACACGGAGAGGCTAGGGAAACAAGGTCTGCTACACTCACAGGGCCCTGAGACAGGAGGCACAGCATGGCACACGGGACCTACGGGAATGTTTCAGGGTGGTCCAGGGGCAGAAGGGGCAGGAGCCCTGGCCTGTATTGGGGTTTCCATGGGCGAGGCGGGGCAGGGCGAGCAGATTAGGATTGGCTAGTGTGGATAATTTCAACAAGCTCTAAGCTACAGAAATGGTCCCTAGGTGCCTGCTACTGGCCCTGGCGTGATTAGGGCAGAGGAATTTTTTTTTAAACAGAGTCTCACTCTGTTGCCTGGGTAGAGTGCCGTGGTGTCAGCCTAGCTCACAGCAACCTCAGAGTCCTGGGCTCAAGTGATCCTCCTGCCTCAGCCTCCTGAGTAGCTGGGACTACAGGCAGTGCCAGCACACCCAGCTAATTTTTCTATTTTTAGTTGCCTGGCTAATTTTTTTCTGTTTTTAATAGAGATGAGGAGTGGGAGGGGTCTCACTCTTGCTCAGGCTGGTCTGACTCAGGCGAGGGCAAAGGAATGCCACTTCCTGGGGTACAAGGGCCAGACACCGGGGTTCTGGCTCTGGGTTGGCCAGTTCGCATATCCAAGGCTGAGCCCTCTGCTCTCTCCAAGAATTTGCCTAGCTCAGGGAGGAGCAGTCTCTCTCCAGACAGAAAAGTTGTTAAACATCAAAACATCATAATATAGAGAAAGTTCAAAATATAAACAATACACCTACTGATTCAGAAACTCTGGGTAGGGCTCAGCTCTCTGAGCAAGCTTCCAGGCGACTGCGATGCACACTGAGGTGTGAGAACCGTCACTATTCCAAGAGGTATTAGAAGGGCGGCTGCCGTGGAGCCGTGAAAATAGGTCCTGCAAGATGTTTCTGCACGGATGCCCCTCCCCTAACTCTACCTGAGCAAGAGGGGCACTCAGGTGACTTTCCAAAGGTAACTTGCTGTAGCAATCCTGCAGCTGTCAACTACATCACGAGAGGAGGAGGGCACCGGGGGGCTGGTGGCCGAGGGATGCTGTCAAGCCTTGTCCCGCCAGCCCCGCCACTGCCTGGCTCTGCGTCTTTGGGCCTGTCTCGAACTTCTCTGTGCTTCCTCAGCAGAAGGCGGGGACTGAACTTAATGGTCTCCAGGGTTTCCTGCAGCCCTGCCTTTTCTCTTCTCCTTATCACTCCCAGGTCCTTATCTGTAAAATAGGCTGATGCCCACCCCTGGGATTACAGCTGCGAGGAAATGAGGCGATGTGTGCGGAAGCACTCAACATCTGGGAGAGGCTTGATAAATGTTAGTTGAATTTGAAATTACTCTCTGATCCTTCCAGTTCTGCTAAAACTTTCCTTTTCTTCTTGTTTCTGCCCCCACTCTGTGCTCACACGGGGCCTCCAGGGGCCCTCTCCTCTCCAGCGTTGTCTTCTCTCTACAGAATTAGCATCCTCACACCCTGCAAACGTTGTGGGAGAGGAGCCCCCCACATGCTTCCTCGGGAAGCCCGGGATGGAGGGAAGGACTGGAGCGCGGTCTGCGCCAGCTCCAGGTGGCTGGAAGGCCTGGGCCACGATGACAGGGCTGCCCACCGGCCTCCACCCCTGTACTCAGCTCTTCCTGCTAAGCCCAGATTCCGTTTCCTCCTCCAGGCCCCAAATAACCCCTCTGAGGAGCAGCCTGGAATATCTGAGGCCCAAGGAGGACCCTCGTGTCTCTTCACTGCCTGTCACCAGCCCCCTCTGCTCCTCCCTCCCCCCCTGCCAGGGCACCTCTGCCAACGGCAGGTTATTTATATCCCAGAGCAGCTGCTGACAGACAGCTGGGAGCTGGGAGGCGTCTGACAGGGACGGGCGAGGCAGAGATGACAGGGTGGTGGGCGGCACTGTCACTCTTCGCAGGACTGCTGGGCAGAGCCTCCTCCCCTTCACCCAGGGAGGTGAGACTTAGGCTGACAGGGGACATCTGGGAAGGGACACTTCACCGGGAAGACAGGAAGGGCTATGAAACTCAGGCACGGGCAGCAGCTGGGGTGCAGGCAAGAACTTTGCCCCAGTTGAACTTTTCCAGAAGGGGTGGGAGCAGCTGTGGCTTGGTCACCTGGGCACTTGCCCATGGCACGTGCTGCTCACAAGCTATATGACCTTGGGTAAGTCACGAACTCTGGGTTTGGGTTCCTCTGAGTTAAATGAGATGGGCGGATGAGATATTCACTAAGTTTTCTTCCAGCCACGTTAGTGTCACGTTTACAAACACAAACCCTAGAACCTTTGAATCCTGGCTCTACCACTTGCTTGCTGTGTGACCTTGAACAATTTACTTAACCTCTCTGTGCTTCCATTTCCATTTCTGTAACATGGTGGCTCTTAATAGTACCCACATCAAGGGGTTTTTGCAGGGATGCAATGAGTTAATCAACACAAAATGGGTTTAGAGCAGTTCCTGGCCATGTAGCTTAAACAACCAAAGTCTGTGATTCTTCAGATGTATTTTCTCGCTTTAAGAAGATAACTGACTATCAGAATTATCAAGAGAGAAGGTTGCGGACCTTTTTTATATATTTCAGGGGAAAGGGAGAGGTTTTATGAGTTTATACGCCTTGTGTTATCAAATGGGTCAGCTGCAAAGTGGGAAATGTTTAGGCCAAACCCACGTTTGTTCTGAGCTCGAGTCCCGGTCTGCTGACCTGTGCCTCCACCTGTCCTCTCTGTTGTTTGCTCCAAACAACAAAAGGTTGTTGTTCTCTTTTTCCAACTCTGTCTCTGTCATTCTCCCTCTCTTTCCCTCTCCCCAGCTCTTGTCTTCCTTTTAACCCCTTGCCAGCTTTCTATTTTAAAAACTAATACCTGGTCTTGGAGAGAACAGAATCCCAAGCATGTAATTAAGTCCCTGGGCACAGCTGTGCCTACAGCATCAGCCTGGCTGTCAGGGTGGGGTGGGGCCAAAC
Organism: Varecia variegata; assembly: GCA_028533085.1. Lineage (NCBI taxonomy): Eukaryota > Metazoa > Chordata > Mammalia > Primates > Lemuridae > Varecia > Varecia variegata. The sequence goes on along the minus strand of CM052450.1, from coordinate 20,543,542 downwards.
AGGAATCCGGGGTGGAGGTGACCTGGGAGCAGGTGGCCCGTTGTCCACCAGCTCCGAGCGCCGCTCCCCAGTGATGGACACTCGGGGTTTGCAGCGACCCCTCAGCTGCAGGGTCTGGGAGCAGTTGAGGCTGGTGTGGATAATGTCGCTTTCTCTCTTTTGCCAATCTTGGCCCTCTGCTTAGAAAAGGAGTATCCCCATAACAGAGGATGGGGAGAGAGGGAAGCAGAGGAAGCTGACAGGTTACCATGGAAACCAGCTGAACACAAACTCTTAGCTTCAGCTAATACTTGACTTGCAAAAATACTTCCATAGCCACAACTTAAATGAAACACACACACACACACACACACATCCCTTTAAAAAAAGAATAAATGTTGACTCATTCTTCTCTAATCATAGCAATTAGGTTCTAATGTTGGAGTCCAGATTAGAGGTAAGGATGACATGAATCTGTTCTCTTTTAAAGAAACCTCTTTGCACTTCACTCTCTTTTTGGAAACCCAGGGCATTGGTTCCAACATCCTAACGTTGCCCAGAAGTCATATAGGAGGATTACAGCCCCGAGTCTCTTAATCCTTTGCTGAGTCACGGTGGCCCTAGACGGAAATTGTCTGATTCGAAAGACTCCCCTGCCATTGGCCGATCCCACAGCACTGGAGAAGAAGTGTCAAAATGATTGTCATGCATTAAACATTTCCTGATCATCCACTATGTGCCAAGTGCTGGGAATTAAAAATTATAATAAAAATAATAAAAAATCTGCTTTCTGTCATCAAGGAGCTCGTAACCCAGACAGTAGGAGGTATGATACCAATGACTGGTTGCTAATAATACGGAGTCCACATTGCAAGTGGTTTTTATGGATGCACAGGTATGGCATCCAGGGTGACCCCTATGATGTCACACTTTCTTAAGGGGCGACCGTGAGAATTGGGGCTTGGCAGAGAAAGAGCTGACCTAAGACCATGTCTCCCAACACTCCTAGGCCTCCCTCTGCTTCATACACCCCAGTCACAAGACTGCCAACCTCTGTCCCTCCCCAGGGTCACTGCCTCCTCAACGCCAAAGCGACCTGCCTGTGTAGGGGGTGGACTTCGCACTATAGATTCCTCCTGGACACAACGCAGGTGTTGTAGGACCCACAGTGGGAAGGGAACTGGGGAAGATGTCTTCCAAGGGAGCATCCTGCCCGTGTGTTCCCTCCACACTGCTCCCAGTGGTAGCGCTTTGAAGCATCCAAACCCCATTTACCAGGTCTGGGGAGGGTACAGGTGCATGAGGTCGCACAGCTGTTTTGGGGTACAGCCTGGACGCTCCCCAGCGAGGTCTGTGGGTCGTTCCGGAGTCCATGAGCTCTCAGTCTGTGATCCCTCCTTTCCCGCCACCCGCCAGCGATCCTGAATTCGGTGCATTCTTTTTCCACTTCAAGGTTGGATTTCCATCTCCTCTCCCCACGGCTGGAAAGTGTCCCTAATCACTGGAGAATCTAATTACCGCTCCTTCTACGGGAGCTCTGGGTCTCTGTTATGCAAATGTGGCCATAATTGTGTCAGGCAGGTTTTGTTGTCGGTTTATCTTTCCTCTCCCCGCTTCTCCCCTCCACAGTCCCCTCTTTCTTATTGTGGAGGCCCCTGAGGTCCCAGCTCCCCAGCCGCGGAAACCGCCTGGATTACCCACTCTGTGTCGGGAGCCCCAGCACGCCCGCCGAGGGCAAACAGAGGGAAATAAACAGCATTTAGTGGAATTTATTTTATTTCTTTGGAGATGCAAATCAGAAGGTTCCAGATGAGCTCTGGGAACGTGTGTGGGGCGGGAGGAAGTTGGCTCCGGGAAGAGGGGCAGAGTCTGGGGTGGGGGGAATAGGACCCTCTGCAGCCCGAGGGGCCCCTGATTCCATAGGGGGGGGAACCGGAAGCTGCGCCAACACCCAACCCGCCACATTGTCATTTTGTCGCGTTAACAGTTTCTGGGCCCTTTCTGGGTCGAGGCAGTTAGGACACTCTGGCCTGTTTCACTCACAGCCTTGGATGTGGGGCCCTCAGAGGGGCGCGACTTTCCACCCCTCGGGAAAATCCGGGGCTGGCCTCCTTACCTGCCGTCTCCCTGGGAGAGCCGACCTCGTGCCCGGCAGAGCAGCGGACACACTAGCCACGTGCCTCCAACCTAGTGGAGGGAGACAGACAATTCACAAACGCATCATAGCAGGCGGCAAGGAGCGCTAAGAACAACCAGGAGGAGAGGGTAAGAGTGACGGGGATGGTGCAGTATGGCGAGGGGGTCTAGGCACTCTGAGAAAGGGACATTTGGACAGAGCTCAGCAAAGCATGAGGCTGGAGGCGCAGGCCCGACTCCACCTGGCAAGCCAAGGTTTCCCACCCAGATCTTCTCCTGCTTGTCCAGGATCAGGTAGGAAAGTGCTGAAAAGCCACAAGCCTGCTCTCTGGAGAGAGAGGTTTCCCTGGCAGAGGGAAGCCAAGGGAAGAGTGCCTGGCTGCTCAGGACCGGCCTGGGGTCCAGTGGCTGGAGCAGGGTGAGGGGTGGGGTGGGAGATCGGAGAGATCAGAGCTCTCGGCCTTGGGGTCGTCTACAGGTCTTGGGTTTTACTCTGAGTGAGAGGGAGGCCTTTGGAGGGTTTTAAGCAGAGGAGCGACACAACATGATATTTTATGACAATTCTAGCTGTCATTTGGCAGGCTGTGCAGGACAGGGCTGGAAACCCAGTTCAGGAGGTTTGCAAATGCAGTGGTGCAATGGAAGTGGCAGGAAGTCGTTGGATTGTACGTAGGATGTGAGAGAAAGACCGGATCAAGGATGACGCCCCAGGTTTGGCCTGAGCAAGTAGAGCCACGGTTTACTAGGCTGGGAAAGAGAGAGGAAGGATTAGGCTTCAGGAGGGAATCAAAGTTCCTTTCGAGAGATGTTAGGTTTGATAGCCCCTTAGATATCCAGGTGGCATCAAGAAGGCAGCTGGAAATTGGAGTGCGGAGTTCAGAGGAAGAGGTCTTGGCTGGAGATATAAATTTGCATATAGATGGTACTTAAAGTAATGAGAATAAATGAGATTACCTGGAGAGTGAATGCTGGCAAAGGAGAAGAGGCCTGAGACAGCCCTGCTGCACTCACTGTTTGGAGTTTCTCTCTGGCAGATTGGTAGTGTAGGAGAGCGCGCCATCTGGGTAAACTGAGGACTGGATTTCAAGCATCTTAACACCCTCATCCCCACCCTTACTCAGCCTTCAGGGCCCTGGATCCTGGAGAGGTGAACTAGGCAACCCAGTGTCCTTATAGGAAATGGAGACAAAGGACTATCTAAGGTGTGACCCGGACAAGTCACTTGCTTCCCAGGTCTTGCTTTTCGCCTCTGTAAAAGGCGTGGGAAATGCTTGGTTGACAAGGTTGACTCCAGAGAGTCTAGTGCCTGCAGCAGACGTCACTGACCTCAGGGAGGTGGTTGGGTTGATATCCCGTCCCCCTCATCTGGCTGTCATTATCCACAGTATACAGTTGATTCTCTTTATTCATGGATTCTCTATTTGCAAATTCCTACTAATCAATATCTGTTTGTAATCCCAAAATCAATACTCATGGTACTTTGGTGGTTATTTGGAGACGTGCCCAGAGCTTCAAAAACATCTGCCCACTGTGTTTGTTACTATCTGAGGTCAAACGAGGCTCCGTTCTGCCTTCCTGTTTTAGCTGTCATATTGTAAAGTGTCCTCTTCGCAGTCTGTTTAGTGTCACATTTTCTCCTTTTTTTTTTTTTTTTGCTTTTTGTTGGTGATTTTGCCATTTAAAATGAGCCCCAAGTGTGGCGCTGAAGTGCTGTCTAATGTGCCTAAGCACAAGAAGGCCGTGACGTGTCTTACAGTGAAACACCTGGGTTAGAGAAGCTTCATTCAAGCGTGCGTAATGGCACTGCCGGCTGTGAGTTCAGTGTCAATGAATCAGCAATATATAATAAATAAGGTGTCTTTAAACAGAAATACACATAAGGTTATGCACTGATTGTTTGATAAAAAACATTGTGACCAGATGCTCACAGGACCCTAACCCTGTATTTCCTCTAGGAGCAATTTTTCAGTATTTGCTAATTCAGTGTTTACAGTGATTTATAGAATTTACCTGCTGCAATTGATGAGAATTACTTGTTCTTCAACCCTAGTATGTACCCACATCAAGCAGTTTCAGAATTACTAAGCCCTACCTGTGTGAGGAGCAAATTTACTTCCTACGGTACTTGTGGGCAGTTCTTGTCTGTAGTCTTACAGGACGCACTCAGAATTGCTTTCCAAAGTTACTTAGGTTATTTTCTATGTCTTTCAGTATAATTCTATGATTCATTTGTAATACAGTTTGGCTTATTTCTTAGTTTGTATTCCAAGTGGGGTTCCCCCAACATTCTGATCAATTTTTTAAAATTTGCATATAGTAACATGCACTTTTTTGTGGTATACAGTACAATTGGTCTCGACAAAGCATAGAGTCATGAATCTATCACCACAGTCATGATAAAGAACAATCTTATTACTCCAAAATGACCTTGACCTGCCTCTTTATGGTCAGACACTCTCCCACCCCTAGCCCCTGACAACCACTGATCTATTTTTTGTCCCTACAGTTACGCCTTTTGCAGAATGTCATATAAATGGAATTATGCAATATGTAACCTTTTGGATCTGACTTTTGTGACTTAGCAAAATGCATTTAAGATTCACCCATGTCGTGTCAGCAGTAGTTTGTTCCTTTTTACTGCCAAGTAGTATTTCACTCTATGGAGGTACCATGGTTTATCTATTTGCCAGTTAAAGAACATTTGGGTTGTTCCAGTTTTTGGTAATTATAAATAAAGCTGCTATAACCATTTATGTACAGGTTTTTATATGAACATGAGTTTCCACTTTTCTTGATAATAGCAGAGTGGGGTTGTAGAGTCGTATGGCAGATGTATATTTAACTTTTTAAGAAATTGCCAAACTATTTTCCAAATGGCTGTACCATTTGTATTTCCATGAACAATGAATGAGAGTTCCAGTTGCTCCACACCTGCACCAGCACTTGGTATTATCAGTCATATTTATTTATTTATTTGCTATTCTAATAGATTTATAGTGGTATCTCATTGTAATTTTAATGTAACACTTCTCTAATGACTAATGATGTTTAGCATCTTTTCATTTGCTTATTTTTCATTCGTATATCTTCTTTGGAGAGGTGCTTGTTCCAATCTTCTGTCCGTTTTTTTAATGAGTGTTTGTTTTCTTATTGTTGTGTTTTGAGGGTTTTTGATATATTGTGGATACAAGTGCTTAGTCAAAAATGTGATTTGCAAATATTTTCTCCCCATCTGTGGCTTGTATTTTTATTCTATTAATAACAGTGTCATTTGCAGAGCAAAATTTTAAATTTTGATAATATCCAATTTATCTTTTTTTCTTTTATCAATAATGCATTTGGTATTTCATCTAAAAACTCTGCCTAACCAAGGTCACAAACACTTTCTCCTATGCTTTCTTCTAGATGTTTTATAGTTTTATGTTTTACATATGATCCACATGTAAAATGATCCATATAATCCATTTAAAGTTAATTTTGAGTTAATTTTTGTATAAGTTGGGAGGTTTAGGTTGAGATTCATTTTTTGCATATGTTTGCCCAATTGTTCCAGCACCATCGTTGAACAGACTAACCTTTGAGTGGTCTTTTTTCATCAGTTAAGGGAAAAGACTGAGTTCCACAGTGGGTTGGAATTGTGGGAACTGAAGAAAGCACAGGGAGGGTGGGGGATCAGAGAGATGAGATGGTCCATGGACCGAATAATTCACCAGCAGCTCAAAACCAGACGCGGTCAAGAGAATGTTTAAGTCACCCAGAAAATCATGGAAATCTAAGGGAGCTTTGCACTTTCCAGAAGTCATTAAAGTGGGGAGAGGGCTGTTGAGCCAACCTCAGGCAGGTCTTCCAGGGAGGAGTGAGCCTAGCCGATGTCCCAGTGCCCAACAGTGAGGTGCACCCCATCCCCGGGCTTGGGCCCCTCGGAGTGGGGGGGTGAGGTGGAGGCTTCAGCCTGGGCTGGAAGCCAGGTGACTCATCGGCCCAGGGTGAGCACCTGTCTGGGAAGGTTGTTTGTTTGCTCTCGCAGTGAGTCCCGACGTGATAACAGCACCAAGGTGTCCCGGTGCTTTGACTGTTCTCTCCCTGGGTTCTTAATGGAGATTGACAGACCCTGGAGTCCCAGGTAATTCCATTGTCAGTTTCAGCAGCCTCCTGCACCTCATTAGACAAAAGCAGAGAGAAATGAGCAAAGAAGGAACGTCAGCCCCAGAGCAGGGGGGCCTGTTAGAGTAAGCAGCTTTCAGGAGATGACAAGGTAGTGAGAAAATTACCTGGGCCTTCCAATCAGCCACTTTAGGGCCTAGGTGGGAAACTGGGGGCTCTGCGGAGCTCAGAGTGGAGCTGGTGTGACTGTCTGGGTTCAGAGGCAGGACCTTTTCTTTGCGGGGCAGACTGAGGGGAGGCGGACTGTCTTTTGGATCCGTCAGTGTTCGGTTCAGAGGCTCCTCTCGGGAGCCGAACAGGACAGGTGTCTCTGGGTGGCTCGGGTTTGAGTGGCAAGTGGATACAGTGTCAGGGTCCAGGCCTTATTCAATTTACCTAGACCTTGAGGATCTCACTCACAATAGGTAAATTACAACAGACCATGGGAGAGAGAATCGTGGGCCTGTAAGAAGACAGGAATCCATCACTGTCTCACACTAGTATCCTGTCCCCGTCCCCGGCCAGAAGCACACACATTTCCATAGATACACACATAACACACCTGTCTTGGTTCACTCAGGCTACTGTAACAAAAATACTTTGGATTGGGTAATTTATAAACAACAGAAATTTAGTTCTCACAGCTCTAGAGTCTGGGAAGTCCACGATCAAGGTGTCAACAGATTTGGTGTCTGGTGAGGGCTTGTTCTCTGCTTCAAAGGTGGTGGCTTCTTGCTGTGTCCACAGACAGCAGAAGGGACAAGGCAGCTTTTTTCAGCCTCTTTTATAAGGGCACTAGTCCCATTCATGACAGCAGAGCCCTCGTAACTTAATCACTTCCCCAAAGGCCTCATCTCTTAATATGATCACATTGAGTATTAGGTTTCAACATGTGAATTTTGGGAAGACATCAACTTTCAGACCATAGCAACACCCAACACTTACACTACAAGCTCATGTGCAAATACATACAACACTAACTCATCTACTCATATGTATTTTTAAACACAGAGAACACTAGACCAAACATGTATGCCAATTTCATATACAGCCACACACATGGGATCACGCTAAAAGCACTTGTCTACACGGTTTTTGCCTGTGGCTTATGGCATCTTTGCTTTCTATTTACATCTTGGATCTCTACTGCTCACACACACTTTCACACCCACCCACCATTCTCACAACACACAGCACGTACTCAAACACCCGTGCCACAAACACATTCACATATACACACGCTGCAGTCACATTTGCCCAAACATACATGCCTCTTCTCTTTTTGCCATGGACGAAAGCTCTTGACCAGACGTGGTTATCAGATGCCTGCCCATCCTCTGCATGTGCGTACACCTCTGTATCTCTCTCCAGCCGGCTTGCAACAGGCCAAGTCAGTGTCTACACGGACGAGCAGAGCGGAGAGTGTTTTCCACCTCCCTCCGGTCATTGACATGCAGCACCTGTCCTGTCTTTAGTTCTCTGCACTCCAGCTTCGACTGGGTTGAATGCCAGAGTCTGCCTGGCACAGAGCCCAGAGAAGTAGCCCAGAAGCAATTGTCCTGTGGGACTAAACCTCCACGAGCCCGGAATGGGTGCATGCCAACTCTGGAAGGACCGTCAAGGAAAGAGGCCACTGTAGGTGACACCCACTCCTCACCAGTGCTCACCAGAGCCACGAGGTGAGCCAGCACATGGCATCCTCTTTGCATCCCTTCCTTTCTGCTCAAAATTCTGGTCATTTTTGGCGCTCGAGGCCTTTCCCAAGCCAAGAAGAGTAAGTGAGGCCTGCAAGAGACAGCAGCTTAGAGCGCCCAGGATCAGAGTCTGGGCTACTGCATTTTCCCTCAGCCTTTGCTTGTGAAGGAGGGGGGATGCAGGTGTTCAGGAACCCCTGTAAGTACTTCATAAACATCCCATTCAATCCTCGCAACACCCCTGTTAAGTGAACATTACTGTCTGCGTTTTATAGTCAGGGAATTTGAGGTTTTGAGAGGCCGAGTAGCTTGCGCAAGGTCACACAGCTAATAAATAGCAGAGGTAGGATTTGAACTCAGGTCTCGGTTTCCCAAGCCCTTGCCTTTCTCATGCTACCAAGCTTGCATTTCTCACCACCGTGGAATGCAAATTCTGCCCATATATCTGTTGTCTAAGCCTACAGCCCCTTTCTGTCTCTGTCCGTCTGTCAACTTTAAACTGTTGCCAGACTGAAACGGCAGGAGCTGTGCTCATCAGAGTCATTTCATCGTGTTCAGCATCCTTCCGGGAATATATATCATAGACTAGTTCAAAAAGAAAAAGTAACGGGTCCACGAATTTCACATCGTATCTGACGTCAAGAGACCAAGTTCTAGGTCAGTTCTTAGAAAAGAACAGACTGCAAAGAGACCTGGTCTGAAGGAAAAACATTGTTTTCACTACAGCACACTTCTGTGACCAGATGCATGAGGACTTTCCCTCACCCACTAAGCAATTCTGCAGTGGACACCAACTGGATGTCCCGTAATTCGATTCCGTTCTGACACTGTCTACCTGGAGATGGTGTCAGACCCACAGGTTGGAGGGCTCAGTCCCACGAGACTGCTTCCCCTTCAGTCACCAGGTGCAAGCCCTAGGTTGTGACCTGTGCTTCTCACCAACCCACTATAAATCGGGCATTCCCATGACCCCCTCCTTGGGTTCAGTTAATTTGCTAGAGCAGCTCACAGAACTCGGGGAAACGCTTACATTTCCCGGATTATTGTGAAGCGTCTGTGCTCTCCTGGTGCACCGCCTGCCAGGCACCCTGTGCTCAGCAATCTGGGAGCTCTCTGCACTCAGTTATTTTGGGCTTTTATGGAGACTTCATTATATAGGCATGGTTGATTACATCATCGCCATTAGTGACCTACTCAACCTTCAGCGCCCTCCCCTTTCCAAAGGTTCTCATCTGGGCTTGGTCTTCCTGGTGCCCAGCCCCCATCCTGAAGCTATCTAGGGGCCCCCAGCCACCAGTTCTCTCATTAGCATACAGGAGATACTCATCACTCCAGAGATTCCAAAAGTTTTAGGAACTGTGTGCCAGGAACCAGGGGCAGAAACCAAATATGTATTTCTTATTACATCACAATATCACACCTGGGTTTGAATCCAACACCATCACGTATTAGCAACGTAACTTTGCTCTTATCATTTCTTCTTCCTGGCCTCAGTTTCTACATCTGTAAAATGAAGTTTTGGATGTGAGGACCTCTTGGGTTGCTTCTAAACATGACTTTCCAAAAGTCTACTCCTTTACATGCTACCGAATGGAAGTGATGCTCTAAAGATATTTCATGTGCTTACCGAGTGGACCACTCCCAGAATGCTGCTACCTCTGTCTCCTTGTACACATCCCTGTTGGTCCACTCCGGAAGGAGTACAGGAAGTCAAGAGGCAGAGTCCCCTCGTTAGAGAATGGAGACACTCTTTGACAGCTGGCCTGACGAGACAGCTATCCGAGCTTCCCCAAGCTGTAGTCAGTCACCTCGCCCATGTGCCAAATGCTTCACGTGCTGCACACTCCGTGCTCTTAATGAGCCTGTGTCGGCCCGGGAGGTGACTGAAGGGCTGCGAGAAGAGGGCTGCTGAGGGACGACGAGTTGAGGGTGCGGGTGGGCAGGCTCTTCTGGATTGACAAAGCCTCCGGACACCAGTTGGCGGAACGGAGGGAGACAAGTTCTCACGGATAGGAAAACAGCAGCAATGCGGGTCCACCTCATGTGTCCATTTCCTGTCACCAGCGGGTTTTTGGTAAAATAGCATCCCTGTCCTGGAAAGACCTAGTCTGGGAGAAGGAGTCAAGTGGCTCTGAGGCACTGGTTGACTGCAGGTAAATCCCCATGTCCCCGAGCCTTGGTGTCCCCATCTTTATGCACCAGATTCTTAGAGACCTCACCATTCTGGAGGTGTAACCAAAGAATGTGGATCACAGTAACATTGCACACGTCAAGGGTCTGGGCTTCCCCAGGAAAAGTTCTGGAGCCTTGGTCCCCAGATACTCCTCATCTGGTTCAAAGGTTTCTTGGAACAAAGATCTATTCTTCCTCTCTGCTCCCCATAATGTCTGCCTTCTATCCTGTCATTCTCCTCGCATGCCTACTCTCCCCGTTGTGAATCTCCTGTAAATGGAGCCCCAGTCCCAGCAGTGTGCGAAAGTGTTTAACAGCCAGCTTTGAGGTGGGGCAAATGCCTGATTTGTAGGGTTTGCCACTTGCCAGGGTGCAAATACTCCCACCATGACTTAATCGAAGACACTAAATATGACATTGTTGAACGCAGCGCCAGGAAGAGAGTCACAGTAGCACACCATCATATAGTATAACATTTTCACCACATGGATAGAATAGACATAAATAACCTCAAGAGCATACATATTAATAAAATATAGTCAAAGAATTAGGTAGTGATGAAATTTGAGTATTTATTACCTTTTCTTTTAATATCATTTATTGAATTTTAACTTTATGTAATTGACTTTTAATAATGGTGTGCTTAACAACTGGCTCACTAAATTCCTGAAAAATGCCTGGTCCTCTCCTTCAGACCTTTTCAGACAGGACTGTACATCCCCAGATTTGCAGACTGGCAGGAGGACATAGCGAAGGCCCTTGCTGTGGGAGGCCTGGTGGGTAAAACAGGGGCATTTATTTCTGCAAGTCTCCCTTTCTTAACGCTAGTTTCTGTTTCTGTTATAGAAGACATTTCTTCCAGATTCTCCCTTCTTTGTAAGGATGGTATTGAGAGCAATGAAATCAGGGCAGTAGTAACACCTTGCATCTTAGGGAATCTTCCAGTTTACTAAGCCCAAATCTCATTAATTCTCATAGCAATTCTGTGAAGTGAGGTAGGTGGACCGTTTCACACACCAGGTTGGAAAACTTTTTCTGTACGGAAGTAGAGACTGAATATTTTGGGCTTTGCAGGCCACACCGTCTCTGCTGCAACTACCTGGCTCTGCTGTTGCAGGTTCAAAGCTGCCATGGACGAAACAAACGAGCATGGCTGTTATCCGAGAAACTTTTTTCCTGGACACTGAAATTTGAATTATATATAATTTTCACATCTCACAACATGTTACTCTTCCTTTGATTTTTTTTCTAACCATTTAAAAATATAAAAACCATTAACTCACATGCCAGATAAAAACAAGCCCTAGGCAAAATTTGGCCCACAGGCAATAGTTTAGGGTCCTTAACAAAAGAGGAAATGAAGCTTCAAAGAGAACAATGACTTGTGCAAGTTGATAGGAATTGGCAGATTTGGGCCTGGTCGCCACTAAACCAACCTGCCACTGAAAGGCACCACTGCTGCTCTGCAACCCACCTTCAGGGACCTGCAGGTGGATTCTCCACTGTGGGGTCTTCTGTAATCTGCCAGGGGCTCCCGGGTCACCTCCCCTCACTGCCCATTTCTGTCTCTTTAACCGTGGTGGCCTTCCCGTGCATCAGAGTCAAACAGAAAAGGCTTTTGGACGTGTGTAGTTCAAGCAAGTTGCACCCCTGCTGTCTGTCCATGAAAGCAGAAAATAAAGAGCTCATTGTCCTTACGACTGCTGACTTTATGATTCTGTCCTATTTCCTCCCAGGTATCCTAAATTTCCACAAAGCAGGGACTGTCTGTTCACCATTCTGCATCTTTAAGTGTCTAGTCCAGGACTCTTCCGGCAGGAGACTTGAGAAAAGAACTTGTGACTGATGATTGAGCTCCCCTCCAGCCAGGGTCTTGTGCAACAGGAGGTGGCTGTGACTACCACCTGTGGGATTTATTTCCCCCAATGTGCTGTTCTGAAAAATGTAAACATTCAGAAGAGTTTAAAGAATCGCACAGTGAACATGTACGTACCCACAACCTGGATTCTGTAGCTAACATTTTGCTATCGTTGCTTTATCCCATATCCCATATCCATTCACCAGGCTGTTCTTATGTTTTGACACGTTTCAAAGGAAGTTGCAGACATTGGCACACTGAACCTCTAAACGCTTCAGCATCGTATCATTAACTAGAGTTCAATACTTGTTAATGCTTCGTATTTATTTATTTTTTGACCTGGTGTAGATTTGAAAGACTCTGGATACTGCCTCCATTGTATATAGTTCCCCACTCCACTGACCTTCTAAGACTTTCCTTGGGTATGTCTTTCCTTATAGGCTTTCCAAGGCTTGGACAATGCAGATACCGTTGGTGGAGATCACTCTTTAACTCCAGCCAGGGATGGCTGCAATAGCCTTTGGTCAGGTCTGGGTTTGAATCCCTCCCTACTCGATCACGAATAGTTGTATCTCTTTAGGTAAATTTTTTGTTTTTGTTTTTTAATTTCTTCAAGCCTCATCATATGTAAAATGTAGCTGATAATAACTAACTTGAGATAACAAGAGTGAGGACTACCAATAGTGAGGTTTACAAATTGTGAGTTACCTGTAAATGGCAGTGGGGTAGGATAGCTAGACTGAGAAATTAACTGCGTCTGTTTTCCTGACTACAGGCTTGTCACGAAAGGATCAGGGCTATTTCCCGCTTCACCCCGACTCCGCTCAGGGAAGGCCATCCATGCTGAGGACTGGGATTTGGGGTTGTTTCACAGGGCTGGAGTTAACAGCTTCTTTGTGCTTCCCCTGTGATTGTAAAAGACAAACAAAACAAAACCCCCCTTACCAATGCTGGGAAGGAGTTGGCTCCCAAGAGAGGGGAGGTTGGCTCTGCCCGGCTGGCACTGGGGAGTGGTTTGAACCCTGGGGGAGAGTACAGGGGAGTAAGCGAAGGGTCCCAAGGTGGAGACCTGTACTCCACACCCACACAGCCACCCGGACACAACAGGACCACTTCTGACCATGACCAAGTTGGCTTGGAGGGAACAGACACTGAGCAGCCCTGACCCTCTCAAAGGGACACAACCAACTCAGCCTTTCCCCAGGCTGAGTTGAGTGACCAACCCAATAATTAAAGAAAACAAATTATTCAAACACGTGTTAAAGATGGAAAGGCAGACTTTATTCAAAGGGGCAGAGGGGCATGGCAATAGGTGTAGGGACCACTACAAAGGGGTCTTGCAGTCGGGAGAGAGAGATTGGGCTCCACTCCAGTTCCAGCAAGGACAAGCGGGGATTTACAACCAATGGGCGGGGGGAGGGGGCAGGGTCAGTGAATGGAAAATTACTAACAGGAAACATGAAGGTCAAGGAGTTTCTGGCTAAACTGACGTGATAGAATCATTCCTGAAGGCGGGCCTGGGTGATCAGATATTGAGGGTGATCAGATACCGGAGGGCGGGAGAGTCTCGCTAAATGACTCAGCGGGATTCTTGCTCAAGCTGGATTCTACAAGGACAGAGAGGGAAGTCCAAGGTTGGGCCCAGTCGAGCAGAAGACTCAGAGGAGGCTGCCTCAAGTTTCGGTGGGAACAGAGAGTCTCTGTCATTCCAAACACTCAAACCACCGTACGGAGCACGTGGAACGTCCTCCCAGCTAGGCAGGTAGGATCGCAGAGTCATATTTCATTTAGAAAGTTAACACTCCATCCTTGCAGGATCCCCTCTTTCTTCCCACAAGTCGGTGTCTTGACAGGTGTGCCAATGGCAATGGTTGTGTGGTGGGGGGAGTAGAGGTTCTAGAGGTTCTTCGCCCTTCGGCAGGGTTCTGGTCAGCAGCAGACCTGAGAGCCGCAGAGAGGAGAGGCCCAGTCAGAGCTCCCCCAGCCTGTCCGTGGGAGGAAGAGCCCGAGGAAGAAGCCAAATGGAGATGGGGGGCAGAGGGCAGTGCAAGCCAGGAAACCAGCATCTAGAACCCCCTCACCTTCTACCCCAGAAGTAAAGACAGTTCCTCCTGCTCCCAGGTATCTCCCAAGCTGCTTTTCTTGTAGCCTGTCTGCTGGAGAGTAAAAAACAAATGGGGCGTGAAAAAAAAATTCAGCAAAAATAATTACAGGTTACAAGGAATCAATTGGAACTGTGTAAATAGCCGCAGGCAGGTAGCAGAGTCAGGGTTCTCCAGCTTAACACCAGGCCCTCCCATGGCAGGGCCCCGGTGAGTCCTGGTGACAGGAGGCTGGAAGGAGGCCTGGGTGTGGTGTCCGAGGATCTGGATGGGAGGCCCAGGCCTGTCCTGAGCAGGTGTGTGAATCTGGGCCGCTGACTCCCCTCCCCACAGCCCCATTTCATCGCCATAAAGCCGAGATAACAACTGCACCTGCTCAGCACATCTCACGGGCAGCTGGGAGGCGAAGGAGGCGGTGGATGCAAAAGTACTTTGGGAACCGTAGCGGGCTGGACAATGGGTCGTCTGCTTACCCTCTGATGATCTCTTTTGTCCACCCACCTCTGTCTCTGTCACCAGCTCCGTGGGGCAGCTCCTGCCACCTCTCCGCTGGGCTGCTGCAGTGGTCCCTTACTGCTTGGTCTGTATTTACTGGTATTGACATCTTCAGCAGGCTTGCAGCCAGCAAGACATTCTAGAACCCAAAGTCTGATCATATACCTTGGGATGTCTAATCCCCAAGGCCCAGAGGGAAAGTGAGATTGAGGGCTGACGGGCTAAAGGTAGTTCGGATTAGGAGAAAGGGACAGAGCGAGAAAGAAGTGTGGAGACGAGGCTGGACCACTCCACCAAGTGTCCCCTGAGTGCGCTGTGCTTGGGGTGGTGAGGGGACGTCAGGAGTCTGTTATGGTGTCCTGCCCCTGTGTTGCCCTTCTGTTGTCTTCTTCTGCAGGAAGACAGAGTTTGCAAATAGGGAACAAATCGAGTGCGAGTAGATGCGAAATTGTGTGGTCCTCATTGGAAATACTTCTGTCTGCTGCAGAAGCCCAAGGATGCTCATGGCGAAACCTGGGCTTGAAATGGGACCTTGAAGAGTGACCTGGAGCACAACAAAAAGAGAAGGACGGGCTTCTGAACAGGGACCAGACTGCGCTAAGACTTGGGGGCAGTGCGGCAGTGTGGGGAGAAGGGCCCAGCGTGAGATGGAAGAGCAAGCGGCCCGGACTCCACTGGAAAGCTGGCTGGGGTGCAGTCAGGTGAGGCAGGACTTCAAAGTCTGGCCAGAGGCAATGAGCTCTAATTCAGACTAAATATGGATAATCTGATGAATTATTGATTTGCTCAATGGATAATTTCAGAGCTCAGAAGCAGAGGAAACAAGGAAGAAATGTCCCACGCCGGACTTAACTCTGACCAGCCCCAGGGAACACGTGTCGGCAATAGAGTGACTGGGGCCCTTAGAGGAAGTGACTGTCAGCCTGGAGGGGGTCACAGCAGGTCGAGGACACCCCGGGCATGGCAGGCATGGGTGCTAAGCTTGAGGAAAAGGGATTGCAGAAGCCCTGCTTGGGAAAACAAAGAGGTCAGAGTCCTGGCCAGAGACTCAGGAATGGCGGTGAGGTGCGGAGGACGCTCCGGGAAGATGGAGGCTCTGACGATGGAGACCTGGGATGCAGTCACAAGGCATCCCAGAGAGAGAGAACGGCACTGCCTCTTCCCCACCAACACACACACACACACACACACACACACACACACCCGGCTCTCTGCTCCTCCTGTCTGTCATTAGGCATTCAGGCAGTTAATTCTCCCAGACACACCGCTGAGAGTGCCAGGAGCCTTGTAGAGTTGAAAATGGGATGGCATCGCAAGGCTCATTACAAAATCCCCGAGGGAGTGGATAAGGACAGGGATTTCCCCTCCCTCGGCCTCTGCAGGAGGTTCTGTGCCCATCTCACTTCCTACCCACCCCGCAGGGCCGCTCCCTCACCCGGCTGCTGGCCCCTGGCTCCCAGCCCCCTCTGACTCTGCCCCCGGTCTCCTGTCGTTCCTTCCCTGTTTGGGTCCCACTCCAGGTTCCTGATATGAGAAAGGCCCCGAACCCTGTGCCCTTTGGAGTGAAGAGGGCAGAGGGCAAGGTGGCAGGTCAACAGAGAATCCCAAACTGACCACACTACCTCCCTTTCCCATCAGCTCTAGAGCGAAACAGCTCCCAAGGAAGCGGGGGTGGCATTTCCCCTCCCCCCCACCATTCGAAAGGGTCTTCTTTGCCCGCGAAGGGTAGCACCTGGTATATATAGAGTGTGCACTTGAGGGTCAAGTGAATGTGCAATGTCTACAGTGCTCGTCAGCGCCCACCCTGTGCTGGGCATTGTTCCAGGCACTTGAAAGCATTAGCAAAGCAAAGCAGCGCGAAGTCCTGCACGAGGCGGGGGAGGGGCAGTGAGCAACGCACAATACTCAAGCACTTGTGCTGCATCTGGTGTTAAGTGTCCTGGGAAACAAGGAGCAGAGCAAGGGGAGAGGGAGGGAGAGGAGGTTGCAACTTTAAATAACGTGGTCAGGGCAGGTCTCATCAAGAAGATGACACCTGAACAGGTGAAGGAGAAGCACCGCAGGCAGTGGGGGAGCAAAGGCCCTGAGGGGGGCAGGGCAGGCTGGAGACAGAGCGTGAAAGCTGGTGTGCCCAGCAGGGTGAGCGGAGCAGATGGGACCAGAGAGGAGCGGGCGTGGGTGGGCGGGTCAAGCAGGTGTCCACGGAGGTCTCCCGTGATCCCACCATATAGCGCAGCCCCCCTTGCCCCAGTGCTCCCCAGTCTTCACCCTGGTTGCTCCCCTCGCTGCCCCTCACCACCTCTGGCGCGCTCTGTATCGTCGCTACCATCTGCCTCCCTAAGGACATCACCATCCGCGGTGCCAAATGTCAGAACCGCTGGTGAGCGCGAAGTGGGCAGAGTGCCCTCCAGGCAGTGGGCTGCTGAGGAACCTTGCAAAGGTCGCTCCTCATCTCC
This sequence comes from Varecia variegata, assembly GCA_028533085.1. NCBI lineage: Eukaryota > Metazoa > Chordata > Mammalia > Primates > Lemuridae > Varecia > Varecia variegata. Next base: position 20,526,507 of record CM052450.1, on the reverse strand, counting down.
TGGACTGAAGGAAGCCCCTTCTGACCTGTGTCGATGACCGTCCTCCCGAGGGCAGGTCCGTAGTGGTGTGCCACGGGGCTCTTTCATTTGTTCAACATTGCTTTCATTTGTTCAACATTTATTGGGCATCTACTGTATGCTGTGCTCTGGGCTTACTGACTTGGGTTGAGTGGAGGAGGGAGGGGCAGTTGGAATGATGTCACCCTTGTCTTATCCGGGCCCCTGAGGTCCCATGCTTCATTGTGCACGTGGGTAGCATATGCCAGGTGCACACCAGGCCCCAGAATACAAAGATGAGCGGCACAGTCCCTGCACTCAATCAAGTTGCTGACATTGTCATAGACGTGAGAGGCATGTAAACAAACGTCTGCAAATCCACTGCAATAAGTACAATGACAATGTATACGGGGGACACAAGGAAGCGGGCTGGAAAGCTCTCACAGGTGAGTCATGCCTGAGTTGAATGAGAGTGGAGCAATGTGTCACCTTGTGTCTGGTTTGAAGTGCCCCAAAATCCTTTTCTTACTGAGCCTGGAATGAAGAATTCAATTGTATGGGTTAAGTACTGTCCTCTCCCTTTGGCCTGAAAATAACTGGTATTACCAAGAAAGTAACGTACCACACAATTCTGAGGTGAGCTTCTTACAGGTGAGGAAACCAGGTGCTGTGGGGTGGGTGGTGATGGAGAGAAGGGAGTTGGGGGGGTTCATCTCCCAGTTCTCTGTCCCCTCTCCACTTTTAGTGGTCTCTATGTTTAGGTGCCAAGGCTGTCTGGGGTTCTCTCTACTCCTAGAGGGAAAGATTTGATAAGCACATTAATAAACAAACTTACCCTAATAGGCTAATGATCTGGGCTCTCCTCACAGCTATGCTTTCTTCTTTCCCTTGATGCACCTCCTGGGGCAATTAAAAGTTCCATCTCAGGCCAGGCAGGGTGGTTCATGCCTGTAATCCTAGCACTTTGGGAGGCTGAGGCCAGGAGTTCAAGACCAGCCTGGACAACATAGCAAGACCCCATCTCTATAAAATTTTTTTTTTTTTTTAAAAAGTTCCATCTCTACACAGCCTGACGTGGCTTCCTGAACCCCTTCCTCACTTTCTGCCTCTTAGCCCAGCCCTTACTTGCCAAGTCCTGGCCTTGTGGCTAGACCTGATGAATGTAGGGCTTTGATTTTAGCAGGAATTGGACAAAGGCTCCCATAACTATCTTTGTGGAGAAACTAGAAGAATAAGCCAGATGACAGTATATTAGATGGAGACCTTATTGATTTAATAGACAGAACAGCATTTGGTTATTGTCATCCCGAAGGCAAGCAGTATACAACAGGGCTTTTGCATTGGCCTTGACTTTTTTAGTACCTGACATGCAAACTCCTCACATGATTTTCATGGGGGAACAGGCTATTTCTCATGCTGGCAAGGTAATCGATTGTAAAGCCAAAAATCTGTCCCCTCCCACATCCATCATTAATATGCAAGACAGTGAGGCACCAGGGTCTGTCTCCTGGCTCACACAGCACACACATGGCACTCCAAGCCATGTTCAGCCCAAGCATGTCTCTCCATGGGAGCCAGGGTTTGGGAGGACCATACCCATGCTGCAGCCTGCACCTGAGAACTGCTTTGGGTCCACATTGTACGTCATTCGGAGTGTTTATCCTTGGCCCTTGATTTACAAATGAGTTAAAACAAGATTTAAAAAAAAAAAAAACAAGATAAAATGTTACATACAAAACATGCTGCATCCATGCTAAAAATATCAATGATACCAGTACAGGAATGGGGAGACTTGGCTTGAGAGAGACCCGTGAATTTAGCAGACTCAGAATGAGCAGGGGAGCGACCTGGTGGCTTCTAAGTGGTCTGTGGCTTCAGCGTCATTCGCAGATGCAGCACCCAGATCTCAGGAGAGGACATCGTGCCATCTTGCCATCCCACTCCCTGGACAGCCGTGCTCAGTGCTGCCCACTCGGAGGCGCAGGGAGAGGCAGGGCTGGCAGCTGCCACTGGATGCATGCGGAGGACTTACGAGGGGAGAGGGGCAGCCAAGAGGACCGGGCTGGAGCAGATTCATTGGCTGGGCCCGGCACATTCCAAGTCCAGCTGGCCCAGGCTCATGTTGGGATTCTAAAGCAGAAGGAAGAATCAAGAGAGACAGGGGTTGGACCTGGATGACTGCCAGAGGACCCGGTGCAAAAGCCAAAACATACCATCCTGAGGCATATAGGAGCAGGTGGCTCTGGGGCCAAGTCAATTACTGAGCAGAGAAACTGATGAGGACTGAAGGGAAAAGGGAAGCAGGTGGGAGCACTGCAGCCCAGGGCCCCTCTGCAAAGGCTGGCGCTGGTTTCACTATCTACCTTATTTGAAAAACAATTTCTCCTTTTTCTTTAAACCAAGCTAATGCATGGGTATCATTTTTTGGTTTTGTTTTTTAAATTAAATAGTATCACTACACCTATAATGAAAAAATTGCAATCCTCTGCCCTACGTTTTTGAATTCCTGCTTCTCGGAAACAACTGCTTTCAACTCTTTTCTGTTTCTTCCCTCTCCTCCCTGCTCCCCAGCTTAGACTGCTATTACTTGGTTTTTCAGTTGTTTTTTTGTTCCTATATGGAAGATGAGGGTTGTGTTCTCTTACATGACACTCTCCTCTCCTGCCACCTAATGTATTCACACCGTTGCTTCTCGTCGTCCTCTCACTACAGTATTGTCACCTTACGGGTACAATCAATGCTCCGTGTTTACGATGTCATGATCGTGAAAATGTAACTCACTATCAGTCTAGGAGGTACAATAAAACTATTCAATACTTTACGTTTTACCTGGAGTTAATAGTTGCCTCATTATTTGTTCATTTACTTGCTTAGTTTTCCATGTACCTATCACAAATTCATTCTCAAACTTCCTGGCAGAACCATAAAAGTCACTATAATATGTGCAAACATCAGGTAGTTTATCTGTTTCTTTTTTCTTTTTCTTTTTTTTCTACTTGGAGAATTCCTCCTGGTGCCCTTTTTCCTTCTGTTACATGTAGCTCTCTAATCTTGCTACAAACTATCATTGGGAGCTTTTCTTCACTGTTAATCTGGGAATTCCCTTTGCCTGTTTGCTATGTTAAACCTCTTCTTTCCTGGATTCCACGTATCCCCCTTTCTTGGTTTATTCAGTCCTTTGGGCAGAACACATCTGCAAGTACCTTATTGTGAAAAGATAAGTGGGAGGTTAATTTTATGAAATCTTGCATATCTAAGAATGTTTTTTATGTATTTTTACAGCTTTTTTGGAAGTATATTTTGCATACCATAAAATCCACCCATTTAAAGTGTATAATTCAGTGGTTTTTAGTATATTCACTGAGTTATGCAACATCACAGTTTAATTTTAGAACATTTTTAACACCCCAAAAAGAAACCCTGTACATATTAGCAGTCCTTCACCGTTTCTGCTCACCCCTCTTCCCCCAATCCACTGCTCCAGCCCGAGGCAGCCACTAATCTACTTTTTGTCTCTATGGACTTGCTGATTCTGGACATTTCACATAAGTGGAATCATATAATAATACACAGTTTTTTGTGACCAACTTCTTTCACTTGGCATAATTTTTTCAAGGTTCATCTATGTTGGGGCATGTGTTAGTATTTCCTTCTTTTTTTATTGCTGAATAATATTCCAGGGCATGGATGTACCCCATTTTGTTTGCCCCATCATCAGTTGATGGCCATTTAGGTTGTTTCTACTTTTTGGCTATTTTGAATAATTCTGCTATGAACATTCGTGTACAAGTTTTTGTGTGGACATATATTTTCATTTTTCTTGGGTATATATACCTAGGGGTGGAATTGCTAGGTCTTACAGTAATCCTATGTTTATCATTTTGAAGAACTGACAAGCTATTTTCCAAAGTGGTTGCACCATTTTACATTCCCAACAGCAATGTGTGAAAGTTCTAGTCTCTCTACGTTCTTACCAGCACTTGTTATTGTCTTTTTTATTTTATCCATCCCAGTGGGTAGAGAGAGGTCTCTTGTGGTTTGGATTTACATTTCCCTAATAACTAATGAAGCTGAACATCTTTTCCTGTATTTACTGGCCATTTGTACATTCTCTTTGGAGAAATGTCTATTCGAATCCTTTGTCAGTTTTTTAACTGAGTGAGTTATCTGTGTGTTTATCATTGAGTTGTAAGAGTTCCTTATTTATTCTGGATACATATGACTTGCAATTGCTTTCTCATTCTATGAATTGTCTTTTCACTTTCTGGATAGTGTCCTTTGATGCAAAAAGGTGTTTTTTAATAGAAAACGTCTTACAATTTTATTATATTTATCTCATTTACATTTGCCTAATTTATTTTAGCAGTGTACTTAACCATTTTGATAGCCTGTGACTATTAGATAGACATATAGCAAATGTGATTAATTGTGCCCTTAACAAAGTCATTAATGTTTGAATAAATTTAATATCTAAACATATTTTAATAAACAAAGTTGGGAGAAAAGAGAAGGAAATGAATTTTACAACATAGACCCCCCAAAAAAGTATAAGTACTACTTTTAAACTTAAAAAACCCTGCCAAGGCCGGGCGCAGTGGCTCACGCCTGTAATCCTAGCACTCTGGGAGGCCGAGGCAGGCGGATTGTTTGAGCTCAGGAGTTTGAGACCAGCCTGAGCAAGAGTGAGACCCCGTCTCTACTAAAAAAATAGAAAGAAATTATATGGACAGCTAAAAAAATATATATAGAAAAATAAACCGAGCATGGTGGTGCATGCCTGTAGTCCCAGCTACTTGGGAGGCTGAGGCAGAAGGATTGCTTGAGCCCAGGAGTTTGAGGTTGCTGTGAGCTAGGCTGATGCCACGGCACTCACTCTAGCCCAGGCAACAGAGCAAGACTCTGTCTCAAAAAAAAAAAAAAAAAAAACCTGCCAAAATTACAAACATAAATATTCTAGTAAGACTTGCTATTCTGAATAATGTAACATCTTTAAATTCTATAAATACAGTAGTTTTAGAACATATCCTCCTTAATGTTGTTAACTAATTTGATCCTTTTAAAATACCAATATCCCAAAATAAAATTGACCTCACAAGGTTTTTAAATTTGATAAAGTCCAATTTCTTTATTTTTTCTTCTGTCACTTGTTTTTGATGTTATATCTAAGAAACCACTGCATAACCAAAGATCAGAAAGATTTACTCCTATGTTTTCTTCTTCAAGATTTATAGTTTTAGCTCTTACAATTGGGTATATGATACATTTTGAGTTAATTCTTATAAATGGTGTGAGAGAAAGATTTAACTGTATTCTTTTGCATATGGATATCTAGTTTTCTCTGGCCTGTTGGTAAAAAAAAAAAAAAAAAAAAAACCTACTCTTTCCTCCATTGAATTGTCTTAACACCTTTTGAAAATCAATTGAACATAAATTTGAGAGTTTATTTATTTATTTATTTTTTTTTTGAGACAGAGTCTCGCTTTGTTGCCCGGGCTAGAGTGAGTGCCGTGGCATCAGCCTTGCTCACAGCAACCTCAAACTCCTGGGCTTAAGCGATCCTACTGCCTCAGCCTCCCGAGTAGCTGGGACTACAGGCATGCGCCACCATGCCTGGCTAATTTTTTCTATATATATATTTTTAGTTGGCCAGATAATTTCTTTCTATTTTTAGTAGAGATGGGGTCTCGCTCTTGCTCAGGCTGGTCTCGAACTCCTGAGCTCAAACAATCCTCCCGCCTCGGCCTCCCAAGTGCTAGGATTACAGGCGTGAGCCACTGCGCCCAGCCGAGAGTTTATTTTTGAATATTTAATCCATTGATCTATATGTCAATCCTTATGCCAGTACCACATTTTCTTGATTATTGTAACTTTGTAGTAGGTTTTGCATTGGGAAGTATGAGTCCTCCAACTTTGTTCTTCTTTTTAAATATTGTTTGAACTACTCTAGGTCCCTTGTAGTTCCATGTGAATTTTAGGAGCAGCTTGTCAATTTATGGAAACGGAATCTGAGATACTGATAGTGATTGCATTGAATCTGTAGATCAGTTTGGGGAATATCACCACCTTGACAATGTTAAATCTTCTAATCCATGGACATGGGATGCCTTTCTATTTATTTAGATCTTTAACTTCTTTCAAAAATATTTTGTAGTTTTCAGTGTACAAGTCTTGCACTTTTTTGTTCAATTTATTCCTTGGCATTTTCTTCTTTTTGCTGTGATTATAAATGTGATTGTTTTCTTAACATATTCATTTTTAGATTTTTCATTGTTTGTGTTTAGAAACACAATTTTTTTTTGTATATTGATCTCGCATCCTGACACAGTGCTAAACTCATTTGTTCTTTCCGGTAGTTTTTAGTGTATTTCTTCAGATTTTAAAAAATATATAAGATGATATCATTTGCAAATATAGTTTTATTTCTTCCTTTCTAATGTAGATTGCTTCAATTTCTTGTTCTTAACTAATTGACCTGGCAGAACCTCCAGTACAATGTTGAATAGAAGTAAAGACAGCAAACATCCTTGTTTTGTTCCTGATCTTAAGGGAAGAGCATCAAGTCTTATACCATTAAGTATGATGTTAGCTGTGAGTTTTTCATAGATGTCCTTTATCAGGCTGAGGACTTCCCTTCTGTTCCTATGTTGTTGAGCATTTTTATCATGAAAGGCTGTTGGATTTGTCAAGTGCTTTTTCTTTGTTTATTGAGATGATCGTAGGGTTTTTATCTTTTATTCTATTAATATAACGTGTTACGTTGATTGACTTTAGTACATCACATCAACCTTGCATTCCCGGGATAAATCTCATTTGGTCACAGAGCATAATCCTTTACACTTGTTGCTGAATTTGGTTTGCTCGTACTTTGTTAAGTATTTTTGCATTTATAATCATGAGGGATATTGATCTGTAGTTTTCTTTTTTTGGTGATGTCTTTGTCTAGTTTGGTATCAGAGTGATACTGGTCTCATAGAACGAGCTGGGAAGTATGTTTTATGTGTTCTTATACTTGTTTAACAGTTTGGCTGATTTGAAAAGAATTCTCCTTTAGAATGCAGGCTAACAAAATTTTTCCATAAAAAAAGCAGATAGCAAATATTTTAGATTTGGGGGACCGCACATCACTCTGTCACATATTTTTCTTTATTTTTGTTTATGTTTTTCTTTTCATAACTCATTAAAAATTAAAAAATCATTCTTAGCTCAGGGGCCATAGAAAAACAGGCTGTAGTCTGGCTTTGACTCCCAGGCCATAATTGGCCAACCCAATTGCTTCAGGATTTTAAGGTATTTTAAATATTCTCTCCTAGTCTTTCTCCTCATGCTGTCTATGTAAGCTTTATGGTTGTTGTTTTGCTTTGTTTTCTCTCTGGAAGCATTTAGATTCTTCTATTTCTGGAAGCTTCTCAAAGATGTACCCTATTGTAGGTCTTTTTTATTCATCTACGGGGAAATCTGTCAATATGAAAACTGTCAACCTGGCAATCCATATCCCTGTAGTTCAGGAAAAGTTTTTTATTTAATTATTATCTCTTTGCTAATGCCTCCACCATTTTTCCATTCTTTCCTTCCTGAACTCCTGTTATTCATGAATTAATCCTCTAATTTTTCTTAACTCTTCTCTATCTACCCTCCCCCCCATCTGTTATATTTTTATTCTGACTCCTAGGAGATTTCCTCAACTTTATTTTTCAACCCACTTTTAAACTTTTTCTGCCATATTTATATTTAATTCCAAGAACACTTTCTTATTCTCTGAATGTTCTCGTTTATAGAATCCTATTTTTGTTTCATAGATGCAACATATTTTCCTACATTTCTAAAGATATTAAAAATTGTTAAAGTTTTCTTTTGCTTTTCTTCATTGCATGTTCCCTCATTTTTCTCTTTTTCCCTGTTGTCCTTTCCTTGGGGATGGAGGTGATTTGTCCAGATGTTTTCCTATTGTTTGTTGATGGGATGTATGAGGCAAAAAGAAAGCCCAGGGGCCTGACTGGTGTCATTCCTCAGGCCCCAAGGTCCCTTGTGGGCTTTCCTTCTGCCCTCCACCTTCAGAGTCTTCTTGGGTCTGTGTCATTGGTAATGCCCAGGGTGTTTAGATGCACTGAGCAGGAGAGATAGGGGAAGTATGTCTATTCCGTTGTCCCAGAAGCAGAAGTCCCCAGTCCATTATCTTTCCCATTGCATAAATGAAGAAACAGAGTCATTTATGTGTGTCCCAAATCGCAGGATTCGGAGCAGGCTACAGACTGATTACCATGGAGCTTTCCCTCTTGTCAGAAACCAGGGGGCTCGGATGCATGACAGCTGCAGGAGGGGCCCCGACCATCCACAGGATGTTGTATGCCTCAAATCACAAAGCAGCTAAATAGCAGAACTGGAATGTCATCTCACATTTGTGTGACTCTACAACTGGTGCTCTGTCTCCTGTGCCACACAGGTCCAAGGGGCCTAGGTCCAATGTGAGAAGAGTGGCCATATGAGGTAAAGGTTAGACTGACTTCTTGTGGATTCAGAGGGCGGAGCTTTCTCATCAGAGAGCAAGAGCCATCCGTCAGCGATGCTGTCAAACAGGAACTTTAAAGGTATGGCTCGTGGCCCACCTGCATAAAAATGTTAAGCATGTCTGCTAGACATTCAGGTGCCTCAGCCTTACCCTCCTTCTGCAGAAGGTGATTTTGTGTGTGCGCCCTTTAAAGATTATTAACCCTGCTGCAGAGGCAAAAAAGGAATTCCATGACCTCTTGGAGCTCTTCAAACTGAGACTCTATGATTCTCTTGAAGCCATCACCCCAATTGCCCCACACGGGCGGCGGCCTATGCTGCCTGTTCAATTTCTGGTAAAACTAGCTTGGTGCGCAAGGCCTGTCTGGGCTTACGGGAACACGCCGTGAGCATGGGGTTCAGGGAGCTTTCTCCACGGGCAGGGAGCTTGAGGGGAGAAGGCGAGAAGGAGAGACCTGGTCAGAAGCAGTAGACAGTAGACGACTAATGGGATTAATACTTGGGATTCATTAGCCAAGGATTCTGGAACTTTTCCAGTCCTCTCCAGCAAACGGCCCAAACTGCTCCCTTAATAGCATTAAGTGAAATTACAAATCAGAGACGCTGGCTGATCAATCTCCTTGGGGTTTCTCTGCAGACTTTGTGCAGCGGGGTGTGGCTGCCACTTCTCTGCCAGCTGCTGCAGCTCTTGCTCCGTTTCGTCAGTTTCCCTCTTCCCTGGTCTGGAGGAAAGGGGTCAGAGTGAGCAGGTCTGCATGTGGGTCAAAGCTCCTTCCTCGCCCATCTCACCCCACCCCACCCCACCCCACCGCACAAAATCCACCCCTCAAAGGGAAGCCAGGCAGAGGCAAAATGCTCTGTCCCAGAAATTTCCTTGGCCACAAAATTTAGGTTGGAAGGGGGTGTCCTGGGCAGAGGGGCCGGAGTGGAATTGTGCTGGGAGGGACGTTCTTTTTTCCAACATAGCCTGAGCCTGCAGTGCTCGAGAATCCCACAGGCCTCAGAGGGAGAACAGGGGCTCATCCAGTGGCTCCCACTTCTCCTTTCAAGTCCAGCCTCGGGGCAGGGAACCCACCCTGCTGGAAAGTTCTTGCAATCTCCCCTTAGAGGCCCTGCTGCCTCACGTTCTCCACTGCCGTAGCCCAGCTGGTGGGGCTTAATGACAATCCATCGTCCTCTCTCTGCTCCCCAGGACAAGTCTTGACCACCTTGTCACCCACATCCTTCCTTCCTTCTAGGAAAAGGGATAGGAAGGGAATTAGTCAAGAACTAATTCAAAGAAGCAGAACCAATAGGATACAGATAGATGGGCAGAGGACAGATAAGAGGGGATTCATTATGGAAACTGGCTCACACGAGAAGTCTCGTGATGTGCCGTTTCTGAGCTTGGAGAACCAGGAATGCAGTGATGTATTCAGTCTCAGCCTGAAGGCCTGAGAACCAGGAACTTCAGTATCCAAGGGCAGGAGGAGACGGATGTCTCAGCTCAAAAAGAGAGAGCAGATTTTTTCTTCCTCCACCTCTTTGTTCTATCTGAGCCCTCAAGATGGGACCGTGCCTGCTGACATTGGTGAGGGTGGGTCTTCCTTGCTCAGTCCGCTGATTCACATGCTAATCTCTTCTGGAAATACCCTTGCAGACACACCCAGAAATCATGTTTTACCAGCTCTTTGGGAATCCCTTAACCTAGATGACACAGAAAATCAGCCATCACAGGACGATAACCAGGCCAGGTCCTGAAGTGAGAGCAGACGTTTAAGCCGTTTGCACTGCTCTGCAGCGGCCGAGCCCCTGAGGGCACCGGGGCTGGTGAGCCAGATGGGGAGAGCCCAGCTCCCAGGATGCTTCTGTGCTGGCAGCATCATTAAATCTGCCTGCCTGAATCTCATTGGCCAGGCCCTGTCTCCTGCCAGGTACAGCATCGTTGCCCCTCACTGAGACCAATCAGCAGCACAGCCAGTGCTGTGTGGGCCAAAAGCAATTTCTCCGTGACATTTACAAAGGGAGGGTGGGATTTAGCACATTGTGCATTTCTCTGGGCTCCTTGAGGGTCTGATGGCATCCAAACCCCACAGCTGGCTGACGCCGCCAGGGTGGGAGTGGGTGGCGAGCACATGTGTGTGTGGGTGCAGGGTCTGCTGAGGCTGTCCACTAGCAGGTTTGCATGCGTAGGTAAGCACAGGTGTTTCCAGGTGCCCAGTGAGTGATCTTATCTTATAAACATCAAAATGGGAAATCAATTCTGGTAATTACACTATTTCCTGCATTCTAATATGCCATTGATTATAAGACGCATCATTGATTTAATAGCTGCCTCAAAAAAAGAGAAACTTTACAATAAACATGCAGATCTATTTTAAGACACATCCTTGTTTCAGAAATGTTAAAATGTGTGTAGGAAAGGGGGGAGATGCATATTATAATTAAGAGAAAATGGTAATTGGGAGACAGTCAAACCAATTGCCTGATTGAATTCATCAGCAAATGCGGTTAGTATGATTCCGTGGTCTATTCTCTGAGAGGGAATCTTTTTAGGTGAGGATTTCTGTGTGTTGGTGGGCACTGTAGCCAATGACTCGGTCACCTTGAGTCCAATTATTGTGGCCCACTCTTAGCCGGTTCTCCAGGGCCCCTTCCCATAGGGTAACTCCTCGTGTTCATTGTCATGCCAGGCATCCAATTCTAACCAGGTGACTTCCAGAAGAACTACACACAGGAAAATGCCCTCATCTCCTCTCATCTGGCACTATCTTCTGAGCCAAGTTTCTCCCCTCCATTCCCCAGGGATTGAGATCTCCTCTGGTGTCACCATTGCGAGAGGCCCGTACCTCCGAGCTCTACTGCAAAGGGGTGGGCATTCTCCTGCTGCCCACTGTCCAGGTGAGGAGTGAGTGAGACCAACATTTGCCTGCAGCCTGCCTCTCCCACCGTCTCTCCCAGTGCAACCCAGTGAAGCCTGCGGCCAAACTGCCTGTCACTGTCCCTCCAGCACGCCAGGCTTCCTCCTGACCCACACTTTGCTGTTCTAGCCTGCAAGGTCTTGATGCTCCTGACCGACACCCCAATCTATTGCCTTGGAGAGGAAACAAGGTGGGCTTTAGACACATATGCATTGTGTGATGGACCAAGAACTGACGACAAGCCGGCAGGACACCTGGGAGGTCTAAGGTGTAATGTAGACACTGGTAGGGAAAAAACACATTTTTGAGAAAATGAAAACCAGACAATTTTGATCCATACCGGGGAGGGGGAAGAACTGGTTGGAGGCTGAGTGAACAACCAGGAGGATGGAGTGGCCCAGACAGAAACCTAAGAGGGAGAGAGTCTTTGCGAGGGTGCTAGAGAACAGCCCTGCTATGAAGACGGCAGGTCAGATTTCAGTGTTCCTTGTAGTTTTCTTTAGATTTCTAAATTTTCTATTTTTATCTGATTTTTTCATGTTCCATTCAGTGGCTCTCAACCTGGGGGCTGGGGTACAGTTCCTGCCTAGGTATGGTTGGAAATGCCCATGGGGAGTTTCGGTTGTCACAGTGACTGGGGCTCTAATGCCATGTAGGGGTAGGGGCAGGGCCAGGGGTGCAAAGAATCTGGAAGTTCTTGGGGAAACGTTAGTTCCTGCACTACTGCACTATTGCCCCGATGTGGCCATCCCCTATCAGACTCACTCTGATCTGGAATTTACAAATGGAACTTTCTTAAGAAACTAAGAGAAGACAGATGGGAAATTATGAAAGAAAGCACAAAGCATAAAAACAGAAGAACATCAACAGATTTCTGAGTCTAAGGAAGCTCAAGTTTATTTAGTCTAGTCACAGAAACACTTTTATTTTTTAACTCACAATTTTCCTGATTGAAACAATTTGCTAGGTGCAGGGGTCTCATTTTTTTTCTTACTCTAGGGACACCACAGCCAGTCAGGGTTCCGACTGGCCCTGATGCTGTCCTGGGAGAATGCTTAAGCTTGCCAGAGGCCAGTTTCTGAATTCTCTCTGGGTGGGACCCAGAAAGGTCATAGACTCAAGTCACTCCGGGCTCAAGCTGCCTTCTGGCCTCTCCCCCGTCTTTGGTCCCTCGCGCTAGCCCCAGACGTTAGGTCTGTCTGAGCAAGATGTTAATTCTTCTGGTCTGTGTCTCATAAGATGGTGCATATCACCTTGGCCTGCTCCTGCAACTTCACTTCGTCTTATACTCCTTCTAAAGACATCAGGGAATTAACCACTACCTTTTCCTTAACTCCTTGGACTCTCTCCTTGCATTCAGTTTCTGATCATAGAAAATGCATTTCTGAGACCTAGAGTGATTCTCCATGACAGAGGTCATTGCTGAACAGTGATGATTGACATGCCCTGGGCTCAGTTGTTTTTATTGAGCCCATATTCTCACTTCCATCCACTTCCGGAGGCTTCTCAGCTTCCTTCCTATCAGGTCTGCCCTCATGCCGGACCTGCCCCCCTTGCCCACCTCTGGGTGCTGTTTAGGAGGTTGGGACTTAGAGCATTTTCCAGCCTTCCTAGGACCTGGTTCCAATCTTTTCTGGGTATGTGATCCTAGTCAAATATCCTCTACAATAATAAAAATAATTTAAAAAATTAATCATATTCTGCTTGTCCTTGAAATAAAAATAGCACTTGGCATGTTGTTTGGTACTTCCTTTGATATAAGACTTTATTCCTCAAGACTACAAGCTCTTTGAGGGTCAGAACCGTGCCTTAATTACCTCTGCAGTCTTAGCACTTAACACAGTGCCTGATTATATAATAGTTGCTCAATAAATATGAATTAAGTGAATGAACAAAATGTAATAACATACAGAAAAGAGAAAGGCTGTTTTCTCACGTGAATAAACAACTCCATTGAACCCATTCTTTTGTAGAGAGAGCAGCTTTTACCTGAAATCAATGGATTGTTCATTCTTGGAGACCAGCACAAGAGCCATTATCTTGGGCCGGCATGAATTCTAAGCAGGCGGGCACCAGGAAAGAAACAAGCTGTGTTGTAAATGGGAGCCTAGAACTCAGTAAACAGTGGGAGGCGGCAGACCAGGAGTGGTCAGAAGAGAGCAGCCAGTCCTCCTCACTGGGACAGGTGGGCAGGCCCTGCTGTAGGCTCTGGGGGAGTCGCGCCAGGGAGGGTGCCCCGAGTGTGCTGCACGGGCATCGTGGTGGCTGTAGGGAAGCCTCACACAGGGAGGAAGGGTGGGTCCCAGCAGTGCTGGACCGTGGTGAGTGCGGGGTGTGGGGCTGGGTGTGTTGGGGTGCTGTAGGAGGAGCCAAAGGGGTAGGTGGCCAGCGGCAGGCTGGGCTCTGGGCAAGACTTCTGGAAAGAATGATGGAATTAAGACTCCTGGGAGGGTGCGTGGGAGGAGGCTGGGTCTCCACTTGGAAGGAGCTGGGTTCTTGCCAAGTTCTCCAGGCAGATGTTCAGGCCCAGGTCGGGGCGTTCGGTGAGAACCTGGACACAAACAAGGCCCTGGCAGTCAGAGCAGGTCTGGGTGACTGAGGACTGGCGGAGCTCTGGGACTAGGGCTCCTTAAACTCGCTCTGACTGAGGCCAGGCGGAGTCCCCAGGTGTGGGAGTCCCCAGGTGTGAGGCAGGACCGAGCACGCAGATGGGACTCAGGAGCCTCTAGTGGGAAGGAGGGGCTTCAGGGGGCGGGGAGGCATTATACGTTAATGGAGAAAGTATGTGGTTGCAGGCTGGATTCCAGGGTCAGGCTGTTACCTATAAATGACTCCACCGGCTTTAGTGGGTACAGGTTTTAAAGATTTTCTTTCCACGTAGCAAAGTAGGTTTATAGTCTGAATGGCTGAGCTTATTAATTCTACTAACCTCCTTTAGAACAGAAGAATATGAGAGGATGGGGCTAAGGCCTGAGGTCAAGAAGGAAGAGGAGCCCTCCCAGGGGTAAGATCGGCCAGATGTGCATGCAGAGCACCTGCAGGTGAGCACGGCCTGGCAGGCTTCCTAGGCCTCCTTCCCCCACCTGCCCAGCTGGCACCCTCCTTCCATGGGGACTCCGGCCCTCTGGGGCTCTCTGTTCTCTCACTCAGTGGCTGGTTGTTCAATTCTTCCCAGATACGTTCTCCCAAGCTCTCAGCAGCCCCAGGCCAGTCCCTGGAAGACCCTCCGTAAGTTCTGGACGGAGGGTTGGCTTGTGCGAGGTCTGCTGCCCTCTCTCCTGTCTGTTATTTGAGCGTAGTTCTCCGGTCTTCTCAGCAGTTCTATGAGCTACCCGGTGCTTTTTCAATAAATTCCCTTTTCAGATTACGTTAGTCTCAGTCAGCCCTGATGTTTGCAGTCAGGAACCCGAACAGATATAGAAATTGGTATCTTAAATGGTGGCAGGAAACAGACCCTGGGAGAAATGTTGGGGTGTCTGGGCTCGTTACCTGCCTGGCTGGAGCTGAAGGCAGTGGAAACCCAGCCAGGAACTCTGGCGGCCTGTGACTCAAGTGGCAAAACAGCTCCTTACGTTATCGCTAGTGGTCCCTGGGCTGGGAAGCCCCCTGCAGGCAGGGGTGTGGGGATACGGAGGCCCCCTGGCAGATGCCCTTGGTGCCTGCGCCCTGTCCCCGGGCCCTCCTGATTTCTGTGTGGCATGTGCCCGTGTCTCTCTGCTCTCCCGCCTTGTGGTACAGTGGATACACGCTCGGGTTCCTCTCCTTCCAACGACAATTCTGGGGCACCTTCTGCAACACTTTTCAGAAGACCCCCAGTGGGAGTGAGCCCACTGTGGTAAGCAGCTTGATCTTGTTAATTTTGTTATTTTTCACCCTTTCCTGTTTCACTCTCCCTGCTCCCTCCTCCGCTCCCGATGGACTACCCAGGTAGACCACCTGCAGCCTAGCCCGAGTCTCCCAGCTCAGAAGGGGCAGAGTGTGAAAAGAAGAGGAGATAAAGGACTAGGTGCAGGACTGGGGGACGGAGGGCTGGCAGTAGAGTTGCTTCTGCCAGCACTGGGAAGCTTAAGGAGAGAATGGAAAACTCAAATTCATGAATTTCAGCCCAAAGCACAGGCGGAAACCCAGGGACTTTCTATGGCCGAATGGTGTTCTTATAGCTCACAGTTGCAGGACTGAGATAGTCAAAACCAATCACAAAGTTCGATCCTATAGGTGGGCAGATTATTTTTTATTTTTGCATATTACAGGGGTACACATGTTTAGGTTACATATATTGCCTTTGCCCCATCCGAGTCAGAGCTTCAAATGTGTCCATCCCCCAGACGGTGTGCACTGCACCCATTAGGTGTGAATATACCCACCCCCTCCTCCCCCTCCCACCTGCCTGACACCCGATGAATGTTGCTACTATAGGTGCACTTAAGTGTTGATTAGGTGGGCAAATTATAAACCTAGTTAAAAATCACAGCTTCTCCACATTTCTAATGTGAAAGATATGGTATTGATCAGGAAAGAGCAGGGTCCCAGCAGTTGGAATGAGGATTTGGGAAGATTTTGTGGGCTCAGAGTACCGTGAACTTTTCTCCCATGCTGAGCCATTCTTGCCAGAAGCAGGACTCCTTCCCCTCTGATGAGGCTGGTTCCTGCCTTGCTTGGAAACTCTACAGGGTCCCACCTTATGGAGTTACCTTGCGAGGGCAGGAGCCACCACCCCTTTTACCTTCAGGCTGGAAAAAATAACTAGAGACAAATCCCAGCATACAGGAGGGTGGTGGTGAATTATATAAACTCTGGAGGAGAAAACGTACAACTGAAAGTATTGTACGATGTTATTAATTTGAATCACCAAAAATCTGGGGAATTCATGTAGGAATGAATTCTGAAAGAATAAAACTAAGGAGAGAACAATAGAGTATTAGAGTGCCTGTGTTTGAGGATACAGGGACATTTGCGAGAGCTTCCATATTGAATGTCCCCTCCTAAGTCACTGGGAATGGTTCAATGCTGCGTTTGGTTGGCCGAAGCACGGGCTTCACGCTGATTCCCACTAAAGGGAGTTGAGAGCCCAGAAACCCTGTGGATGTGGGGAAGGGACGCGTAGAATTCGGGAGACAGAAATGGGTTTATGTGAGATCTACCTATTTACTCTGAGAAGACTCAGAAGAGTTTACTTCTCCCATATTCACCAGGATGTCTAATACGGCATGTCCCACTGTCTGGAATTATAGTGAAGGTCAAAGCTTAGAATAGAAGATGTTGAGTGTCACGAATTCCAAATTTAGAGTCACCTGTATGAAGGGCATACAGAGGGGCGCCAACAGCACCCCACCTGTCCCCACGGTGTGCGGTGGGTCCCTGAGAGAGACCTGTTAGCCTCTGGGGAGTCAGTGCAGATGCGAAGCTGTTCACCCCTTCACACCGCATGGGAGAGGAAGGAGAAGGGGCGCCTCAAGGGAGTCACTTGTAGGGACAGAAGCAGAGAAGACGGCCCCTGCACGTCCTGGTTGGGTGTCTGCTTAGCCGGTCTGAGCCAGGGAGAGGAGACTTGGAGAAAGGTGAGGGGCTGAGCTGTGGGGTGGGGGGCGGGAGAGAATAGTGAAGCAGCCCACTCCCACCCCTTGGCATGGTGACAACCCAGGGGTTCCCCGAAAGCTGGTTGGACAAAGCAGAGGGAGCTGGTCCGACCTTGTCTTGTCCGAGACCCCACACAGGGAAGGCTGTGTGCCCACCGAGGGGTCCTGGCAGCTGCAGGCCCCGTGTCGAGAACATTTGGTGGGGGCCGAGGGGTGGTGGAGAGATAATGCAAGCCAGAGGCAGATCTCCTGGGTCGGGAAATGTGCAACGCAGGGTCCCGCAGAGTCCACCGGGAGCTCACGTACAGCACGGAGGCCCGGCCTTTGGTGCCTGCGCCACACCGGGGCTCGAAGACCGACCAGAGAAGCAGCAGCGACAGAAGGAAGCCTGCAACCTCGCCCCGCAAAGAAGGGAGCCGGTTGCCCTTTTCTTTCTTCTTCCTCTTTACCTACTTGTTTAGCAGCCGAAAACTCCAGGACAGGCAAATATGGTGGAGGATCATGGCCCCCGGCCTCTTCCTGTCCCTCATCAGTTCATAGACATGGAGCCTCTGACAGCGGGAGGGACAAGTACTCCCGAGGGAAGGACCTGAGACAACAGCACGAGAACGTGCTGTGGTCCTCGCCTTCCCGAAAGGGACCTCCCACCCTTCACTGGGGTACACTGATCAGGGCCACTGGGTGACCCAGATCTTTCAAGGATTATTGGACACTGGCTCTGGTAGAACATTGATTCTGGGGACCCAGAGGACCCCTTTATCCACTGGCCAACGTGAGGCTTTGGGGGGCCAGGTGATAAATAGATTTCTGCCTGAGTCTTTCTCACGGTAGACACAGTAGGACACTTACCCCATCCCATAGCTATTTTCTCAGATTCTGACCGAACAATTGGAATAGATAACCTCGGCCACCAGCAGAGTCCCCGCCCGGCTCCTGATCCTTGAAGTAAGGGCTGTTCCCAGAGGAAGAACCAAGCGGAAGTCTCTGGAGTCCTCCCACAGCTATGGGGAAATTGCAGAGATCAATGCAACCACCAACAGCTTCTGCTTTGAAAGGAGCCCGGAGCAAGAGAAGATTCTGTTGTGTTGCAACACAAGCAGCTCTGTCCGAGCCTCTCAGGACCCCGCGGATGCCATGATGATCCCTGTCTGCAGGCGTCAGGATTCCACATGGAGCCATTGGAAAGCACCAACGGGAGAATCATGGGGCCGGGGGATCCTGCGGTTTTGGGATAACGATGTCACCTCTTTGCTGTGTCACTATCCATGTGAGAAACAGCTCTTGACTTTCTATTGGACCTCACAGACTGAACGTGAGAACACTGGACACCTGGTGACCACGCAGCCCGAGTGGCCCATCGAGAACCAGGTGTGATCTGACCAACCAGCCAAGAAGGGCAGGCCCAGCACCGCCACGTGACCAGGTGGAGGCAGGCTAGTCAGGACTGGGGCTCGTGAAGACACGAGCAAGTGGCACGTGGCTCCCCTCCCCACACCCCTCCTCCTGCTACGCTGCCACCCTCCCCTCAGCACAGACTGTGGCTTCACAGACAATCCCCCATGGCCTATTGACTGTGGAGAGACAACTGGAACCTGATTTACAGGTGGCTCTGCACAGCATGCGGACATCACACAGCAGTGGACTGCGGTGGCATTAGTGCTGCCCTCGGGGCCAGCCTCGGAGGACGGCAGAGCAGGCATGTCCTTCCAGCAGTGTGTGGCGACTCCTCTTCCCAGGAGAAGAGATGGCCTGAGTTAGCATCTAAATGACCCGTGAGCGGCAGCTGATGATTTAGCCAGATGGCCAGGGACTTGGAGAAGATGAGGTAGGAGAATTGGGGACAAGGAGGCTTAGAGAAGGGGTGTGTGGATGGACCCGTACCCCCAAATCACAATAACCTCTAGTCTCCCTCCCACCTCCAGTATATCCCCCACTCTGCCCTCCGAGTGATCTTGCTAGCAGGCTAATCTAATCATGTCACTCCCCTGACCAGAATTTTAATGGTTCCCTGTTGCTTACAGGACAAAATATAAACCCTTTACATAACCCGTCCCTTGCCTATCTGTTCACCCTCATCTCCTGCCACTTCCTTCCCTAACGTTTTGTGCTCCAGGCTGATTCCCAAAAGCATGCCTTTCTTTCCCCCTCTGCCCAGATGGACTCTGCCCTATGTACCCTCCGGGTCTCAGCTGAGAGCCCACCTCCTCCCAGATGTCTGCCCAGATGCACCCAGGCAGGTGCAGGCTGCTTGCTATTGTATAACAGACTCTGGAGCCAGACTGCCTGGGCTTCAAACCTGGCTCGGTCACTTACCCGTTGTGTGACCTTGGGCATGTAACTTAACCTTTCTGAGCCTCAATTTCCTCACCTGTAAAATGGGAGGTTGGTGTGAGGATTAATTAACATATAAGTATTAATAATTAGGTTTTAAAATACTAAAATGTAAATGTTGAAGATATTAAATAATACATAAGCAGAGATGCAGAAGCAGAAGCAGGCCTGGCAAGTGGCAGCTGCCCACTACCTGCTCATTACCACTGCTGAGAGCCCCTTTCCCTGGTGACAGTCCTTGCCTGGGACTTTGTACAGATGCCCACGCAGACAGGGTGAGCGTGCTCTGCCCTCTGTGTGTCTTTAGTTCCCAGCAAGTGCCTGGCACAGAGCAGGCTCTCGATAAGCACTTGTGGGATGTACAGAGGATGTCTGGAATCAGAATCAGAGAGAGTCCCTCGGACAAATTACATAACGACTAAAAGCCTCAGTTTCCTCATCTGCAAAGCGAGGATGACAGCACAAACAGGAGCCACACAAGCGCCGTTTCTGTAGGTCAAGAACAATTGCCTATCAGCAATTTCACGTGATTTGACATAATTCTTCTGTCTTAGAGCTGAAGGGAAGCCCAAATGAGGTAATGGATGTCAGAGAGATTTATAAGCTGTAAACGGCTGTGCAATGTCGGTATTGGTTATTATGAGATATGCGTAGCAAGCTAGAGATGATATATTTGAGTAGAAGAATCATCTCATTTAGTTCTGCTTGTATAATAGCAATCTGGAGAAACAAGTGTAAATTTAAATCCTGATGACAGGTGTCATCAAAGCAGAATTTGAACTCAGGACTCTCGCAGTAGAAGAGCCATGGGTCCGAGTGGGCCCCTGTGCCAGTGGAGGATCTCAGGGATGTCCTGTAGAGCAGTGGTCTCCATCCGTTTCGGCACCAGGGACCAGTTTCATGGAAGACAATTTTTCCAGGGACAGGGACGGAGGGGTAGGCGGGTGCACCACGGTGGGGGGGTGGGAGGAGGTGGAATTCAGGCTGTGATGCCCCATCCTGTGTTCCTAACAGGCCATAGACTGGTACCAGACCACGGCCCGGGGGGACCACAGCCGTAGAGCGCTGTGGATCAGAAAGAAGCAGCGGCCTTCTTGTCTGCCTGCCTGTTTGCATTTTGCATTCTGTGGCTCTTAGAAGCCCTTGGGGATATTTCCAGCACTCTGGTTCCTCCAAGAGCACACACTGTATTTGTTCACACTCACTACACCTCTCCCAGACTCCCAAGGTGACAGCCTCCCTGGAATTCCTTACGCAGCAGGAGCTTCGCTGGTGAATGTCAATACACACAGGTCTGTGGGAGCCCACAGCCATCCTGGGGATGGATGGACGAACCCTCTGTCCCCAGGGATTCTGGTGACAGAGATCTGTTTACAGACTCGGGCTTCTCCTAGCAGATGCCCTTCTTGCTGTCCTCTCGCTGGCTCAGATAGGTAGGTGACATGTCAGATATGATACGAGGAGCAGGGACAGGCTTGATGACTTCTGAGATCCAGGCAGCCAAGCAGAGTCAGTGTCTCGCAGAATCAGCACCAGGCTTCCCTCCATAGTCAGGGTCCCCCCGATGCTTCCTTTGTGCACCTCGTGTCCTCTTAACTTTGCTACGGAAAAAAGACTCTCAACCACCTAAACTTAGTGTGAGTTTAAGTGATAGAGTCAGGCACTGTTAGAGCTAGAAGGGTTCTCAGAGATCACCTGACAATTTACGGCTGAGAAAACTAAGGCCAAACCAGAGAGTGAAGAGGCCTGATTAGAAACTAGGCCTGTGTCGGTGCAGTGTGGTGGCTCACGCCTGTAATCCCAGCACTCCAGGAGGCCGAGACAGGAGGCCGAGATGGGAGGATTGCTTGAGGCCAGGGGTTTGAGAAACTAGACCTGTGGAATCCCAGCCTAGTACTCTTAATGCCATGCAATATATAAACAATCAGCTATCATTTGTACAAATATGGGTGTATCACATAGGATGGTCCTGAGTTCACCCAAGTCTCCCCCTTTCCAGCTGTGTGACCTTGCGAGCATCACCTAACCTCTCTGAGCCTCAGTTTCCTCATCTCTAAAACACCTCTCAGTGTTGTAGAGAATCAAATGACACCTAAAATGTCCATCATACACAGAGCACTCATTAAAAGTAAGTTTCATTTCACTGTGGAGTAAAAGGCAAACTTTGTGCGAGCACCAATAAGCGAGGAAGAGGATTTTGGGCAGCACTGGTTGGTGGGGGGGGGGGCGAAGGGGAGCAGTGCACCCTAACATATCCGATGTCCCACTATTTTATCCTCTTTGGTATAAGATTGGGATTTTTCTCCAATTCAGTGAGATTCATGGAACATTTATTGAGCACTTATTATGTGCCAGACCAGGTTAAATTTTACGGGTATAAAATCTGAGACAGCGTCCCTACATTCTGGAAGGTGACCGTCTAGCTGGGAGACAGACAGGTAAACAAGCAACTGTGCTGTTGTTCTGCGTAAGAGATGTGCTAACAGAGGAGTGTACAAGGGAAAGGGCATTCCAGGCAGAAGGAACAGTTTGAACAAGGGCCCGGAGGCATGAAAATCAATTTGGAGAATGTATCAGGTAGGCAGAGGCTTAGCTGCCAACAACAGAAAACTCAAAATAGCAGTGGCTTAAGCAAGCCAGAGGCTTATTTCTCTCACACATAAAAGAAATGCAGGGCTAGGCAGCCCAGGGCTGTTGTGGTCACTCCTCAGCCATCAGGAACCCAGGCAGTGCAAGACAGCTGCTTAGAGCGTGGACTCCGAGTCACACTGCCTGGGTTTTACTTCTTTCTCAGGCCATGAACCCTTCAAGAAGTTACCTTTCCTCTCTGTTACCTCATCTGTAAAATGAGGATAATAAAATTACCTGTCCATGAGGACTGCTGTGAGGAGTGAATGATTTAATACAGGAAGCATGTTTTAAACAGAACTGGTACATCATAGTGCCATATATATTTTAACATTCTATTTTTCTGCTCTGCCATCCTTAGCACATGGCTTTCATTCTCAAGGTCACCTCATTGTCCAGAATGGCTGCTGGAGCTCCAGACATCACATCCCAATTCTACAACTCTTGGCAGCAGAAATAAGAAAGGGGAGGAGGACAAGGGCTCCTTCTTCCAGCTGAGGTTAGTTTCCTTTAAACAGTTTTTCAGAATTTCCACATTTCACTTCTGCTTAGACATCCCTGCCTGAACTTAGTCATATGGCTGCATGTTGCAAGAAGGCTTGGAATCATGGTCTTTTAGCTGGTTTCTCTTAGAAAGAAAGAAAGGAGATGAATTTTGATTGGCAGCTTAGAGTTGCTGCCATAGGGAATAATAGATAATCTCTAATATTTGGGCTCCAAAACAGGGATTTAGGGCTAGGTAGTAGAAGATGAGCTCAGACCAAATTGTGGATAGCCTTGGCTGCTGTCCACATCCATAGCAGATGCGTGGGACAGAAACCTCAGTAGGGAAGTGAGCTTGGAGATATTTTCTGGGGAGTTACCAGAATGCAGGTGGTATTTGGAGCCATGGGGGAGTTTGAGATCCCTTAAGTATCACAGGTCCAGTGAGAAGAGGGGTGAAGAGAGAGGAGTATTCAGGTTCTAACATCAGAGGGTGCCTGCCTGGGCGCAGGGGTGAGATTTCTGGTTGGTGAAGGGCAAGTATGTGAAAAAGGAGCCATCCTTTGATAATCGTCTCTCCACATCTCACAGTGTTGCTTTTTTTTTTTTTTTTTTGCAACAATATGAAATCTCTTCTAACTGATTTTCATCAGTCTTCACACTGACATGCAATATATTACTTTAAAAAGTGAAAGGTGCCACTTTTCAGGAATGTTCTCCCTTGTAGTTATCAACCCTCCCCCCCCAACAAAAATGAAGTCAGAGCCCTGGAGAACACCAACATCTGGCGGAGAGGAGGTGGGAGAAGAAGGGTGGATGTGTCTGGTTAGGACTCAGAGCGCTCAGCCTCCCGGCTACGTTTACTGCATACACCTCTACTCTGCACAAGCGAGTTGGCTAAGCACGGGGAGCGCCGGGTGGGCTGGGATTGTTGCCCACATGCAGAGAGAGGAGGAGTTCTAACATGGGTGTTCCAGTGTTCACCCCAGCTGTGGCTGATGCAGAGCAAGCATCCAATCGGAGACCCTTCTGGAGACCAGGCCTGCTTTGGATGTTCTATGTTCTGGATCCAGGACCATCCCCCTCCTTTGAAAGAGGCAGCCACTTGCTGACATCACTGGCAGCCTCTCTGCCGAGCCCTTGTAGGATAAAAGTTTGGGCCAGCTTTTCTCCGGGAACTGAAATTCTTTGTCCTCAGAGCTGCTCCTGACCTGGCAGCCCCTGCTGCCTTCACCCGGGACAGTGGATAGACTGGCCAGGGTGGTAAAAGCAGGCTACCTGAGCTACATTTAACTGCAGGGAGATGGGTGTATTCATTATCTATTGCTGCATAGCTGTTTACCCCCAAATTGAGTAGCTTAACACAAGAATAAAAAAAAATACATAATAAAAACAAAAAATAATAAACACAGTTCGTGTGGGTCAGGAATCTAGGAGAGGTATGGGGGGTGCAGTTCTGGCTCAAGGTCCCTCAAGACATTGCAGTCCAGATGTTGATGTGGCTGCAGCCATCTGAAGGTTTGACAGGGGCCGGGGGAGCCACTTCCACGGTGGCTTACCCAAATGACAGGCACGATGATGCCGACTGCTGGCAAGAAGACCCAGTTCCTCTCCTCGTGGGCCTTTGCTGGGGATGCTCAAGTGTCCTCATGACATGGCCACGGCTTCCCCCAGAGTGAGAGAGCCAGGCAGATGCTGTCCTTTTTATGACCCAGACTTGGAAGTTACATAGCATCACTCCCACCACGTTCTGTTGTTTAGAATAGAGTTACTGAGTCTGCTCACGTTCCAGGGGAGGGGAATAGGCTCCACCTTTTGAAGGAAAGAGTATAACAAGGTTTGCAGAAATATTTTCAAACCATAACAAAGGATTTAGACCTGGGGAAGCCTGAGATGAAGGAGGCCAAAGGTAGAACCAGAAGGGAGACTTATGAACCTCATCCTCTAGCCTCTAGGAATTTCAAGACAACTGTGGAAAGTTATGTTGGGTTGGGTTGTCACTGGAGGATCCTGTGTGCTAATCCAGAAATTTCCAAATGCCAGGTGGCTCTAATGTTGTCCCAGCAAGGTCTCTATTTGGTAATGTTGATGCCCCAAAGCCCGCACACTGCAAATCAGTGTTGCTGCCAAGGATTATTGCCTTCTCACTAGAAGGTGCCTTCCTGGGGGATGGAAGGGGAAACAGCCTGGAGGGCTGAGTGATTTGATTTCCAGTCCTGGAGCAAGGCACAGGCAGTAGTGAGGAGGACCCTGAGTCAGGAGGTCTGACCGCTGACTTATGTACCCCACCTCTCCACAGCATAGATCCAAGAAACTAGCATTTATGGGAAGCTTCCAGAGTGCCTGCAGTGTGCTAAGTGTTTTTATGTCATTTTATTCTTCTAGCAACCCACTAATGTAGGTGTGGATTCCCCCATTTTACTGATGAGGAAACTGAGGCACAGGCATAAAAGGTTATGCTGTCTAAGTAGCCCAAGGTTATTCAGACACTAACAAGTAGGGCTGTGATTCTAAGCTACAAAACTAATGCTTTTAATCCCTACATTCTCCCACCTCCAGAATGTTCTGGTTTCTGGAATGACATCCGCTCCACTGCCTCCAGGGTTCCCTGGTACCTGGACATCTCGATTTCCTACCATAAAGCTGGGGTTCTCCAAGATGCAGAAGCCAGAGGTCTGAGGCCCCTGTGCAGGAAGAGGCCATGTCCAGGCCCACTGGCCCTGCTCCCTCAGCAGATGCTCATTTCCAGAATCCTGCAGACTGGAGCCAGAAATCTGCCCCCTCTGTTTATGCAGAGTTCCAGTATCCCCAACCCCCTTAATTAATGCCGGGGTGCCGGGGGCACGCCTAGATGGGCAGCTTGGTCTCCAGTTCTGGCAGCAGCTGCAGTCAAGGTCAACAGCAACAGCTTACTCATCCCCCCAAATGCCACGGCCCACGCGCTGCGCTCGCGCCCCTCCCGTTCCTCCCGCGGAGCCGCAGGCGGCGCTTGTCCCCGGGCCCGGCGCCCTCCCGCGGCGGCCGCTGCGCCCCGGCTGCAAGCCCGGAGGCCGGCTCGGCCTGCAGCAGCGCGGCTTCGCCCCTGAGCCGGCCTCTAGCGAGGCGCAGCTGGACGACAGCTGGTCATCTGGGAAAGACCGTGCTTCTAGACATTTAGCACTGCCAGCTTCCTCCACGAGAAGAAAGCTAATCTGGTCAACTCTTCCTATAAGCTGGAAACTTAATGCGTCCCCCGGCTCACCCAAGGGCAACCTATAGTCTGAAAGATGCCCAAGAAAAGGGGCGATTCCAAGCCTCAAGAAAGCACTCCACTGTGTCGACATTTAGGCACGGACGTGGGAGGCGTGGGGGCAGGAGTCCTGGGTGCCCTTAGGTCCCACCGTACAGTCACTTGCCAACGTGGCCCCGTCTGGGAGGCTCGGGCTCCCCCGGTGTGGAGCGCACCGAGCAGAAGCACCCCGGCTCACCCCTCCCGGTTCCGCAGTCGCTCAGAGAAGGCAGGTCGCTGCGGCCCACGGAGGGCCTGGCGCTGGGCCTCTCCCCGTCCCCTGCCCCTCTCCCACCTCTCCCGTTGCCTGTCTCCAAGAGCCAGCTGTGTTTGGTCCAAACCCTGTTTATGCCAGTTGTACTCTTTGTAATCACATACTTTTAATTAAATACTATGTAAACTGAGGAAATGCGAGCAAAAAAATAAAAAGAAGGTTGTTTCTATAAAAATTAGGTTGTCTACTTTGGAATGAGCCTATACAGTCAATTTACTGAAAAAAGAAAAAAAAAAAGAAAGAAAATGCTTTCCCTCTAGGAGTGGCTGAGTTGTCTGTAAAAGATTTGCGGGGAGTAAGGGTTGGGGAAGGGAATTACAAAAATCCCAAGGACTCTGCATTTAGCTTGCTGCACAAGTGTTTTCAAGTCGTTGGGTAAAATAAAAATAAATCTTAGCTGATGTCTTAGGGGTGTGGTTTATGAAAGAAAGATGAGGGGAAGAAAACTGGATCTATACTTACCAAAAAGGTCATGGTCTTACATAGAAAAATTAGCATATGTCCATTTATAATGCTCAAGGCAATTTTTAAGGTAGATAATATTTTGTCTGACTCCCCACTTGGATGAGAGTTTTCCCTTTGTAGGTGGCAGGCTGTCCTACAGAGCCTAACAAGGGAAGAGGCCACCAAAACCCCAAAGGCTAATGAGGAAATCAATGCACCCAGCCCTAATTGACAATGCTAATCATCTCTGTGAACTAAAGTGTCTTAGCTGCATTAAAATCATTACAGCCTGTCATTGAGAGGTAAGGGTTTAAGATTTCCACCAGGAAACAGGGTTTTTTACTCAGCAGACCTGGACTTAATCAATACTTCCAATATCATGACCCATGACCTTCCTTCAGCTAACAAATGCTGACGCTCCGTAATAGACTTCACACCCCGCACTCCTAATGGCTTTCCCGCCTGTGAGGCCACCTCCCCTCAAACCGTCACCGCACGTGCGTATCTTGGTGCCCACTCCTGAGCACCGCAATGTTGTTGGAAGAAAACCTTACACTGAACCTGCTTTTACTTTAAATTCATGACTTACAGGTCGGCATCCAATACTGCCTGGCGATTCCACTGCGTCTGTGTTCCTAGGAAAATTTATGGCTACAGGAGCTGACTATGTGATGTCTTTTCTTCTCATTCGAGCCCCTCGCACCTGCTCCGTCACCACCTACCCTCCTGGAGGAATAGAGACATACACTCCCTCGTCTTTTCGAAACTTCTTCCCCTTTGTCCACTCTTCTCTTTCTCCTGCCATCGCATTGCCATCAAGAAAGCACCATGAGGGCAGGGACCATGTCTGCCTTGTCCTTAAGGTCTAGCACAGTGCCTGGCACATAAAGTGCTCTCAGAATTGATGGGTGAATAAAACTCCATCCTTCCCTCATTTAATTGTTTGTAACCTTCTGGAGGGGAGGGAGGAAGACCCTATTATACTGCTTAAGTAGCTGAGATAATAAATAAAAACGAGCTCATTCCTGTCTTCACCATTCGTGGCCGCTGTACTCAGCTCCCCTGGCTCAGCCAGGATTTATTTCGTCTGCCCTCGTGTTTATATACACTTTCCCCAGAAGGCTGTACTCTGCATGTCTGGGTCCCCAGCATGTGGCAGAACAATGCTTGGCACATGCGGGGTGGGGGGCTCAAAACAGGGAGATGAATTGTTGCGTGTCCCCAAGCCTACAAGTCACTTGGATTCCTCCCTTTCCCGGTACTCCCACATCCAATCCTCTAGCAGATCCCTTCAATTTTTACCTCTAAGACAGGAATCAACAAGCTTTTTCTGCAAAGGGTCAGACTGTGAATATTGCAGATGTGCGGAACATGTCTCCACCGCAACACTCAGCTCTACCATGATGGCTGGACACCAGCCGTAGACACGACATACGTGAGTGGGCCTGGCTATGTTCCAATAAAGCTTTATTTACAAAAACAGGTACGACTGGGATTTGGCCCAATTTGCAGACCCCAAAAAACTGGGGGTTGGCAAAAGAAAATAGTGCTGAGAAAAATAGCCTTCTTGGTGCCATCCATTCTCTTCCGGAAGTAACTTGGGAAGGATTAGTGTAGCCTCACATGGCCGTGGGCAAGTGTTTGAATACGGAGGAGAACCTTCCTTCACCACCAACCAAGCTCTTTCCCTGGCCCTCGAATAGGTCTCCCACCTCACTCTTCTTTCCAGAGGGGCTCATGTGTTCTAGACACAACAGCTGGGGCCCTGGCACTGCCACTTATTGACTAGGTGACCTTTCCTAAGTTGTTCGACCATTAAGACTCTGCCTTGCCTCATTTACAAAGTTGGAGCAATATTGCTACTTTCCTTATGGAGTTGTCCTAAGAGTTGATGTGATCACACACACGTGTAAAATGCTTAGTGCGGTGCCTGGCATAGAGTGAACGCTCAGCAGCAGTTATTGCTGTTGCTATTATTATTATCATTACATATTGGTGCACATCTCCGTATATAACACAGCAGAGCTCTGTGGTTAGGAGCACAGGCACCTGAGCCAGTCTGCCAAGGCTCCACCCGGCTCCACCACTTACTAGTGGGGAAGTTTCTTACTTGGGGAAGTTTCTTACTCAGTCTGTGCCTCTGTTTACCTAACTTGCAAGGCTGTTATGAGGATGGATGAGTTATTACATGTAAATTGTTTCAAACAGTGCCTGGCAAATGGTAAGCACTGTGGAAGTGTTCGGTATCATCACCATCATCATCATCATCATCGTCGTCATCATCACCATCATCATCAGGACCAGGACAGAGTCCCAGCATCCCCTGGCCTTCAGCAGCCCTGGGGGCCAGGCATCACGACAGTTGCTCATCCCATGGCGTCCCAGCATGAAGAGTGAGTGGACCCTCCTCCCTGCTTTGACAGCCTCTGAACCCCGCCCCTGCAGAGCAGGATTCAAAAGCTTCTTCCATCCTCCTGTCACCCCCAAGCAAGCATCTTCTCCTTTCCTGCCTCCTTTAAGCCAGTGGGTGGGGTGCCTTCTCCCCCAGTGTTTCTCTCCTCCCCTCACCCCTTCCCCCTGGGGATATTTGTGTCCCTGGCATTTATTTAGCTCCCATAATCAGGCTGCTTGTGCTGCGGTGATTGGAGTGATACAAACTGGGTAAGAATAGAATCAGTCATTAGCTCCCTCAGAAACCTCACTACTACCGCTCACGGCCGCCAGCATGGGGGGGGGAGGGAGGGCGGGAGTTTGGGGTTCACCCCTCTCCCGAACTCTTCCAGCATCTGCTTCAGCAGCTCACCCCACCCACCTCAGTATTAAGGATGCAGAAAACTACCTCCTTGGCCTTGTTCATACAAGACAGACCCCACTCGTGCTGGCTCGGAGTCTCCGTTGCGACATCTGTGATATCCCCACCATTCAAGGGGGATGCGCCTCCTCTGGAGGTCAACGGCTGCTCTTCAATTCCTGTCTCTAGAGACAGACTTCCAAGTGGTCAAGGTGGCCTGATTAAGGAAGCACAAAGGGAGTGGTTGGACCATCTCGGGCATGGGGGATGGAAACAAGGATACAAGCCAGTGCAGAGGCACGTGCCTCTAGTCCCAGCTCATGGGGAGGCTGAAGTGGGAGGATCGCTGGAGCCCAGGGGTTCAAGTCCAGCCTGGGCCACGCAGCGAAACTCTGTCTCTTCAAAAAAGAGAAAGGATAGAACACCGGATGCATTATTTTGTTTTCCATTTTATTCAATTAGCTAATGGCATGAACAACTTTTCTTCTTAGAAGCTATGAAATACTCCTGTCAGAGAAGGGTTAACAGAAATGAAACCTCCGCAGTACAAATAGAATGCTTTGTCATTAACAAAACTGTTATAAATTCCCTTTCTCTGAACATTTGTTTCTCCCTCCCCGCCACCTCCGGGCAGCCTGGGGCCTGCTCACGGTGCGGGGCAGGCTGCGGGGCGGTTCCCTGCGATTACTGATGCTAATTATCTCCTCCGCACCTCTGCCTTTGTTCACAGCCCCGAGCCTCAGACAGCGGCTCCACTTTCAACTTACTCCAGGTAGCTCTGAACTCCCCTTCAGAGGAGGTACTCCTGCCAGTCTTCATCGGCTCTGTCTACCCTTGCCCACTTGGCTTCCTGCCTTTCAATGAGAAAAATCTTCGTTTTATCATCTGACTTCTAAGGGAATTGGGCCTTTCTTCCTTCTGAACAGCCATCAAACAAAACAGGACACGAATTAGCTGAGCCTCTTCCCAGCCCTGAGACTTCCGGCCCGCAGAGTGCACGGAGCAGATAGAAAAGCACTCTGCCCCCCAGCCCCCACCCTCTCCAAACACATGGAAGTGCTGGATACAAAGGAACTAAAGCAAATTGGAAAGCACAGCCAAGCTCAAAATTAAGACAGAGGAGTCCCCGGCTCCTGGAATTATCCAATCAGCTGGGGCTGGAGTTCCGATACCCGACTGGGGAGACGAGTCTTGGCCGCAGGCCCCGTGCAGGGTAACAGAGCAGTCGTAAAGGTAGGGATCGTGGGAGCTGGTGTATCCACAAAAATCAGTAATAAAAGCTCTACAAACCATCTTGGGAGTTGATGAGGAAAGTTTGATGTTCTCTCTGTCCATGGGGTACAAAGGGTTATTATCAAAAAATGGGTACCCTGCACCAATTGGCAGGCTTGAGTTCTAAGTTCCCTCTACTCACATGCACAGGCACCTGAGTTGAGAAATTAACATAAAAACCAGCCAGAAACTTTTGAAACCTGTAGTGTCCTGCAGATGCCTTGTGGGAAGGGACACTTCCAGATACTTCCACAGCCTGGGGCACACAGGAATCCCACGGAAACTAATTCCCAGTGAAGGGCGGCTCCCCATCAAATACTGAATCACAGAAGAAAACAAACCGCCATAAGGGATAGTCAGAAGATACATCAAATCAAAGAATTTGCACCCTAATATCCGGAAATAATGAAACAATTTGGAAGAAGCTTTAATAAGTACATTTAAAATGTTAAACTATTAAAGAAGAAATAAACAGCAGAATGATATGAGTATGACTATACAACAAAAGATGTAATTGTCAAAAAGAACATATAAAAATTCTGGAAATAAAAATACAATAGTCAAAACTTAAAAATTTAATGCAAGGATGAACAGTAGCCTTTTCAAGGCCAAAGAAAAAACTGGCTAGATTTGAAGTAACAACCCAGCGTGCAGTTCGAGGAGACGTGGTACAGGAGAATGTTGACCTTGTTGGAAGACTTTGAACCCATTTTCAGGTCCAGTAAACCCTGGCTCTCATTCTAGTCACTTCTGCTACTTCCTGGTTCACTGGGAATGAACTTTCTCACACACACTGATTTACGCATTCACTCTTCCAGTGTATTTTTGCTGAGTATCTACTATGTGTCAGGAACTCAAAGAGCTCCTGTGGTTTTCAACATCACTGGGCGTAAGAATCACACTGGATACCTTGCTAAAAAAATGCCACTTCCCCCAAAGATTCAGATTCAGTGTTCAAGAGCCCAGGAATATACACTTTTAAATTAGCATGCCAGGCTATTCAGGCTATTCTGATATGAGCGATTCTTGTATCACACTTTGAGACATGCTGTCCCAGTCCTTCCAGAGAGTCAGCGGGGCTCCCCATTTACCCCCTCTGTGACACCAAAGTCTACATCCTGCTCAGGTTTTCTATGGAAACTATGGAGCCGAGAGAGACAGTGCAGAGCTCTGCTTCGTGGCCTCACCCTCAGGAATGTGAGTGTCCTTCGCCTCCACCTTCCTTCTCGGAGGAAACCACAGCCCTGGGTCTAGTTGTGTGTAAGGAAGGAGCCCTAAGACTGTCTACTGGGCCACCCACTGCATGCTTTTCCTTTGATCCTGTTTTGGGTGCTTTGCTGATGGACTCTGAGGTTCTCGTTGTCCCCCCACTCCCACCCCAGTTGTAATGTCTCCAGCTGTGCTCACTCGGCATCTGGCCCTGAGCTGCCTGGGTTGTGATGTCCCATCTTCTCTATCCCCAGAGGGGATCAGCAATTCTGCTTCTTGGTTTCACTGGACTACAGAAAGAGCGTGAAGCTAGGCTTTCTAAGTGTGGGGAAACCCACTAGACCATATGCACAAGTGTACGACACGTCTAGCCTGTTTGCAGGGAGACCAGCACCAGCGTGATATGCAGGGACCTGGAGTCCAGGTGCGAGGAGGCCAGATTGCCAGGCTGCCCTCGTGAATTTCCCTCCGTCCTAATACTGCTCTGCAGGTAGACGTCCATTCTGCTTCCTGGCCCTCCTCAGCTGCTTGGGAACCCAAATCCTTTCTCTCCTCCCCATGTTTTGCTGTTCCTAAGCTTATTGCCCACGCCTCCGTGCCTACCTGGTCCTTAGCTTTCTACAGATGGGTCCCACAACACACAAGCTCCTCTTCAGGGAGACAGAATTTTCAATCCATTGGCTGTTAGATCGTAAAGGGCTTTAGAAATCATCTAATAGAACTTTTACTACTCTGCCTCAGCCTTCTCCTCTCCAGTTTACAAATGTGAAAATTGATGTGCAGAGAAAAAGTGGCTCCTTGTGTTTATTTAGTTCACAATCAGACATTAATGTAACCTCATCTTCAGCATCAGTTAGACCCAAGGCAGAAATGCATAAGATAACAGACACAAACAGTGGGCAGAAATTTGGAGGAAAGAGGAGGAAGACTTGGAAATCTGCAGATAACTTATGCAGGGAATCTCTAAGAGTGAATTGGTTGTCTTTAGTCTCCTGTTTCTAAAAAGCACAGAATGTCTTTCTTTTCATGTGATCTCATTTACTTTGAGTAGTCTTGGAATTTAAGAGGGGCAAGGAAAATTCTCCCCTCCTGTGTGCCTGGGAAATCGGCTGAGCCCTGGAAATTTCATTTGCTTTGCCCATTACTGTATCACCAGGACTTCGAACCTGGGTCCTTGCTCTTTGCGTCTCTGGTTACTCCACTGGGAAGAGCCACCTTGTCAGCCAAGAAAGACAGTTTCCCTCCCTTTGGGGAAGAAGCAAGAAGCAAAAGGCACATCCCGTTGTCCAGAGTCCTTCTCCCAGGATGGGGGTATCTTCTGACTTTGTCTCCTGACTTTGTTCCTTTGGTCAGAGACCTGACCCAGAATGTCAAGGTAATGGTAGGAGACTGCCACCGTGAGAAGAGAAAGGACACTGTGCTGTGTTGCCCGGAGTTCTGGACCATGGACAGGGACATGCCACTTTTAATTTCACACACAGGAATTTGGGAGAAATCCCATGACTTTTATCCATTCTTTCTGCATCCCAGTGTTCCCCCTGCCTTGTAACCATCATGTTGAATTTTTTTCTTCCTCCTTTTTTTTTCCTCTCTCTTAAGATCCATGAAAATGAATTATCTTCTTCCCATTTTCTAAGCCTGAGAGAATACCCTAGAAGAGAAACCAAATAAATAGAAAGCAGCAATTCAAGGGATTTGTGCTCTGGTCTGCAGCCACCCAGATGTGGGGAAAGTTACTCAACCCCTCTGCACCTCGTGGTTCCAGACATTCCATGGGGACAGCAAAGCAGCCTTCGCCACCTCAAAGGGCTGATGTGAGACCCAAATGAGAGCATAAGTAGGAAAGAGGCATGAAAGCATATGGCGCCATATAAACATGAGCGTCACAGGTTAACAGCTGTTATCATTACAATAAATCCTCAGCTCCCAGAAGCTCTCCACTAACCAGAACTCCTTCAGGACTCCTCTTTCAGAAGGCTAATGATTTTGAATCGAGCTGATATTGGCAATTTATCTTTTGATAAAGTAACTTCTGTCCTGTGCGGTTCATTCAGCCCCACACCTTCCCTTTCTTTATCTGCATTGTCACCTTGAGACTTGGTCTTCTGGAAACAATCACCTTGAGGGTGCTTAAGATCCCTGTTCATCAAGGAAAGCATCAACCATGCCCACTGGGCTGTACTTACGGTGGGCAGAAAGCAGAGTCAGGCATTTCAGAGAGATATTTAACGAGAGTTTTCAGAATAAAACTTAGTTACTTAGAAAGCTCAATTTAGCAGAACAATTCATTCCATGAACATCCTGGTTAGCTGCACTGCGTTGTTACCTCCAAAACCTCTCCAATAAACGTTTGCTGAATCGGATTGAACTCCGCAGGCCTTGTCTCCTCATGCACCAGAGCTGGAGAAGGAGGAAGAATGGCGCCCTGCCAGGCCCTCCAGCCTGTGCTCCCGCGCCAGCTGCAGCTTCCCCTCCGCCCTTGGCAAGGTCATGGGAGACAGGACTCTAGAGCCATCCCCCACAGGCCCTGAAGCAGCCAGTAATCCTGGGCTATACCAGCAGCCTAGTGTCCTCTTGGCAACTGGAACCAACCACCTAGCCAGATAGGGAAGCCCCTTACTGAAGCCTATTGGTTCAGTGACAAGAGGAGCCCCAAATGGCTGCGGGGAGTGTCAACTACCACCTTAATGGACCCATGGCTGTGTGCGTTTCCTTGTGGATGCACTCCTCCCTTGGGAACTGGGACCTCCAAACCTGCCACGGCCAGGAGAATGTGCCCATCAAGGAGAAGTTCTACAACTCTATTAGGTATCACTCCCAAAGGAGGGAAATGGCACCATCATTTGGTCACAGGTTTAAAGCATATATGGTATCCTATAGGACAGCACCCCAGTCTCTCAGGGTGTTGTCACCCAGCTTGGGTCACAAGTGAGCCTCTGCTGGCCACTCCACTCTTCTGTCAGACCAGCTGCTTCCAGATAATAGGGGACATGGAAAGGTCTGAATTCTGTGGGCACGAACCTATTACTGTTCTATTTTTGTACTGAAATGAGCGCCTTTGTCAGAGGCGATATTGTGTAAGATACCATAATGATGAGATTCTGTAGGTCCCCTGGTGATAGTGTTGGCAGAAGAAGTTTTGAGCAAAGAAGGTAAATCTGTATACAGAATATGCATCTATTCCCAGGAAGACAAAGTCCCAGCTCTCCGAGGTGGAAGGAATTCAATAAAATTAGGCGACAGGCTCATCCCCACAGGGGCTGCATGAGAATGGAGCTCAGTGCTTTCCTCTGCCGTTGGCGAATTGTGCACCTGGCAGTGGCGATTGCCAGAAAAGCCTTGGGAGGGGAAATGAGTGACCATTTCTGCCCAACAGCCACTTTATACATGGGCCCGTGGAGCAAGCGGCAGGGTGTCTGGGGAAAGACGTCTACAACAGCCACAAGGAGGGTCGTCCTTATTTTTGGAAGCTTCCCCTGCGGTGAGTACTTTTTGCTTAACATTTCCCGGGTTCATAAATATCTTCACAGTCTTCACTCATTCCAGAAGTTTTTTCTGCATACTTCCTCCCCAGCTCTCTTCGCCACATCAGTCTTCCGCTCTTGGTCTTTCCAAGTCCGTGATCAGTCAAACTAACCTGTCACCACTGCCCACGAGACTGTATAGATTTGTACTTCAACCCATCTTTCCTTCCGAGCAAATCAGATCTTTTTTCCAAGTTTCTGCCCACTGGGAAGTTTTTCTTTATCACTGTCTTCCAGGGCCATCCCTGAGTGGGGTTATAACGCATCAGCCATCCACTTCTGGCTGGTGCCAGGATACAAATAGACTTATCTAGACACCAGGCCTACAATTTTTCCTTCTTCTCTTAACTGTTCAGAGGGAATTTCCCACGAGGCTGTTCATGTGGGTTGGGGAAGAGATGATGGAACAGCGGAAGTAGATGCAACGGGAATCTCAGTCCATTTGCCTCCCAGACCTGCTCAGGCCTGATTCACATAGAAGGTCTCTATTTAATAATAGAATGCTGCTGCACACAGCTAATTTTATGATTTAGTGAATGAACTAACACCCGATTCGTAATGAACAGCTCAGGTCACATAATCACTTGATGTCATTTGGTCAAAGGTTCAGGAGTCACTGGGTATTCTTTAGTCAAAGTATCAGAGTACGTTAGTATCCATGCGGGACAAAACAATCCCACTACCATTCTATCCTCCTGGCTCACTGCAGTAATTGGGCCCGCCTTTGAGTGATTGTCTCTGAAAGTCAATCACTGTCTCTGATTGTCACTGTGGATTCCCATTATTGCCATTAGAATTACAGGGCCCAATTCAATGGCAACATCTCTCACCGTCATCTCTGGTCTGTAGGGACAGCCACCATGAAACTTTTCAAGGATGCTGGTGTTCTTCTTACTGTTGAATTTGTAAATGCTTTTGTGAGTAGAGTGTTCTCTGGCCTTAGGGGAGGGTTAAGCAGGTTACACACTATAGATACCTTTCAATTTCCCATCACACTAAATTCAGATTCTTTCTACAACATTCTAGAGAAGTTCTGGCATACTCAGCCTCATTAGACGTAGGGCACTGTTAAAGATTTAATTACTGAAGTAGGGAAACTATTTGAGCCACTCCCAGCTGCTTAAGCTACTATATTACATCTTGAATCTCAGATGAATTCACCCATATTGATAAATTTGACCCAATCCAAGTATATTTCATCCTCCCTAGCTTAATACTCTTGGGATCTATTCCCATTCATGTTCCCTGGGTTTCCACCAATACAAATGGAAAGATATTGCAATTCCTTTGGAGTATAACTATCTCCTTCTGGAGAGCTTTCATGTTTTCCCTCTGGGCTATGATAAGATGTAACTCTCGTCGTGAGCCTGGAGGCAATGAGACAAGGTGGGGCTGGGTCTTGAGGACAGTGGCCAGCCTGTTGCAAGGCAACTGCCCTACGTGGAATCAGAAAAAAGTCTTTATGCAAGGGACTGCTTTCTCGAGCAAGGGAGATTCAGGCGCCCAGGGGTTCAATGATCTCAGTTTCATTTGTGTCATTCCATGTCCTCATCCCAATCTCAGGGTCCAACTCCTTCCCAACCAGTGCCCTACCATTAGCACAGAGACTCGATAAGGTTGTACGTTTAACAGGCATTGCAAAGCTTCAACCCACACGATTGTATTTTAGGCCTGACCCACTGCTTTGTCTTCTCTGAGGTTTCATGAGATAAAGGATTCTTGTAAGGCCTCCGTAGAAACTTTCTGGAGTTGTACCAATGTCTTGAGTTGGAAGTTCAAGGCTCAAAGCTCCTCTCTCTCTCTCTCTCTCTCTGTTTCTTCCTCCTCCCCTCTCTCTCATAAACTCTCCAACACAGTCAGAAGTAGCCAGCCACCCTGCAATTATTATAATCACCACTGTTGCCATAACAATCAAGTGTGGCACTCACTTGGTCACTTAAAACCATGCCTTTCACTGGCTCTCCATTCTACATGACTATCAGTAATAACCTGAATAATCTTAATGCTACTTCATGCCACACCGGTGTCCCATTTCCCTCAGCAATAAGGTCATTTATGCCTTTATTAAATAAGTGAGAAATCTAGTCCCAGAATCTCATTTCCGAGGGTTGTTTCCTAGGCCCACTTCTGTTACCAACTATTGCATTCATCAGGGTCCCAGCGGGAAACAGCATCTAAACACCAGATGGTTTAGATAAAGACATCTTAATGAAGAGATATAACAGAGGTAGGAGCGAGGTTAAGGGGGCAAATATAGGATGTTAAGGAACAAAGGGCTTAGCAACTGTGTGAAGCCATCACTACCTCAAGGGCTGACAGTGGAAGCAAAAATGCCACCACAGGAAGAAGAGAGAGGCGGAGTCATGGAGGAGGGGACACAAGGCAGGAGGTGCCGTCCAGGAGGGTCACAGCCACTGCCAGAAACGTGACGCAAGTGCAGGGAAGAGGCAGGTGAGAATACTCCAACCTCATTGCCAAGCCCACCTGGAAGCAAGAGGATGAAGGAGCCCAGGTAATGCAGTCCACAAAAAGGGGTGAGTATGCTGGGCCTCCAGCAGGGCAGAGGAGGGCTGAGAATGCATTTCAGGTAGGAGGGCAAAAGGAGACCACCCGCCCTGCAGGGGTTGTGCTTTACACGAACAGTCTCCTTCCTTCCTTTTAACCTAACATCATTGAGGCATGTACTGCTATTATCCCCATTTTACAGACGAGGAAGTAGGCTCGGAGAACAGCTTGCTCAAGATTATACAAACAGTAAATTGTGAGGCCGCAGCTTGACCCTGGCAATTTGAACTTGAGTGTCTATATCATGCCAAGTGAGATTAGTTAGGCTAGAGTAGAGGGTTCGATGAGAGGAGAAGTGGAGACAAAGTTTGGGGCCAAAGCATGGAAGCCTTGAAAGACGGTCTAAGGAATTCTTTAGCTTTCTCTCCAGGTGCAGGCAGGTACCACATCTGATCCTGCAGTGCTGAGCCAAGCTCTGTGGGAATTAGGAAATCCGTTCGCCTTTGCTTCTTCTTAGTAGCCTGGGCCGGATAGTCAGCCTTGAACATCCTGCCTGGTGCTCCTAGTGGTGGACACCAGCTGTTTGGGCTCCCCGTTCTCCACATCCTTCCATGCAGTAACTGTTCTATCATACTGCGTTGGGGCAGCCTCCCCCATTCCTCTAGGCCGTGGGTTTTGTGTAGAGGTCCTACACAAATCAGCATATTGCATTTCCTCAGTGACAACGATGGACTCAAAGATGGACACACAGCCCAAGTCAGGCCAAAAGGAGCCAACAAAAGTCAATTGCTAGAATTCCTTCAGCGGACAAAGACCCTGAGAAGAATTTGGGGTGCAGCTTTTGCTGCCAGGTTTCTACAAATGGAGCCAAGACAGAAGCCAACATAGAACAAAGGCAAACAGAGATGACCCAAATCATGTCCTTATGACAGGTTTGAGTCCTAATCCAGCCACAGCTACAGCCTGGCCCATCCCTGGAATTTTTGTCACATAGCCATAAATTCACTTTTTCTCCTTCAGACAGTTTTTTGCCTTTTGTCATCACAAGGCAAGTGTGACAAGGTGAGGAGCTGGCTCTACCTTCTGCAGAAAGTGCTCCAACCTTTGCCCTTCATCCCCCAGATTTTAGAAGCCTGGGGCAGTGGGGCGCAAGATGAACGAAATCTGTGTGACAGCAGAGGGTGAGACACCCCAGAGCAGAGGAATGGATCCCCTGGGATCAGAGACAAGATAAATGCCTGAATCAACACACTCCCCCACAGAGGTATATTTAGTAAACTTTTTTCTCACAAGGCTTGAAAGATCAAAATTGCTTTTTAGAAAATAATAAAAAGGAAGCAGCCACTGTGGTTTCTTTTGACACCAGCCCAATTTCTTGGCTGTCACAATACTTCCAAATAACATGTGTAAGACTTTGCTGGGCTGTCTCTTTTCCCCTAAAACCCAAGGCAAGAAAAACAACAACAGAAATCTGCAGTTCCAGCTGCATAATAATGTCTGGTCAGAGGCTTCCTGAGATCTCTAAGATTCCCGGATGGTTTATAGGACCTGATGTTTCCCCTGCAACTGCAAAATGTCTTTATGCAAATAAATTGTGGGCTAATAGCGTAAACCCAGACCGATAGCCTGAGCTCCCAGGTTCATCTCAGTGCCCTTGGGTAGCCTCTGAAATCCACCAGATCCACACTTACACCTGTGAAATGCAGGGGAAGATGGGAAAATGCTCACATCCCTCCAATAACTACCAAAACTAAACAACAAAAACAAGGCAACCACCACTTCCAAAAGCCCTTTCTTGAACTCACCTCCTTTTCCAGCTACTGTCATATCCTTCTTCCTCCTTTCATAGCCAAGCAGAGCAAAAGGAAAATCTTCCTTCACTGTTTCTACATCTTCTAAAACCCCATTCGCTCTTTGACCCCCTCCCAGCACTCCCCGGCAGCATCTCCGGCAGTCATGGACCCAGAAGAACAGCCGGTTCCAACATCTGGGGAAGCAAGTACATACAAGTTTTACCACCCTTGCTGTGCCAGGGCAGGGCTGGGGAGCGAGGCGGGACAGAGGTAAGGGCCGTGCAGTTGGGTGGCGGAGATGGCAGAAGTCCTCTGACTACTTTCTCTTTGTGTTTCAGAGTCTTGCCTTCTCTTGGTTTCCTCTCATATCTCTTCGTTACTGTCTACATAACCATCCCATCAACACAGTACCTTTGAAAATGATTGAGGAGTTACCATGGAGACGTGACTGATGAGAAGGCCCTTTCCCTGGCCTCCACTCTGAGTTAGGCTACTTCCTCCCTGACTGTCGGCCTCACCACCAACCACTGTCTTCCCGCCCGTGCCGTCCAGTGGACTCCTCAGGTCTTGTCTTCCCTGCAGCGCTGGGCAGTGCCAATCCCTCTTGCTGCTCCTACCCCTTCCCCTTCTTGTGTAGCACATACGTATTGAGTGCCTGTCATGCAGTAGAACTCAACAGCAACAATGATTGACTTCAGATTGTGTGTCAGAAGATGAGAGACACAGATCCCGTCTTCAAGAAACTCAAGGTCTAGTTGGTGAGACAGTTGAGTCATCTGTTACCACAGCGTGGTGTACGAGAGTGTGGAGGAGTAAGTAGCACCCGAGTCAGTTTACGGGGATCGCAGCTGTTACAGAGCTCCAGCCACTGGGGACCACCTCTGCAATGGTGCGTGAGTGCACGTGCAAACTGAGTCAAGTGTGAGAGCGCAAGGCATTTGCGGAGAACAGTTCAGACGGGTGGAGCTTGGGCAACTTGTGGGCAGCAGCACGGGACGTAAGAACAGCACTGTCTCTGGATTGCCTAAGTGCCTAGTGAGCCACCAAAATCCACTCTCTCGGACACGGCTGGACTACATTTCCCAGCCTCCCTTGCTGTTACATGGGGACATAGAGCCAGGGCTTTTTAAGGGAGTAAGTGTGTCTCCTTCATGCACTCTTTCCCTTTTTGCCAACTGGATAGAGGCCATAAGGAGGCCCTAAGGAGACGGTGGAGCTGTAAAATGCAAAGAGCTCAGGACCCTGAATGGCTTTGTGGAGCAGAGCTGCACTGTAAACCCGAACAATTGGCCAAGATTGTCACATGAGCAACAGATAAACTTCTAATGTGCTAAACATGGGAAGTTTCGAGTCATTTTTGTTGTAGTGGCATAACCTATCCTACGTAATACATTCTGAGTATGGTGTGTTTGTGAAAACTTTAGAAAATATACATATATGTATAGAAAAGAAAATGGAGTGAACTACACTGAAATGTTAATAATCGTGGTTATCTGTGGGTGGTAGAATTATAGGTGGATTTCATTTTCTTTGCACTTTTCTGCCTAAATTTACTACCGTGAACATGTGTTATTTTATAGTCATAACAAATATAAATTCTCTAAATTCAGGTAGTTACAGAAATAATAACAAGTTAGGAAAAGACCTCATTACCAGGAGGCATGTAGAAAGTCTATTCAAGCAGTAGATTTAAGGGTAGTAAAAAGCAGAGGAAAAGCAAGAGAACAGTTGAGTTCCACACGCATCGAGAACCCAGGCACGCAGAGAGGGAGCAGCGCACGGTGGTGGAAGCTCCCAGTGCTGGATTCTCCCT
>CM052450.1:20446365-20484694 GCA_028533085.1 Varecia variegata | reverse complement strand
AAACACCACCTGGTACGTCATGTTGGGATTCTGTCCACCTTGGGCTCTGTTTTTTCTCTGAACTTCCCTGGCCCACTAGAGGCAGGACAGCCAAGCAGTCTGATCATGGGCTCCAGAGCAAGGTAACGCTTCATGTTAATCTCTGCTCCGTTTTTGCTTCATTATTTACTAGCTATGGGATCTTGGGATGGTAGCTTGGAATAGTTGCTTAACATTTTATAAGCCTCAGTTTCCTAGTCTGTAAACCTCACTTTTCTAATCTGTACCTGCTTCTCTGGGTTATTGTGAAGATTAAGTGAGACAATGTGCATAAAGCACTTAACAGAGGACCTGGGCCATAGTAAGTGCTCAATAAATATCAGTTACTGTTTTTACCTGTAAATTGGGTATCACATCCTCAG
The DNA here is from genome assembly GCA_028533085.1 of Varecia variegata. Taxonomy (NCBI): domain Eukaryota; kingdom Metazoa; phylum Chordata; class Mammalia; order Primates; family Lemuridae; genus Varecia; species Varecia variegata. Next base: position 20,484,293 of record CM052450.1, on the reverse strand, counting down.
TCCCAAAGTGAGAAAAACTGTATGCTAAAGAGACAAAATAATACCTAGAAGGAAGGAGAAAAAAATCAAGCACAGTGTTCTATTCCACTCCTGGAAGCCACTGGGAAGATAGTACTATCTGCTCATCCCTCCAGCTCCTAAAAGAATTCTGAGCATGGCCTGGGTAGCTCAGCCAGCCCTTCCCACGAGAGGTTCCCTGTTGGACCTGACCTGCTGGACCACCTGCCACAGCGAGTCTGTTAATTCCAGCCACACACTGCCTGGAGCAGATGCCACAAGCCCAGAGATGAGTCGCCGTGGGAAAGCAGATGTCAGGGCAGCTGAACCCTGAGGGTCTTGGTAATGAGAAGCTCCCCGCCAACACTATAACTGGTCCTGCTTCCCTTTTTAAGTGGGATGCTAAGGAGCCTAGAGCTAAATTTATCGCCCATCTTTAGCAAGCACATAATACTTCATTTCATACATTTGGTGCACGATCCTCCATCTAAAATTCCTGCTGCTATTTTCCTTTTGTCTCATTTCCCCTCACTTGTTTTAATGTACTTTAAGCTGCCTTAAATCCATTTTGGAACAAGGTAGGGAATAAATAAATACATCCTATCTGTATTTAAACAGCTTCCCATTGTATATGTATATATTCTTGTGTATCTCTTTTCTAAAAATTACTGCCTGCTGCTGCCTGCAAATGGCTGTGTTTGCATGTGCTAATTGTGTAACTGACTGGATTTAAAATTGAGAGCTCTGATGAGTACCCAGGAAGCAAGGAAACAGGGTGTTTTCACTTTCAGTATAAAAAGCAGGGCTGGGCCCAGGTGTCTGCCCTAGGATTAGTCAGTTGAAGGCAACGGTTCTCAACTGGGGCCAATTTTGCCTCCCCGGGGGCATTTGGCAACATCTGGAGACAGTTTTGGTTATCACCATGTGCGGGGGGATCTGGCAACGCTACTGGCGTTTAGCGGGTCGGGGCCAGGGGTGCTGCTGAACACCCTGCAATGCGCAGGACGGCCCCACATCGAAGAGTCATCTGGTCTGAAATGTCTGCAGTGCCAACGCTGAGAAGCCCTGACCAAAGGGAGGTGAGTTCTAGAAGGGGGAGGAGCCGGGCCTTGCAGGTACCAGGGCTGGTCTGGGAAACACCGGGGGCGGCTTTCCTGGCCAGGAAGAGGAAACAGCTGAGAGGCCCCTCTGCTCAATTCCCAGGAGTAGTCGCGCGCTGGCGTCACAGGAGAAGCTACCTGGGAAAGAAACAGACTTCTCAGGTGTCCAGGAGGAGCCGGACTTTGGCTGTCTGGGAAGGGGAGCCTTTCGTTCGGCACTGGATATCTTCGTGTTGCCCCGCGCCTTCCTCCACCGGGACCTCTGCCCCAGGAGGCCTCCTAGTGAGCGCAGCCAAGGGAGCCCCGGCAGAGGGTGGCAGGTGACGGAGCGTGGGGAAGGGGCGTTGGTTTCCCGGCCCCTGTCCACGGGGCTGGCTCAGGCTGGCTGTGCTCCTCCACCGAAGTCACTCCTCTCAGGGTCCCTCGCCACACCAGTGTCTCCTTACAGGTTCTGGTAAGGACTCCCTCCTTTTGTCCCCCTAGAGATGCTCACAGCCCCCCACTGTACTGGTGCTGGAGTACTGTACCGTATCTCATGGTTTCCCCACACCCTGCTGTATTAGGGTTCTAAGAAAAGCAGAACCGACAGGGGACAGACAGGCAGAGGGACAGATAGGTAGATGGGTGGATGGATAGGTAGATACTGGCTCACACAATTGTGGAAGCTATGGAGTCCCACCACCTGCTGACTGCAAGCTGGACACCCAAGGAGGCCTGGTGTGGTTTGAAGGCCTGAGAGCTAGAGGGCTGGTGCTGCACATGCCAGTCCAAGCGTGAAGAAGGCCTGAGAACCACGAGTGCCCAGGGCAGGAGGACACTGTCCCAGCTCAAGCAGTCAGGTGACAAGTGAACTCAACCTTCCTCCCTGTAGTTACGCTGCCCAGGCTCTCAGTGGGTTGGACGCGGCCCGCCCATGCTGGGGAGGACCGAGGCTCACACTGTTTGGGGAGGACCAAGGCCCACACTGTTTGGGGAGGACCGAGGCCCACGCTGGGGAGGACTAAGGCCCACGTTGGGGAGGACCGAGGCCCACGCTGGGGAGGATTGAGGCCCACGCTGTTTGGGGAGGACCAAGGCCCACGCTGGGGAGGATTGAGACCCACGCTAGGGAGGACTAAGGCCCATGCTGGGGAGGACTAAGGCCCAAGGTGGGGAGGTCTAAGGCCCACGCTGGGGAGGACCGTCTGCTTTATTCAATCCACCAATTCAAATGCTGATCTATTCTAGAAACACCCTCACAGACACACCCAGAAATCATGCTTTACCAGCTATCCGGGCACCCGTGATACAGTCACATTGACATGTTTGTTAATCGTCACACCTGCCTATACCTTTGTAAACAGTCCCTTTATTAAATTTTCCTCCAAGTCCCCTCATCTGAGCCCGACATCTGTGTCCTGCAGGGGTCGTAGATGACACACACTCATTCATTCACTTGTCAAATGTTCATGAACACCTGCTAGGTAGACAGTGTTCTGGGTGCTCGGGCCACAGAAGTAAACAAAACAAAGATCTCTGCCCCCTGTCCCCTTACCTTTAGTGGGTGCTGAGTGGCCCCTGAGTATGTCTCACATCTGGTGGGACAGAGCGTCCGTGTCTGCCTCAGCTCATGCCTGTAGCACGCATGGCCCGAGTGAGGGCTGTCCCCCCAGTCAGGCCAGGCTGGTGTGGGTGTTTCTAGAAGAGATCAGCATTTGAATTTTGGGGCTGAATAAAGCAGATGGTTGTCCCCAATGTGGGCGGGCCTCGTCCAGCCTGCTGAGGGCCTGGATAGCATAAGAAGGGGAATTCATTCATTGCCTGACTGCCGGTCAGGCCGGGCAGTGTCACTGAGGCTGGTGGCCCCGGGGCGACAGGCAGCAACCCTGACTGCCACAGCTCTGCCAGCTCCGCACCCCTGGGCGAGCCACTCAGCCTCTTTGCCTGTCACTCCCCTTGTTTCCAAGGTGAGGGGCTTGACTAGATCTCCAGCTTGTAGATTTTCTGTACCTGGAATTAAAATTTCCTGGTCTGACTTGCTGCCAAAATCCTGGGATGGGGGCAGAAGAAACATGCATTCTGTGCCAGCTGTATACATCCTGAACCTTCCAGAAGGAGCCCTGGTGAAGGCAGGAGAAGGATGGGACCTCTGGGTTCTGTTGTTGGCTGTCCTGAGCTAGCTGCCCTGCTGCCCTTCTGGGGCACAGAGGCAGGGTGATCTCCTCTGTGTCCTCTGGGGCCCCCCGCCTCCCTCACACCCACCCCTTTCTCTCAGGGCTCTATCTGATCTTCTAGGTCCAGGTGCTACAGGCTAGGGAGCCGGAGGGGCATGGGGAAGGCAGTCCAGGGTGGCCTTGCTGGTGCCAGCTGGCAGGCCCACGCCGCTTCTTAGGCAAACATATGCACAAAGCTCTCTGGATGCTGCCCGCCAGCAGGGCCTGCCAGAGGCAAATGAGTGTCCCCTGCCTCGAGGCAACGTTGCATCCAGCCGTCACAGACTCACAGCGTCTCTCCCGCGCTGATGGACCTTCAGGGCTCGACCCCAGCAATTTCACTTCGGAAAGTCAGTGGAGATCGAAGAACGGGCAGCTGGGCTCCCAGCGGTGAGCTGCACGAGGGGAGTGAGTGAGCAGCATGTGCTGAGTCTGCACGGAGTGCACGCACTGTGCTAGGTGCCTCCACAGGGAGGATCTCATGGACCCTCCCAGCTCCGTGGGGAGGTGGGTAGTTATACAGCCCGTCACTGATGAAGACCCTGACCTTAACGAAGGAAAGGGACTTTCCCGGGGTCACACAGCTAGCCAGTGGAAGAGCAAGGGTTTGAACCCACGACTCTGGGCTCTGAGACCTGAGAGCTTCCTGTTACACCACAGGCATCTCCCTTTACAGAGACCACTCCCCACCCCCCGGCAGCCCCTCTGCAGGATCTGGTCCCCAGCCTGGCTCCTTGGTCCCATGGGACTTGGCAGGATTAAGCGGGAGCTGCCACTTGTCAGCATCCAATCTGTCAGGCTCCCGGGGGCCTTCAAGCCGGTCACTTCAAGAGGGCTGGGAATGCCAGGGGTAGGGGGGCCACTTCAGCAGAGGATGCTCAGGTTGCTGCTGCCTCTTGGCATGTTGCCTCTGGCTAGGGCCACCCCATCCAGGGCTGACCCTGACCACAGGTCAGGTCCTGTGGGGCATCTTCTCGTGACATCTTCCAGTGGGGAGAGGGAAAGACAAAAGGAGCCCTGGACAGGAATCTGCCACCAGCCTTGCTTGGCTCGGCCTGGGCGGGGGCTATAGCAGGTGAGTTTCACTCACCCATCAGTCGGGAACAAGGCCACTTGTCCCTTTTGAGTCTGCAACCAGGCAAAGGTGAGAAAACGCCCTTTTCTCTGTATCTAACTTCTTTTTTTGGGGAGGATGGAGAATTTCCTCCCTCCTCATCCACCCTTCCTTTCCTCCTCTTTTTCCTCCCATGCATATCCTAACCCCCCTCCCCAATACGGACTTGGTTATCAACTTCCTCTGTGCTCCCACACTCATCCTCTGTGGTAAGTGCATGCCTGTCACAGCCTTGCCACCTGGCACATAACGGCAGCTTATCGTCTGTCGCACCAGCCTCTGAGCGCATGTCCCTGCCCTGGCCCATACAAAAGGCCCTTGGGAGACCCCAGTGCCTGTCTGTTTCTGTCCTCAGGTGTCACGAACTGCCTGCTCTGTGTCTGGCTCTGGGCTTGGCACTAGAAGAGACACTCGGGAACTAGAAGACTGGTCCCTGTCTTCAGGGCTTGTGGACTGCGGATGAGGAGATCCACTCAGTATCATCAAGCAGGGCTCGTACGGCAGCCTCAGAAATATCAGGACTTTCAGAAGGAAGAGATGAGTGAGGACTGAAGTTGTCAGGGAAGTCGTCGCTAAGGAGAAGGTGGGCTCCTGAAGGACGCGGGGAGTCGGATGGGTGAAGAGGTGGAGGAGGATATTCCAGAAGGGGAACAGAGAGGGCACAGTTGGGGCAGGGGAAATGGAGGAGACCAGCCTGGCCAGGCCGGGTTCAGCGCTGGGGAGAGGTGGGAGGGACATGAGGGAGGTCCTGTTCAGTCCCCGCTTGTCGAGCCCCTGCGCGGTGCCACACACTAACTGAGGTGCTTCAGATGCATGCTCTCACCTACTCCCGACCACGGACCTGCGGGCAGGCAGGACAGGTCGGTGGCAGGGGAGGCAGAGGCTCTGAGGGGTTCAGCAAACTGTTCAAGGTCAAAAGACAAAGGGGCAGAGTCCAAGTCTAAACCAAGGCCTTCTGGTTCTATGGTACCAGACTCTCTTAATCGATTCAGGCTACTGTCACAAGCTACCATAGACCAGGTGGCTTCCAAACAACAAAAGCTTATTGCTCACAGTTCTAGAGGCTGTGAAGTCCAAGATCAAGGTGCCAGCAGATTTGACAACTGGTGAGGTCCACTTCCTGGTTCACAGATGGCTGTCTTCCCACCGTAACCGCATATGGTGGAGGAGATGAGGGAATTCTCCAAGGTCTCTGTTATAAGGCCACTAACCCCATTCGTGAGGGCTCCACCTTCATCATCTAATCACCTGCCAAAGGCCCACCTCCTAATATCGTCCCACTGGGGGCTAGGATGTCTACACGTGCATTTAGGGGGGACACAAACATTCAGTCTATAGCACGGACACTCAATAGATGGTGGCAATGGCAGAACAAGAGTTGGACACTAATTAATTAATTCATTCATTCAACAAGCATTTATTGAACACCTAAAAGCTGAGCACTGGGGACATGCAGTGAGCCAGACAGGCTCAGTGTCTGCCTGCATGGACCCTGCAGTCTAGTGAAGAGACAGACCTGAAGTTTAAAAAATTATAAAACTATATGTATGTAGTTAAAATATGTAGTTTATTGTAAACATAAACATCTTATTTATAAAACATACACATATGAACGTTGAATAAAAAGACAAGGTTCTATGAGGGCAGATATGTACCAATGGGTCCAGATTTCTTAGTAGAAGGTACTTAAGGACGATCACTGGAGAGGGGAGCTAGGGGACTTTTCTTAAAGCTTTGTTGCACAGCAGGCACTGTTCCTACGTGCAGTGGTGTGCGGGTCAATGCTTAACAGCTGGCTGCGGGGAGGGGAGGCTGATGTGTAGTGGGTGCCAGTTTCCTTAGCGTTGAATACTCCCACCATGGCCAGTTTTGTGCTACCAACGTGAAGTCTGAAAGCAGAGTTGAGAAAAGTGCACACAGTCAGCTCTCATGAGCTTGGATTGTGCTAATTTGGGGTGGGAAGTTTTGAAGGGATTAATGGAGATTATGGGGCTCTAAAGTACTCCCAAGTCACCCTTTAGTGCTGCCTCTGGCCTATCCTAGCCTGGAGAGACAGGAGAGGATTGTACCCGGTCTCCTCCCTGGGCCGTGTTTGGGGACTGGCTTGTAGGTCACTTGCTGACCCCTACAGATGAGCACAGAGTCCCAACTGTGGTACCCTCCCAATCAGGGTGTCAGATCCAATCAGGCTCCTTCCAGGCCCCTGGACTGTGCACACGCAGCGCAGTTCCCCCACCCCATCTTCAAAGCACTCTCCGCAGCAGGTGGCCAGGGTGGGTGGCATGCTCCTGCAGACAGGATTGTGACGTTGCCAGTGTCTGTGTTGTGTGGCATTGATTGGGAAGGCAGATGCATCGTAGAGAAAAGAGCACTGGTCTTGGAGCCAAGAACCTGAATTTGAATCCCAGCTCCGCTGCTTATGGCTGTGGAACTACAGACAAGGCAGGTCACCGTTCTGAGCCTCAGCCTCCTCCTCTGGGAGTTGAGGAAACGGTTGGTACTAACCTCTGGGGATTGTGCAGGGCAGAATGAGATGCCGTCTAGGAAAGCACTTCCCTGGGGCTGGGCACATGCAGCTTGCGACCTGGGCGTCTGTGTTTAATTAACTGTGGTCCCTGGTGACATTTATATCCCACAGAGTCAGAGTCTGGGCATTGGGTGGGCTGAGGGGTTGTAGATTTCTCCTTCCCACCTTATTGAGAAGTCACGTCACGGTGCCCCTGATGGTGGCCACCTTGTCTCTGCTTGCTCAAGTCCAGAGGTGGAAGTTGGCTACAGCTTGGAGACCCAGACAGTGCTCAGGGTTAGAAAGTTCTTCCTTTTACTGACTTGAAATATGCCTTCTCTGCCCATCAGCAGGCCCGGCCCTGCATACACACACACACTCTGACACACGTTGGCAGGAGCATAAATATTTATGACGTGTAGCTAATGCAGTCGGCTTATAGGATTCCTGGAGCTTCAGATGGGAGCTTTTTGCCCAAGAAGCTCTTTATCTGGGGAGGCGTTCTGGATGGGAGGATGGTGGAGGCCAGCACAGGGAGGTGCCTCTTGGCCTGAGTGTTCTGGAAGCCTGCCCTTCACTGCGGCAGCCCGAGTGTCCGAATTTACAGGGAAGGTTGGCTGGCAGCTGCTGGCATGGGCTCCGGGCACTGAGAATCAACCAGTCCTCAGGAGCTTTCACTCAGGAAGCCCCTCCCTGGCTCTGCAGGGCAAGGCCTCAGGGGGATGGATCCGAGATCAGAGGGTCTAAAGCGCTGCTCACCTCGGCCACGCTGAGGCCGAGCCATTTGAGAGGGTAGAGCAGAGGGTGCTTTCTCTCACCCTCGCTGGAGTCTAGATTTCCTCCAGAGCTGGGTGCAGGGAGGAAGTCCTAGATGACTGCCTCTAACCCCCACAAGGTACCCGGTAAAGTCACCTGCCACATCCCCAGTACATAGCCCGATTGTCAGGAAATGCAAATATTCCCGAGACTTCGAATGGTGTAGCCAAGGCCTCCTACACACCTGGATCAGTTCCTCCTGTGGCTGGCTGGTGAATACCCTCGGAGTGGCCATATGCTGAGCACCCTGGGACAGACGGTCTATCACCCTTTGGACTTTAGGGGTGATAGACTTTGCGGGTGATGAGGAGTGGTGGGCAAAGAAGCGAGGGGGAGGGCCTCCCTGGAGGGTAGTCCGGCGTGGGTCTGAGAGCCTCGAGCCTGGAGTGTACCTGCCCAGTGGGCCCTGTTGTGGGAGCACCAGCAGGGATGGAGTCTGGCCTGGCCTTGGCAGGCTTTGCCCAGTCCGTGCTGGAGAGGAGAGTGCTCCCTGGAAGGGAGGAGGATGACTTCCAGCTGGGCTCTTGATAAGGCAAGGTTTAACCAGCCCAGAGCCCACTTCTATCCCCTCCAACCTCGCACCCTGAGCTGCTGTCTCCCCCAGCGGGGTGTCACATTCTGCACACACATTTTACTAGGATCAAACCTCATTCCCTCACCCCTTTGACAAAACCAGTCTCCTTTTTCCTACCTCGGACAGCTCCTCTGCTGAGGAAGACAGGGTGAAAGCGGAGTGATGCGGGGTATCACGGCCGAAAGGGAGGATGAGCTGTGTGAGCCGCACTGGGCACCCCAGACCCTCAGTCACCACGAAGCCTAAGCCAGAGCATCTTGTCCTCCAGAATGCCCCTCATCCCCTGCCCCCGAGACCAGTGCAACTCTCCTACTTTGTGCTCTAGCACCCAGCCAGCTCCCTATCACTGTGCTGACAACAGAATTTTGCTCAGGTGAGTGTTTTTCCCAAAAGACTGTAAGCTCCTTGAGAGCAGACTCTGCATGTTGTCTATTTCTGAACTTGGTGTCCACAGCATCCAACGCACAAATATTCATAAATATTTGGTGAACTTGTGAAATTCACGAAGGAAAGTTTGAGCCTCGGTATGCACGGATTCACAGTTAAGGTCGGATGGGATTGACGTGCAGCAAGAGAGAAGAGCGGCCTGCCTGCATTTCTACGTGCTTTCCAGAGGGCTGGGAAACAGAGACTGCAGTGGAGGGAGAGGGTGTGGGGTTCTGAGCTCCCAGCTGTGTGGCCAACTGCAGGCCGCCCTCTCTGCTGGTATGGCATTTCCGCTGCAGGAGAGGACCACAGTCTTGCAACGTAGAAAGCAACCGCACCTCCAGACACCCAGGACTAAGTGCCAGTATGAGCTGGGCGACTAAAGACAGCAGTGGCGGTCTTCTATGTTGAATGGCCGTCCATCACCTGAGAGCTTAAGACATCTTTCTGCGGTGCCCATTCTGCTCTCAGCACTGAGGGGGATGAAGAGATGAGGGAAGCCCAGGCCCCCATCTTCTAGAAGCTCCCAGCACAACTGGGAGGTGAGACTCACAGTGCTCTGATGAGCAGTTCAGCACAGGGACAATTACAGACTGTGGTGTGACTGTGAGTGTCCTGGGAGGTCAGGGGAGAGAGGGTGACTCATCACCAAAGGCTGATGGCATTCTAGGTGACAGAAAGAGGTACAACACAATTCTAATAGTGGATGCAGAGAAACAACCAATGCACAGAGCAGAGGGAAGGAAGGAAGGGAAGGAAGCAGGGAGGGAGGGAAAGAAAAGAAAAGATCCCATGGCTACATGTTGAGAGCAGGGCAGGAGTCATCTCTGTGGGCTTGAGGGAAGGAGTCAGAGGCTTAAATGAGCCACTAATAAAAGAAAATATTTAATTAGGGAGAGAAGAGCAGAAGAGAAGCCACAGGGCAGACCCAAAGATACTCGGTCCACAGAAGGATGGGATAGGAATGAGGGTGCTCGGTCTGCACCTGGAGAGCTTCCTCCCTGCGAATGAATTTGTTAAAAAGTTTAAAGTTAATGTATGCACACTGGAAAGAATTAAAACAGTGCAGAAAGGATAATTGATCGAAAATCTAAGCTCCTTCCCACCCTGACTCTTGGCCTACAGTTCCCTTCTCAGGTCCAACTGGTACCTGTCTCTTGTGTTATCATTCCAGAGATTTCTAAGAAAATAAAAGCTTATATTTTAACACAAATGGCAATATAGCACACATCAATATTCTATGTCTTGTTTTTGTATTAAAAATATATAGATGACTACTCCATTTCAGTCCCTATAGAATCACATTATTATTTTTTATGGCTTTATAGTATTCCATTGCATGCAATATGGCAAGCTAATTTAATCAGACCTGTATTAATGGACGATTAGTTTATTTCCAGTTTTTCACTTCGATAACTAGTGTTGAAATTATATTTTTGTATATATATGTCAATGGAGACATGTGAATCTATAAGAATAGCTGGCTCAAGGGGTATGTACACTTTAAATGTGACAGATATTACCGATAGTCTTCCGCAGAGGTACCACTATATTAGAGTACCCATTTCCTTCTCACCAGTGTTAAACTTATTTAATCTGTGCTGATCTAAGTGATAATGGTATCGCATCATAAGCTAATTTGCATGCTGCATGAGTTAAGTTGAACATCCTTTCACATAGTTAAAAGGTATTTATTTGGATTTCCTTTTCCAGGAACCATTTATATCCTTTGTCCATTTTTTTCTGTTAAATTGTTGGTCTTTTTCTTTTTTTTTTTTATAAGATGGGGTCTTGCTATGTTGCCCAGCCTGGAGTGCAGTGGCTATTCATGGGTGCAATCAGCACACTGAGGCCTTGAACTCCTGGCCTCAAATAATCCTCTCGTCTCAGCCTCCTGAGTAGCTGGGACTATAGGCACACAGCACCGTGACTGGCTTTTTGGTCTTTTTTTTGGTTGATTTGTAGCTCTTATTTATTAAAATTACCTCTTGTGTATGATGTTGCAGATATTTTCCAAATCTGTCACTTGTGCTTTTAATGACAAGTAGAAATGTGTGGTTTTTATGTGTGTGGTCTGAGATTATCAGTTTTTTTCTTTTATGACTTCAGGGTTTGGCCCATACTTAGATGTATATGCCAAGATTACAAAAATATGCTCCCATATTTTTTTTGATACTTGTATAGGTTCAATTTTGTTTTAAAATATTTGATTGGTGATTTAGATAGAACTAGATTTTTTTCAGCTATTGGCTTTTGTTTTAGTTTCTTTTAATTTTTAATTATTATGGTTATATAATAGTTGTACATATTTAGAACTAGCTTTGATTTGGGGAATGACTTTGTTTTATTCAGTTACAATGTAGCTTGGATTTCATACTTACCAGTTTATAAAAATCATCTCATTCTCTTTACTGTGTGAATAGTTACTCTACCACATGGACTTACTATAATTTATTAACTAGTTCCTCAAATATAGATAGATTGTTTCTATATATTATAACTATACGTTTCTATTGCACTATAAACAATGCTATGTGTACTGCCTGAAAGGCATCTAAAAGGTAAGTTAGTTGAATGCTTCTGAAACGATTATGTGCTTATGAATCACTCAGGGATCTTGTTAAAATGCAGATTGAGTCAGTAGGTCTGGGGTGGGGCTTGAGATCCTGCATTTCTGACAAGGTCCCAGGTGATACTATGATGCTGTTTGTGGACCACACTTTGAGTAGTGAGAGTTTAGTCAACTTCTTGTGTGATTCTTAAATCCTCGTTTATGCACCCCACCCATTTGGGACAAAGGTAGCACTTAGGGGCCATCTCATCTGTCTTTGGATGGCTCTAGTGGAGGCTTTTCTTCATATTAAGTCAAATCTGTATTTCTTGGTCCTAGTGTTATATCCTAGATACAGATAGATAAGGTCTGAACCCTCATTCACATGCCGGCCCTTCACATTTTTGCTAGACAGTTTTTGTGTGTCTCCTCTTCTTCCGGCTGAACCTCTCTTCCTCCACCTATTCTGTAGGTAGTGTGAATTACAAGAGGGGGCAGAGGGAGGGAGGATGATGGGCAAATGTGCTGCCTGCCTCAGCTTTTCCCTTTTGAATGCAAGTCTCTGTTGTAAGTTTTTGCCATGCCTGCTTGTCCAAGTAAGGTCATTAAGTGTTCTCAGAGCTAAAAGTCAAAGTCATGTCTTGTATCTCCCTACCTCTGAAGAGGACTCTTTATGGACAGTGGTGGCAGTGGCTGGGATGGGAGAAGAGATCAGAGAACTGGCTATAGGAAGAGAGTGGGCCCCAGTGGTGTGCTGGCAAATGCTTAACAACTGGCTCTCCAAAAGAAGAAGAAAAATAGCAGCCTTGATCTGTAGCGTTTGCTGATTTCCATGGTGTAAATTCTCCCATGATGACCAATTTCAAGTTAGCATAGTGATGTCACAGTGCACAGCAGCACAATGTTAGATAGCATTTCCACCATATAGATAGAATAAATATAAATAACCTCAAGAATGTAGATGATAATAGATTGTAGCATAATAATTAGAAAATGAGTTTTTAGTGTTTATCCTTTTTTTCTTCGTACATGCAAGAAAAAAATCTTTCTTAATATAATTTTTTAATTGTTTTACTGTAATTTTTTTAAAAATTTTAAGTCTTATTTTGCTTTTAATTGATGTGTAATAATTGTACATATGTATGGGGTACAGTGTGATATTTTGATGCATATATACATTGTGTAATGATCAAACCAGGGTAATTAGCATATCTATCACCTCATACACTTGTCATTTCTTTGTGGTAAGAACATTAAAAATTCTCTCTTCTAGCTATTTGGAAGTACACATTGTTGACTATAGTCAGCTTACTGAGCACTAGAACACCAAAACTTATTCCCCCTATCTAACTCCAACTTTCTACCCACTGACCAACCTCTTCCCATGCTCTCCTCCCCCCTACTCTCTCTTCCAAGAGTCAACTTTTTTAGATTGCACATATGAGTGAAATCATGCTGTATTTGTCCCATGCTTGGCTCATTTCACTTAACATAATGTCCTCTAGGTTCCTCCATGTTGCAAACATTGATGAATGAAATTGAATAGAATGCTATAATAATAAGTGGAAAGATATCCCGTGTTCGTGGATTAGAAAAATCAATATTGTTAAAATGTCCATATTACCCAGAGTGATCTACAGATTCAGTACAATCCATACCAAAATACTAATGACATTTTTCACAGAAATAGAAAAAACAAGCCTAAAATTTACATGGGACCACAAAAGACCTTGAATAGCCACAACAATCTTGAGCAAAAAGAACCAAACTGGAAGCATTACTGTGCCTGACCTTAAAATATACCACAAAGCAATAGTAACCAAAACAGCATGGTACTGGCATAAAAACAGGTACGGTAGGCCAAGGGAACAGAACAGAGACCCCAGGAATAAGTCCATGCATTTACAGCCAACCGATTTTTGATAAAGTTGCCAAGAACACACATTGGGGAAAGGCTATATGGTGCTGGGGAAACTAGGTATCCATATGCAGAAGAATGAAACTAAACCCCTATTTCTCACCATATACAAAAATCAAATCAAAATGGATTAAAGACTTAAATATAAGACCCCAAACTATGAAACTTCTAGAAGAAAACAGGGGAAAGGCTTCATGCCATTGGTCCAGGCAAGGATTTTTTGAATAAGACCTCACAAGCACAGGCAACAAAGACCAAAATAGACAAATGGGATGACATCAAACTAAAAAGCTTCTGCACAGCAAAGGAAACAACAAACAGAGTGAAAAGACAACCTACAGAATGGCAGAAAATATTTGCAAACTATCCATCCGACAAGGGGTTAACATGCAGAATGTATAATGAACTCCCATAACTAAGTTGCAAAGGACTGCTGTGTTTAACAACTCGTTTGCAAATTTTTTGAAAATTAAACCCTCAGCTCTGGTGAACCTGTGCGAGCCAGCTCCAGTACACCACTGGGGGTGTGGGAGTCTGTCCTCCTCCTGGAGCCGCCTTCTCTGAAGGCTCCTTGGCCCGGCCGCCTTTGCGACTTCTCTACCTCAGTGTCCCCACTGGAAAGCAGACCCCACACTTCCAACCTCAGTGTTCTGCTGCCCCCTCATGGCAGCCGCTGCCCTCTGCGGCGCCCGAGAGCAGAGCCCACCAGCTCCGCGCAGGATCAGAGACTCCCGGGGCAGGTGAAATAGTCTCCCCCTTCCACGCCAGACTTTTGGAACCCAAGGGGGGCGCATTAGAGCCCCCAGGGCCTCAAGCCCCGCGACCCCGGCCCCGTCCCAGAGTCGTGGGTCCTCGCTGCCGTCCGCGCGTCCCGCGGCGTGGCGATGAACACGGCACTGTGGCGCCACCTGGTGCCTCTGCCAGGGCAGAGCAGCATGCCCACCTGCACGGTCCGCCCCACGCTGGGCACCCTGCGAGCTGCTCCCAGGGAATTCTGACCCAAGAGCTGCAGTTTGTCGTTGCGTTGCTTTTGCTTTGGGGCCCGGTGGGAAACCCTCGCCGGTCATCTACATTAGAGCCTGGGGCTTCCTGCCCTCTTAGAACAGGTGAGAAGAGAACGGAAAGAAAAGACCTCATCTGCAAGGCACCAAACCTTCCTCCCCTGGGCGGGGCCTTCTCACCACGAGTGGTCTGCACAGGCACTACCAGCCCCAGCTGGGAGGACCCTAGAGCTCCCCTGAGCCCGTGGCCTACACCGACCAAGACCTCCAGTAAGAAATGCGTTTTACAATGTAGCAGCCCAGGACATCCAGCGTCGAGAAGGTTCAGGAAGCAACACTTACCCTTACTATGCATAATGCATTTCGACATTTCCATTATTTTCTATTCTGTCCTTCCCATGAAAAAAACTTGCCACAGCTTAATAAATAGAATTCACGGCTCATGCATGGGCCACTACCTACAGTTTGAGAAACGACAGCCTAGCCCTCGGTTCACCGAGAAAAAACCGATGGCAAAGAAAGAACAAAGTCGCCCAATAGCAAGTCAGGGGCAGATCCAGATCCAGGATCTAGAACCCAGGTCTATGATGGCCAGTCCTGAGCTCCTCTCCCGTCACCTCTAGGCCTCCTTGGGGGGTTCTGTCCCAGGGTCCTTTTGCACTGATGTCCCAAAGCCTCACACTCTGTGGCTCGGATCTATTTAGGACAGACTATCCCAATCTGGCCGCAGGACCCCCTGTGTTCTAGAAGGGGTTGTCAACTGCGCTCAGGTTTTCCCATAATGAAGTTCTCCTGTTCCAGCACGAGGTGGCAGCAGAGTGAAGCAAAAGGCCTTGCTTGCCAGAAGGAAAGAGGGTGTGGTGGGTTCCTGGCAGATCCATTTACCTAATAGGTAAATAAGTAGCATTAGCATTTTGCTTGACGTCAAAAGCCAAAGGGATATTTTACTAAAAACCTTTGGAACTTACTTTTAACGCTTAAGGGGTGTATAGGATACACTAAAAACTAAACAATACCTGATGCAATATTTGTTGAATGAGTGTTGACGGAAATATAAATCTGTACAATCTTCCTAGAGGGTATATGCATTGCATTTCAAAATTTTTAAACGTTCGAACCCTCTGATCCAGAAATTCCACTAATAGGAATTTAATATAAAGTACTAATTACGTATAGCACTAATTATATATAGCAATTATATGTATAATTGCTAATTACACAGATGGTCACCACACTTTATATTTTTTAATAGAAATATGGAACATGGAATTAGTTTTAAAATTCTGGTAAAACAATAAAAAATCATAATACTATGCAGCAATTACTATAATGATGTAAAATGTAAAGAGCAGTTTACAAAGTAGTATGTGAGGTAGGACCCCATTGTGTAAAGTGTCCAGGGATTCTCTAGGCAGTGGGGTGAAGGTGGAGGATGACTTTCTAATGAATGGAGTCATTCCTAATCACCTGGGGGTTTTTCAAACCACATAGTCTTCCCCAACTACACACCCCAGGAAACTGTGCTATGCCCCTCTGGGCGATACCGCTTCCCTTTGAGAATCATGTCTGGGAGGGAAAAGGACAGGGAATTGCTGGAGGTGTACATGTTTGCGTGTATATGCATGTGGGATGTTGGTGGATGCTCACCAGAGTGGTAGCAGGAGTCATCTCTAAGTGGCAAGATTTTCAGGTGCTTTTCGATAATAATACCACTTGTAAAAATTATGATAAAATACAGTTTGTTTAATCGTTCACCTGTTGAAAGACAACTGGACTATTCTGAGTTTTTGCCTATTACAAATAAAGCTGTTGTGAACATTTGTGTACAGGTTTTTGTGTGAACATAAGTTTTTATTTCTCTGACATAAATGCCCAAGAGTGTGATTGAGGCTTGTTTTATAGCCTAGCATTTAGTCTCTCCTGGAAAATGCTCCGTGTGCACTTGAGAAGAATGTATATTCTGCTTTTGGGTAGAGTGTTTTGTAGATGTCTGTTAGGTCCAGTTGGTTTATAGTGTCATTAAAGTTTTCTATTTCCTTGTTGTTCTTTTGACTAGTTCTATCTTTTTGAAAGTGGGGTATTGAATATCCAATTATTATTGTTGCATCATCTATTTCATTTCTGTCATTTTTTGGTTCATGTATGTTTGTGTTCTGTCGTTAGGTGCATATATGTTTAGAATTGTATCTTCTTGATGCATTAAACTTTTTGTCATTAGGAAATGCCCCCCTTTGTCTCTAGTAACATTTTTTATTTTGTCTGACATCAGTCAATATAGCTACTCCAACTTGTGGCTGTTGTTTGCATGATATATCTTTTTCCACCTTTCTAACTTTCAGACTGTGTCTTTAAATACAAAATGTGTGTCCTGTAGCAGCATATATAGTTGGATCATGTTTTTTTAATCCAGTCTGACAATCTCTATTTTTTGATTGGATTGTTTATTCACATTATTGATATATAGTTAGATTTACATCTGCCATTTTACTTTTTGTTTTCTATATGTCTCATATCTTTTTTCTTCCTCTCTTCCCCTTTTACTGCTTTGTTTTCCATTAAGTGACTCTTTTCCAACTTAGCATTTTAATTTCTTTTATTTATTTATTTTTTAGGACCCACAAGCCAAGAAAATGTCTGAATTTCTTAATGATTTTTTTCACTATATTTTCGAGCTATTGATTTAGTGGTTGCTCTTGGGTTTACCATATATATCTTAACTCGTCAGAATCAGCTTTAGATTTATACTAGTTTAATTCCAGTGATACATAGAAATGTTACTCCTATATAGTTCTATTCCTTCTCCTTTCTGTGGTATTATTGTTATAGTGAGGAGCTTTTAAAAAACACAGGTTTCTGGACTCTACCCTAGACCTACAGAATCAGAATCTTAAAGGTCCCCAGGTGATTCTGATGATTGGCAAGTTTGGGGATTGCTTTTCTAGAAGGAAACGAAAGCCAAGACGTAACAACAGTCATACTCCCAGGGAATGATGAGCCTGTGCCCAGAGCCCAGGCCCCCTATCCTCCAGCCAGTCCCCTTCCCTGGGTGGTCTGCTGCTCTGCATGTGACTTCTCTGCGACCTGTCAGTTTCCTGCCTCGGGCTCCTGCCTGCTTCTCAGCCAGGTAAAGTGGATCGGGAGGGGAGTGAAATGCCTTGCAGATGGTGAGCCTTCATGGAGACTGAAGGGGAGTGTTGGGGGCCTGCACAGCCTTGTCCGTGGGGACCAGCCAGGGCCTGGGGGACTCCGGGAAGGGCTCACTCACCTTTGTGACGCCTGTGAGCAAATAACGTGATAAACTAAAGAATAATTCACTCGTTCCTCATTTCAGTATCTAGTAGGTGCCAGGAGTTAGGGTTGGCATTAGAAATAAAAAGATGAATGAGGCACAATTGCTGTTCTTGAGACGTTTATGAAGTATATAAAGAACATACGGCAACTATTTAACCTACTCAAAAAGCTCTATAAACTGATTTTTTAAGAAATAACGTATATGGTAAAAATAGCTGGTTAAACCTGAAATTATGGTGGCAAAAACTGACCGGCACTGACATAAATTCAGGTAACGAATTTGTTCATCTCACTTTGTGTGCATATTCATACATTTCACTGCGGATCAGCGTGCCCTGGCGGCCCGTCTCTTCCCGCTCACGGTGGGGCCAGTGGGAGCCAGTGTAGCCACACGGGGGTTCCATCTGCCCCCAGCCAGGGAGTTCCGTTTCCATGTGTCACCCTCCCTTTCTGGCTTCCAGGCCACTTCCCAAACGCAAGTCCAATCATAGTACTAAAAATGTGATTTGGATATGACAGTTGATGAGCTCCTATATCAGCAACTTGCCCTGAACTCCATTCAGTGCGGGAGCCACGTGGTCACAGCGAGACTGCCAGCAAATCCCTTCTCGTCTCCGGGGTTCAGTTTCCTACCTGTAAAATAATACCTGCCCTGCCTACTCTGCAGCTCATGCAAATTGATTATAACCTAACCTATGGTGTCTGTAAGTGCTTTATAAACTGCAGAGTGACACGCAAACTCCAGGAAAGGACATTTTCAGAGAGAGCACGGAGAGTTCTGCACTGACTAGCTTTGGATATGTCACAATTCTGTCTGTGTTTCCTGTGTCTCTACTTTCCTTTAAAAATATTTTCTTTTATTACTAACAAACTAAAATACAACCTTCAGTTGGGTGCTGTGGCTCACGCCTATAATCCCACCACTTTGGGAGGCTGAGGTGTGAGGATCACTTGAGGCCAGGAGCTGGAGACCAATCTGGGCCACATAGCAAGACCCTGTCTCTACAGAAAATTTTAAAATTACCTGGGCATGGTGGCTCGTGCTGTAGTCTCAGCTACTCAGGAGGCTGAGGTGGGAGGATTGCAGTGAGCTATGATAGTGCCACTGTACTCCAGCTAGGTGACAGAGTGAGACCCGTCTCTACCAAAAATAGAAAAAATTAGCTGGGCGTGGTGGCAAGCGCCTGTAGTCCCAGCTACTTAGGAGGCTGAGGCAGGAGGATCACTCAAGCCCAGGAGTTTGAGGCTGCAGTGAGCTATGATGAGCCACTGCACTCTAGCCCAGGTGACAGAGCAAGACCCTGTCTCAAAAAAAAAAGTATAAAATTAGTTACTAGCTAGATGACTAAACTTCTCCCATCTTACCCCTGTCCCTGTTAAATCTAAGCAAAACGGATGATCCGAGGAGATATGTCATGTTCTAGAACCCTTGACACAGCACTGATACCCCATGTTGCAGTGCGTGGAAGTAGGGGAAAGTTGACCCCAGAACAATCTCAGCCAAAATCTCTGGGGCAGGATGTTTGGTGCCAACTGGAGCCGTCTCCTCCTGCACCAGTGCTCGAAACCCCTTTGTCTGGCACCAATGCCCAGCCCAGCCTTGTGTGGCCACAGGTTTCCGTCACCATCTCTTACTGGTCCTGAACACAGGCCTGACGTCAGCCTCGGTACCGTCTTTGCTCTTGTTCCATTCAGTGAACATTTACAGAGAAAGGGAACGTAGGAAGCAGAAGGCAGGAAGTCGCCAAGCTAGGATGTGTCTCAGGGAAAGACACAGCAGACCTCGACCTGATCCACAGGTACTCTGGGTGTAACCCTGCCACAGAATCGTCCTCCTTGGGGCAAGGGGTGGGGCTTTGTACACTGCATGAGTTGTCATGGCCACTGTGACCTCCGGGCATCTCAGGGAGAGGCAGCTCCCGTCAGCCCAGCAGCTCTCCAGAGAGGGACACAGGTGTGACCCCTTGGCCGTCAGCTGCAGCACGCATAACAGCTGGGGGATGGGAGCACCGACCCTAAAGTGGACACAGCTGGGTCACTACAGCGTCTACTACACCTGGTTTCCACTTTTTAACACATGCGTCATACACGGACCTCACTGTTGTGGGACCTGTGACACAGAAATTCTTAGCACGAAGTGGCAACAGCAGGGACACAAACTGTGACTGAACGGCTCCAGGGCCATCCTGTGCGGGAACCGGTGTCTGCAGCTCCCAGGAGCCAACTGCTAAACTTTCAGGAACTTTGCAAGCCCGCTGTGAAACGGAGCCATCGTTAAACATTAAATTATATAAATTTACAATCAAATCATTTACATTAAAAACAAAAGTAGAAATAACTGAAAACTCATCATTTCCTAATTATTGTATTGCATTTTACATTTGTCTATGATCTTGAGGTTGTTTATGTCCGTGGTGTCTGTATGGTGGAAATGGGATATGATCGTCTCCCTGAGTCCACGTTGAGTGACATCATGTTGGCACCTTGAACGTGACCATGGTGGAAGAATTTACACCGTAGAAACTGGAAAACACTGCATGTCAGGGCTTCTGTTTTCCCACTGAACCAGTTGTTAAATATTTACTAGCTTTCCATGGCTTCAGGTGGACTCATTCTCCCCGGAACATGCGGGAACACACACACAATGGCTGAACACCTGTCCATGGGGAGGTTCTTCTTGGACAAAGGGAGGGGTAGATGAGAAGCTTTTGTTTGTTCTTGAAGTTTTTAAAGCTGGGTGTTAGTAAGGGAAGAAACACTACTTGGGGTTTCTTCTCCCCAACCCTTACAACTTTGCAGGTAGGATTCACCTGGTCATGGCACTTGGTTTATATGAAGCACAGGGAGCTTATGGCCCATAAAAATGTCTCCGGTGCTTTGAATAATCTTAAATGGTGGCTATTCATCAGTTCATTTGAAATGCTCTCTTGTGTCTGAGAGGACATGGTACTACTTACCTCAGTTCCAGCTTCAGGGAGGGGGTGAATGGTGAGGATGCATTACCAGCCAGAAACTCCCAGCAGGAGAACATCATTTCCCCCAGCTCCCGACACCTCCTAAGCGTTAAGGAGTTAGTCCATTTGGAGCCCTGAGAGGGAGAGGATTTAACTATTAAGGCTCTGCTATTTACAAAGCTTCATAGAGAAATTCTTTGTTGCTATTAATAATTAACTCTTGGAGGACATTTAAAAGGGAGACTGCACAGACATTTGTGATATGGTGATGAGTCTCCTTGTATTAGACGCATACACTGTCCCATTGGCAGTGTCAGACACCCTCTCCTCGGTCTACCCAGAGGAGGTAGAAGGCAACAAGGCCACCTACCTCGGGCCTGACCTGTCCCACTGAGCTCCAGTGTACAGCTCACAGACCCAAAGTATAAAAGCCTATTTTAAAGACACCTCCTCTTGCCCATTTCCCAGGGGTCCCGTGCTAATAAATTGGCATTAATAAGGTAAACTAATTGGGGGTGTCCAGGCCCACAGGCTGGGTTCTCAAGCTGAGACCTCCTGGCTCCAAGCCCACTCCTGCTGATCCTGGCAGCCAGCAGAAATTGTGCTGGGGGTTGGATGGGGGGGGGACAGGGTAGAAGCACAGGAGCCTGGTGTCTCATGTCTGGGCTCTGGGGGCTGGGGGCTGGAGCATTTGCTACAAAGTGAAGGTGAAGCCTCCTCTCCTATTCTCCAGCCTGGTGGGTCTGGCCCAGTGCAAAAGGAGGCGTCCTTCAGCATTTGGACTCGAGGTTTCTTTGGCAGAGTGAAATCATGGCCTATAGAAAGTGAAAAGGACCCTCAAGGCACGGGGACCACATTTTCCTGGTAGAAAACTGAGACCCTTGGTCAGACAAAGGATTTTTATCCATTGGCTATGTGCAAGAGGCAGCATCAGGAAGACAATTTAGAGGCTGCAATGTTGCAATGGACAGGACGTTTCCATGGTTTATGGAAAACAACAGGAAAGACCATCATAAATCTTCCCCAGAAAGTCAGCGGCTGCCATGATACAAATCTTCTGTGGTTGCTGCATGAGGACAAATATTTTCTTTGGCTATATTTCAATAGCCAGCTCAGTTATTTCTGTCTAATATGTTTATTTCTCCAGGAAATAATTCTAGCAAAGTAATGTCCATTTCAAATATAAGAAGGGAAACAGGAACTGATTGTTGGGCTACAAGGACAGCCAAATTCCTTTTTCTTTTTAACTTATATACACACCATGAAATACTAGCCAACCTCTGTGTATTTCCTTTCTCTGATCTGTTCATTCTGTATATATTTGATGTTACCTAAACACAATTTGTTTACTTCATTTAGCCTGTATTTATTTATCAAGGGGGCATTCTTTATAATGTGCTTTTAGATGTTCTTATGCCAATTTTAGACTTTAAACCTCTGTAATTCTTTGACCAGCAGCCAGCACGGCACCACATACAAGGAGGTACTTCATTCATACAGGCCTACTCTGAACAATTGTGCAGGTTGGGCACTGCACAACTCCAGATTGTACCAGTCTAGTGCTGTTCAATAGAACTTTCTGCAATGATAGCAATGTTCTTCAATCTGTGTTATCCGATACACTACTCCCTAGACACATGAAGCTCTTGTGTACTTGTAATGTGGCTAGTGTGACTAAAGAGCTGAATTTTTAATTTTAGTTAATTATTTAATTTAAAAAAATTTTAAATTTTAATTTAATTAATTGATTATTTTTGATACAGAGTATTGTTCTGTTGCCTGAGCTAGAGTGCAGTGGCATCATCATAGCTCCCTGCAACCTCAAACTCCTGGGTCAAGTGATCCTCCTGCCTCAGCCTCCTGAGTAGCTGGGATTACAGGCATGTGCCACTACACCTGGCTGATTTTTCTATTTTTTGTAGAGATGGGGGTCTCATTTTTGCCCAGGCTGGTCTTGAACTCCTGAGCTCAAACAATCCTCCTGCCTTGGCCTCCTAGAGTGCTAGGGTTACAGGCGTAACCCTAGCATGCCATGCCATGCCCAGCCTAATTTTAGTTAATTTATTTTTAAGTAGTTACACGTGGCTAATGGCTGCTGTTACTGGAGGGTAGAGTCTACGTTCGTAGCAGCTCTGCTTTTATTCACAGATTCACTCAGCATTCAACAGATATTTAGGGAGCTTCAGTGATGAGCAGTGGGCTATGCTAGGCCCTATGACAATGGTCCCTGCTCTAGTAAAATTCTGGGCTAGAAACAGTGCGATAATTGCTATGAGGGGAGCCTTTGCTGCACAGACGACAGGCTGGGCTGGCAGAATCAGAGATTTTTTTTTTTTTACATGAAAGATGGGTAAGCTGGGTCTTGAAATAGGAGTACACCACAAAGATAAAAGAAAGAGAGATTTTTTTTTGAGAGGTTGTTTTAATATGTTTTTTATTTATTTTTTATTTCTTTAATTTCTTCCTTATTATTTATTTAAGAGATGGGGTCTTCCTGTGTTGTCAGGCTGAAGGCTGGAGTGCAGTGGCTGTTCACAAGCATGATCATAGCTCACTGCAGCCTCAAACTCCTGGTCTCAAGAGATCCTTTTACCTCAGCCTCCTGAGTAGCTGGGACTACAGGCACGTGCAATTGCGCCCAGCTTTTAATAAATGTTAACCATTTGATTATGATGAAATGGATGCATCTGTGGTTAGCCATGCACAATCACTCTCAAGACCATTAGCACAAGCATGTTTGCAAGACAACTGCAAAAAGAAAAGCTCTTTGGATACTGGTTTTCTAAATTCTGGGACTCCCAGCCAGGGAGAGACCTTATTTATTTCTCTGTCTAGGGACAGGATTATGAGGTAACCTGCCCGGAAGATCAGTCCTCAAAGGCCTCCAGAAAACCAAGGTTTTATATATTTAGAAAGAAAGAGTTTGTGTTTGGGCTTCTCTTCCTCCTGGTTGGATTGCTGGAGGTGGGAGGCTGGACGCTTCTTTCACTACTATTGTTGGTAAACAGGTAGTGGAGAAAGGTTTAAAAAAATCCTTGTCTTTCTAATACATTTATGCAGGTGAAATTTGAGGGTAGTCTTTGAAGGTGGAAATATGGAAATATTTTACCCTCTGTCTTGCTCTTAGAACAGGGACGGGTCTGATACATGGGCCGAGAGTCAAGGCTCGTTAATGGCAGTTCAGAGCCTCTCTTTCCTCTCTAACTGCCTCTCCATCCACTGCCCAGTCTCAGCCAGGAATGGCGTTTTGCTTGCACATGGTAGAAGACTAATTCTGTGTGCCTTGGGGAGGACTCTACATCTGGAAACTAAAGGCTTGAGCATCATGTTTTACCAAGTGACCTCACAGACTCAGCTCTATGGCTGGCCTCAGTAGTGGGGGGCAAGAGGACAATTCCAAGGAGATTTTTTGTACATCCTTGTGCATATACATCTTTGTGGCCTGTGCCAGTGTTTTTGCAGGCTGGATTCTTAGAGGTGGTATTGACGGGTCAAGGGTATATTGGTATATTTAAAGTCTTGGTAGCACTGCCAAATTGCTCTCCCAAAAGGCCATAGCAAGTTAAACCTCCAACAATAATGCATAATTCTGCCTGTTTCCCCACACCTCCTGGGACCATGTGGAAGAGGATGGCTTCAAGTTCAAGGGTGTAATAGATACTATTGGGGCCTGGCCCTGTCCTTCAGCATTCACCATACCTGTAGGTGCCCAGGAGTCCTACTGCAAGTGCCTGAGACTTAGTGCCCGGGGCTTTCTCTTGGTCTGAGCCTGGGTTAAGGCATTGCTTATGCAACCTGGTTGGGAGGAGTGAGACACCAGGAAATGTGAAAATCCTCAGTGCCTTGCCCAGTTCTCCAAGACAGAGACACAGTGAGTGGGATTTCAGGTCCAGGTTCAGCAGAGGAATGGGGTTGGAGGTCCATGCTGCTGGGGGTTTTAGCCAAAACTAAAGGTACAAACCCAGGGAAGAAAAGGAAGCAGGAAGGCCAGATAAATGTGTGGAGAGGAAAAGGCAGCTGCTTTCTTGCTTTCTTTTTTTTTTTTTTTTTTTAAGGCAACCAATTTCTGCCATTGGCACTGAGTAAGTCTGTTGCTGACATACTAGGTAGAACAGCCTGCACGGGGCCTAGGCTCGTCTTAGTGCCCAGAGTCCATCACCAGCAGGTGGTGCCCCTCTCCTGATCAGGACAGGCCGGCATCTCTGGGACACCAAGGCCAAGAAGGACACCCACGTCTTCCCCCTCTGGACCTCTGAGGGTCCTCTGTGCTCCCCTCTGGCCCAGGCTTAATTTCTTTACACTAAGCTCATGAGATGAGTTCCCATTCAGTTTCAACCACCAAAGTCATTGTGTGACCTTCTATCTCTCTAGGCCTTCGTTTTATTTGTTGTTAAAAAACAAAACAAAACAAAACAAAAAACCAAGGAAGGGAAGGGAAAGGAAGGCTGGGTAACAGCTAGCATTTGTACAGAGCGTTTTGGTTTAGTGCCTCACCTCATTGCTGCTCACTTTATCCCCACATTATAGATGAGAAAAAGAAGTCTTAGGTTAAGGGATTGCCCAAGGTCACCCTGCTGGTAAGCCAGGACTTTCTTGGCAAATCCTGTGTTCCTTCAACGTGACCATGTTGGAAGATTCTAGTATTGGTGAAATCTAAAATTTTTAGGGCCTACCTTAGCATAGCAACGTAGTGTTACTAGCCACTGTCAGACACATGTGGGCTTTGAACTATTACCTGGGCAGGTTACTTAAGCTTGGGGTTTCTCATCTAGAATAAAAGAAGGTGGAGCCAAGGAAGGAGCTGTATGAGTACAGAGAAAGGGGCCACAGAGGGGTGCTGCGGGGGTCTGTGGTTTTGGATGAAGAGCTGAACGAGAAGCTACCAATGGCTCTTTCAGAACTAAGATTCTTTGATTCCCCGATTGAGATCTTTCCATGGTTTCGGGTGATGGATAACTCTGAGCTCAGGTCCTGTGCCCGTCAGCCAGGGCCTAATGTGTTCTTCATGTCAGAGGTAGAAGGTGATCACTCACCAACTTTTCATGGTTCAGTTGAGGACACTGAGGTCCACAGAGAAATGTCTTGCCCATGTCAGATAGTTAGTTATGAAGCCAGGACTGACACTTGGATCACGGACCTCCCGGTTCAGGGCTTCTTCCATCCTGATTCAAGTCTGAGACAGCCCAAGGTCCCCAAGGGTACAGGAAATCTCCCATTTTCAAAAGAAGACACCACCACCACCACCAGTAGTAGTCAAAACCTTTCTCACATCCCTGATTCAGGATCCAACGACTCTTCAGTCAACAAACGTTCCTGGAGCGTCTACACAAGTCTCTGAGGCAGGCCCTGGAACACAAACCGTCTGACAAATTCCTGCCCCCCAAAGTCACAGTCTGAGGGCGGAGGGGCAGACACGTGATACTACCGGGGCTTCGGCGTGCTTCCTCCCGTGTGCTGTGCACGTAGTAGGGCTCGGACGGGACCCGGGCACCAGTCACTATCAGTCTCAAGGCGAGTCCGCGGAGATGCCCCAGGGTGGAGCGAGAAGAGACAAGAGGCTTTTTCCGGTCAGCCGGGGCGGTACCCGGAGCATCCTCCCTGCTCCGTCCAGGTCCCCGCTCGGCCCGCGCTCGGCGCGCGAAGGGAGGGGCTCGGGGGCGCGCACGCAGGCTGTCGGGGGCGCGCCGGCCGCCCGGGGACGCGCACGGGCTGGTCTCTGCCCTAATGCGGCGGCTGGCGGCGAGAGGCGCTGCAGGGGACGCGGCCGAAGTGGCGGCGCCGGCAGCCGACAGCTCCGACTGCGCCCAGGGCCGGAGCCCGATCCCGTGGAGGTAGGCGAGCGCGAACACCGGAGAGATGGGCTGTGGGGTCGTGGAAACCCACCTGGCGACACCCCCTTGTTCCCACCCGCCTCTGTCTCTCTCCATCCCCGACCTGTCCCCATCCCCCTGTCCACGTTCCCATCCCTGCTCTCCACGCCGTCACCTGCCCCGAATCCAGCCTATTCTGTCCATATCTCCACCCCACCCCCGTCCAGCACCCAAGCCCCTGCCCACCCCGACACCCTTTCTGTCTCGTTGGCCGCATCCCCTCCCCCTTCCTGCATCCTCACCCTCTTTTCCTTTCCTCTCTGTCCCCGCCTCTTCCATGAGCCCCGCCTGCCGTCATACTTGTGTTTACCTGGACACCCCACTTTTGATTACCCCGCTCCTACTGTTTTTCCCACCCCGCATCAGCCGCTCTTGCCCTTCGCTGTTTTCCTCCGGGTCTCCTGCCCCCCGCACTCCGCGTGCCTGTCTCTCCGGAGCTGCCTGGCAGGCTGCGTCCTCCCCCGGCTCCCCTCTTCACCCTAGCCCGGCCCCTTCCCAGCTGCCTCCGGGTTTCCTCCTGCTCCCTA
This sequence comes from Varecia variegata, assembly GCA_028533085.1. Lineage (NCBI taxonomy): Eukaryota > Metazoa > Chordata > Mammalia > Primates > Lemuridae > Varecia > Varecia variegata. The sequence continues at coordinate 20,457,456 of CM052450.1, read as the reverse complement.
GTCCCTCTCAAGAACCCGCCTTCTCCCCCTCGGCTTCAGCTGGCCTGCCACCCTCACCTTCCCACCTGCCCTTCCCGGTGCTGCGTGCGGCCACACGGCTTGTACCCAGCCCCCCTCGCTGACCCCTGGGCCCTCCTTCCCTGAGTGGGAATCGCTGTTGCCAGTGGAACCCCTTTCTGCATGTTGGATCCTATTCATGGCGTGGGGGCGAAGGGTGCTGAGGGTTAGCAGGCCTCTCCTCTAGCTGTTCAGGTTTGTTTCCTGGATGGACGGGGGGAGGGGTGCTAAGCTGGAAACCAGGATGGGGAAGGAGCTGGGTCCGGGGAATGGTGAGTCTGCTCGTCCTGGGGCTTGGTCTGAGCCTGGGGTGTACAGGCCTGGGTGAGGAGCCCTGCTGGAAGGTTGGAGAATTTTGAGTTTTAGAAAGGATTCTTCCTTAGCCTCTAAGTCAGCACTTTGGCATCAGGAGCTGTCATGAGTGTGGCCCATGGGCTGGGCCCAGAGTGGGCAGAGTGCTGAATCACCTAGAATCTGGTCCCCATGGCAGCCCCTCTGCTGCCCTGAGCCAGATTCTGCTCCTGGTTCCTTCCTTGGCATTTGGCACAGGCTCTGCGTGCTGAGCAGAGATGCCTCCTCCCTCAGTGTGGACGAGTGGACGGATGACAATGCCCCTTTTCTGCCTGCCTGTCTCCCTGGCATGAGGGCCTGGTGTGTCTCATCTACCCTTGGAACTGTGCTCAGCCCTGCCGGGCCCCAGTTGAGTCTCCGGCAAGGCGGGGGCAGGCCACAGAGCTTTGAGACCTGGTTGGGCCGGAGTTGAATTGTTTGTATGGAGCCAAAAGAGACAGGCTCAGAACCCACCGAACTTAGAGCCTAAGTAGGAGAAGAACAGGGAAAACGTGTGTGGAGAGTGGAAGCCCCTGGGGTTGGGGCCATGCCAGCTGTGGGGTGGGGGAGGGGAGAGGGAGGAAGGCAGAGGTCTGTCCTTGCCCTGGCTTGGGTCTGGTGGCTTGCTCTGCAGGATGAGGGCTCTGCTACGCATCTGATGCAGTCCACCTTTTGTCTGGACTGATCTGGCACTTTTGAGGGAGTAATTCCTCTTTCCTGTCTTTGGATTCAGCTGAAGGTGTGTGTGTGGAGAGAGAGAGAGAGAGAGAGAGAGAGAGAGAGAAAATGACACAAATGATACAATTAGCCCCAGAAGTTGTGTTTGCCACCATGAAACAGGGAATGGCAGCCCAATTTCTGCCTTGGGAGCCTCAGCTAAAACCCAGAGGCTTAAATTGGGAGGTTAAGAGCAAATTGCAGACAGATGCTGTCCCTTCTCTGCAGGGCTCCCTCACTTTAGAAATCTGAGTGGTTGGACTCCTTCAGCTCCTGTGCATAACTCTCTATGGGCCTCCAGCAGTGCCCGGCAGGGGGGCGTGCGGCTGGGGGACTGGCTGTCCCCTCCCCGGCATGAATGGGGGTGGGGCAGGAAGCTTCCTCTGGCATCAGTGGCTCAGGGCTGCCAGCTTTTCCTGGTACTGGAAGGAGGCATCACCTGCGGCCGTTGCTGAAAGCTGATTGGATTCAGTGTTTGACGTCGAAATGCTTGATTGGGGCTCAGGTTAAGTGGGGAATAACGTACACCTTCCCCAGTTTTGTGCAGTGAATCTCAACCCTCGCCTTCTTGTTTGGCATCACAAAGGCTACGGAGAGATAAACCGGCTCCCCGGAGAGCTGGAGCAAGACCTGCGCCTCACCAGCTCCCTGCGGGCTGCACTTACACAGGCTGGTCCTTTCAGGGACACATTGAGGAAGTGGCTGAGAGCTGGCGGTGGGGTTCTGGCTTTGGGTTTCTGAGGGAGGTGGGCCAGACAAGGGTCCTAATTTTGCAGGGACTGAGGGACAGGATTCCAAGGCTCTGCGCACTCTATTGCAACTCGTTCCCTGCCTCCGGCACCACGCCTCCCTCAGGCTCTTTTGGGGGCAGAGGCACACTGAGACCTCCAAGACCATCCGAGGGTTGGGGTGTGAGGATTATCCCTTTGTATTTAGAAAAAGAAATTCTTAGGAAATCAGAAAGGGAGAGGTAGAGAGTCCAGTTCTCAGTCTGGCTGGCTGGAGTGGCTTGTGGGGTGGGGCGGGGAGGAGTGGGAGGAACAGAAGGCTGGTTACTACTTACTCATTTAACGGAGATTCGTTAAGCACTGCAGTGTGCTGCTCTGCTGGTGCTGAGACCATAAAGATGGAAAGTAAGACAGAGTCCGATCTCTCTGAGCTCCCAGTGTGACGGAAGAGGGAGACAGGGAATCAGACAAATGACACAGATAAGCTTGAGTGAGAACACCCAGACGTGAGAACATCCAGATGTGGATTCCGGTGGTGTCAGCCCCCTGTCCTCCACGGCTATGATGAGGGCTTGGTTGATGCTATCCAGAATGTAGCTTAGGGCTCACCGTGACTGTCTGCAAAAGGGAAAGGGAGGAGGCAAGAATCAAGGTGTTATCTGATTCCCAGCTTGAAGGGCAAGAGGGGGGATGTTCTGTGTGCAGCTGAACCCCACTAGGTGCTACTACAGCCTGATGGGGGACACCCGTTGGGTACTCTGGGATGAGGTCAAGGCTACTTAATTCTCCCAATCCTGTCTCCTAAGCACTTGTATTTTAAGGGTAAAGTGTGATCTTGGATATGCTCAGAATGCTGGAGTGAGTCAGAGGAAAGAGGCCCTGTCTGCCCTCAGAGACCCCCCAGTGTGGAGGGGAGATAGCATGTACATGTGCAGGGATGTCTCAGAAGCAAGGTGAGGAAAATATTGTGAGATCTGATACATGTGGGTGGGTCTGAGCATCATGGGGAGGTCAGAGTCAGGTGGGAGTCATCAGAGAAGTCCTGCTAGTGGAGGGGAGGTTGTTGGTGAGCAGGAGATATCCTCAGCAGCTATACCCCTGAGCACAGGTTCCCACGTATATCCATGGCTGAACTGGGAAAAGAGCCTGAGGATAGAGACTCCCTTCCTCGTCTGAGTAGCCCTTCTCTTCCCCACACACAGGTTAGTTCATTTCATTAGTATGTTCTGAGCCTTTGAGCCTGTTGGGAGCTGTGCTTGGTGTTGGGCATGTAAGTCGAACTGGAGAGACACAAATGAAAACTTAGCACAAGAAATGCTATAATCAAGGTTTGTGGGTTCCTGGCACCGTAGGAGCCTGGGTGAAGGGTCACAGTGGGCAGTAGGACCTGGGGTGCTCATACCAAATTTTAGATAGACCCCTGTCTTGGCTAGAGCAGCTTAATGGCAAACCTTTGAGAACCTACTCAAAATGCTTAGCTGGGACTCAGCTCCAGCTGCAAGAGCAGACGTTGGATGCATATGGCCTGGTTCCTGGGACTGCAGAATACGGCCTGGGAGCTAATGGCTGCGCTGCCTGCTTGAGTCGGCACTTCCACGGCTTTGCTGACCCTGGGCATTGGTCAGATTGTGCCAGCTCGAGAACCCTTGAGCCACGCTCCTTCCATTAGGTCTTGAGGCAAGCCAGGAAAAATGAAAGTGTCATAATGACAACAGTCATTGTTACTGAGTGTTCACTGTGTGCTAGGCACCCTAATATGTGCTTTATATGCATTGTCTCATTTAATCCTCATAAGGGTTTGTTACCCCAATAAAAGAGGTATTGTTCAGATCCTGGTTTTACAGAAAACGAAAAAGACTCAGAGAGGTTGTTACCTGTTAAAGATCAGAGAACAGGTGAGTTGTAGAGCTAGAATTTAAACCTGTATGTATTTGACTTCAAAGCCCAGGCCCCTTTCCTATATAGTGTACCGAACTCCCCACATCCCGGTAGAAAAATAAAGAACTAGGATGTTTTATGCACCTGCACAAGGCTCGCTATGAAAATCTGTTAGAAGGGCTCAGTTAGAATGCATTTTTAAGTACCTACTTTGTTCTTCTGAAAGATATAGAAACGTGATTCCTGCTTTCAAATAGAAGAAATAAGACACCTTGGGCACAAAACAAGACAGTGTATAATGAAGTCTTCGTTGGGCCTAAGACCCTGGACAGGAAAATGACAAAGGAAGGCATGATCTGGCAGTTGGATTAGACTTCTGGAACCAGGGAGGCGACATGGCCTCGTGGAAACTGCTCAGCCTTGGAGGCCAGAGAGATCTGTGTTCAAACCTGCGTTCTTCCACTTGCTGGCTGCAGAGCTGCAGCTCATCTGTGAAATGGGGATATGGATATGAGCCTTGCCAAGCTGTTGCAGGGATTCGGTGTGAGCATGTAGTGAAAGGCCCAGCTCAGTACCCAGCTGGTGTAAATACTCACTAGATGCTAACTGCTATTCACAGAGGATGTGGGAATGGAACGGAGCCTTGAAGAATTGGCAAAATTTGGATATGAAAGGGAAGAGGAGAATATTCTAGATGAGGGAACTACCAGGTGTATAAGCAGAAACTTGGCAGGTTCAGGTTCTCTGGGAAAGAAATGACCTGCCCCCTCCTGCCAGTTCTCCGCCACCCTCACCCCTTCCTTTTTTCCCTGGTCCCTGCAGCAAAGTCTTGCAGGAAAAAGACACCATTATAAAAGGCATGAGGCATTTATGTTCTACTTCTGGCCCCACCATTAGCAGAACTTAAATGTGTTTTTTCTCTGTAAAATTAGAAGATTGCTGCAAGTTCTTGTCCCAGAAGCCTGTATCTCTGGGGTTTATGTCATTGATTAATTTCTTGTCCTGTCTTTTCTCTCCCAAATGCAGTGCCATGAAAAAGTTGGAGTGCCTGGGGCAGGGTGGGGTCACCCCTCTGGCCTTTTTCATTCCCTCCCAGCTCCTGCCGCTCCCCTGCTCTGGGAAGCAGCTGCCTGAGCATCTGCCTTCTCCTCCTTCACCTGCTCCTCCCCCTCCTCCCCTCCTGGGCTGGCCCGGCTGGAAAGGCCTCCTAGGCAGCCCCTCTCCCCGTCATTATGATGCTAATCGTGTTGTTAATTTTTCTGAGATCCAGAAAGAAAGCCCCAATCTGTTCTAATGAATTTAATTAGAGAGGGGCTTGGAGGGCTTCAGAACCTCTTACCAGGATCACAATAAACAGAGTTAACGAGATAAACAGCCTGAGATCAGCCGCTCAGGGGTTAGATGAGAGGATTTCCCACTCAGTCCTAGCATAGGGAAGTCCTTGGCACCCAGAGTTGGAGGAAGACTGTGTGGGCTGTTGTGCTCCAAGCTGGCTCTCTTTGGTCTGTTTTTGCCTGTCCCACCCAGCCCCACGTACTTAACTTCATACCTAGTTCTGCCCTTAGGTGGCAGGTGAAACTCCTAAGGTCTAATCATTATTCCCACTTACCGAGCACCTGTTACTTGGGTCAGGGGTACCACATCATCTTCTGGGGCATTATGGAGGCTTGAGACCCTGTCCCTGCCCTATAGGTGGTAAGTTGAAATACAAGGGACATTTGCTAATTCCAGAGAGTAAGTGCCAGAAGGTCAACGGAAGATCACATTGGGCTTGGGTAATGTGGAAAGGCCTCTTGCAAGAAGGAGTCCTTGGCATGGGTCTTGAGATCAAGACTTGAGCTGCTGGAAGAAGTGTAAAGAGAGGAATGCGTGAGGGTCCTTGACTCATGATGGACAAATGTCAGGGTGGTGGGTGCGTGCACTTCAGTAGTGAGGGATGTGTCTGGAGCAGTATGTTGAGACATAATCCTAGAGAACTCTGAGTGCTGGAGTCTGTACTCTCTTGACCTGGTTGTACTGGGGTCTCCCTGCTTTACCTCTCTGAGCACCAGCTTGGGGAAAGGCCTCCTAGGATGGGGGGTTCTGGCCGTCATGCTGCGCTAGCTCTCCTGGCTCCAGTTTAGGCCAACTGGGGTGGACTGACCAGATGCTAAGTTTTGTTCTCAGATCTTGTGATTTTCTGGGATGAGAGTGAATGTCTGGCAGAACAATTCCAAGGACTTTTCCCAGTGACGAGAATTCCGTCCTTCTTTACTGATGCTGGCCAATTTGCTTTGGCAGTAGCATTTTTTACACGTATTTAGTGGAAGCTTCAATTTCAGGGTCAATGAATTTTGTAACTCTTTAAAATTACTAAGAATGTGTGTATGTGTGTGTTTGTGCGTGTGCTGCCTATGTTAGTGAAATTATTCCAACTAGATTCTGGTTCTAGTTTGATCTTTATTTGCAATGTAAAAGTTATTCAACATTTCTGGGCCTTATTTTCTCCTTTGCAAGAGAGGAAGAGTCACCCCTATCTATATCTTATTGTATGTAGACACATAAGCCCAGTGCTTTGAGGATGTTAAATACGAGGAGGTATTAGAACTATCATTTTGACAGGAAGTATAATATTGAGCTAGAATTGTAAGTCAGTTCCCTTCCCCCCAACTCTTAGAACATCCTGACTTGTGAGACCAGCTGGAATTTTACATGGGGGCATCACTGTTTATACTTCTTGTTATTTTTCCTCATCTGTTGGGGCTTATGAATAATTAGCAGATGAAGTTAGTACACTGCTGTTGGGTATTGATTGACATATATGAGAGAGATTTATATGCAACACATTGTTATCATTCTGTTGTTATAATACTCGTTGTGTGGTATTTTTCCACATGTTGGAGGTGGTGTGTTCTTTATGAAGGAAAATGCCTCTGAGGCCATAGAAAATTTTCCTGACGTAGGTAAGGACAGAAACTGGATCTCTTTCTGATCTTCATCACACACTGAGTGGAACTGAAGCCTCTGTAGCTCACACTGGGAGCTAAATCAGCATTCTCTGGCTGATCCAGCCCTGGGCTGAGCCCTGGTTTTGTTTTTATAAGATATTCATTGCACTTGCAGTTATTCTTTGAAGCCCCTACTATGTGCACTGCACTCTTCTACATAGGAGCTTGTTCTGGGAGAATCTTTGACTCACGGAATGTTAGAAATGTTTTAGCCCAAGATCATTATTTCACTGATCTAGAAACTGCGACTCAGTGGGTGGCATGACTTACCTGTGGCTGCATGGCTGCTTGCTGGCAAAAGCTACTTCTTCATTCACATACTGGCCCACCAGGAACTTTAAAAACCACAAATGAACCTAGTGGTGGTACAAGATGATATGTAATTTAGTCCCCTACAGCGTGATCTAAACTAGAAGTGCCTTGGGATGTCAGAGAAAGGAGGACATCAATGTAGACTAAAGTCCTCTGGAAGGTTCTGAAGAGAAGTGGAGGCTAGCTTGAGCCTCTGGCGATGGGCAGGACGTGAGTAGGCAAAGGCAAGCAAATGGCATTTCTGCTGGGCAGGGTGTAGAGGAGGGAGCAGCCAGTGTGGTCAGGCATGGTGAACTGGCCAGGCTGGAGCAGAGGAAGGTGCAGCTGGAGGGACAGCTGGGGCCAGCCTATAGCAAGCCTTGACCTGCTGACTGAAGAGTTAGACTTTTTCTTGGAGTTGGTGAGGAGCATTTGAAGCTTCTTAGCCGAAGTGGCTCTATCTGAAGACAACAAGCCTGCAGGGTTAGAAGCAGGTGGGAGATCCCTTCACAGGCAGCTGCTGGTTTCTGAGGGGATAGTTCCTTCCGAAGGGGTGTTTGGGAAAAAGGGGAGCGCGGAAACTTCTCCGCTGCTGGGAGGGAGCTTGTCGCTGTCCAGAGTGCTGACCTGTTCCCGGAGAGATTTTTTTCTCCCCAGTAATGCCAGGTTAGAAAAGTAAAGGTGGGGAATGCTTAGAACCACCCAGAGGGATCTGGAGAATGATTCTGGCCAGGACTAGGCAGCATGTGGGCTTTCTGGCAGTAAACTGGTTTCAGCATCTGACTTCACAGTCCTTGTGATGAAAGTGAAATTGTGGGTCCTATTAAGGAGAGACCGAGTCTGTACACGTATGTATGGTAAGATGACCCAACTTGTAGCCCTGTAAGTTGTGCCTTAGTGTCTTGTGTTTACATGAGAGCCCCAGCACATTGCATCTTTCATTGGGAAGATGCACTCCCTCTCCTCAGCACTCCGCAGAGCACCCAAAACCTCTCCAGCAAACCAGGAGAGAGCCGCAGAACTTTTCAGAAGACGCTTCTCGTTTCTTCATGTGAAACATCTAAATGCTCCATATTAGTGCAGTCCAATCAAACTTTCTTTGATTATGGAAATGTTCTATATCTGCACTAACATGGTAGCCACTAATTATCTGTGGCTAATGAGCACTTGAAATGTGACTAATGTGACTGAAGAATTGAATTTTGAATTAAATTAAATCTAAATTTAAAGGGCCACATGCGGCCACTTAACACAGTGGTACTGTGTTAGAATGAACCGCTCCCCGAGTCAGAATTCTTGACTTTTGCTGTTTACTCTTGCTTATCCATCCTTCACACTTAAGTCCTTTTCACTTAGAGTAAAGTGAACTTTTGAATGTGGGTAAGTTTGACAAATTGCTGGAGAAAGCTCCATGCTGAATCTGAACCCAAGTCCATATCTGGCTGAGTCTGGCCCCGACTTTCTCTTTTTCACAGTGAAACAACCATGCATGATGTCCTGCAGTTCTCCATTCAGGGCAGAGAGAATGCTCCTCAGATTCTGGCTGGGGTCTCAAGGAACTGATCCAAGACTTTTTGGAGCCTCAACTGGGCAAGCTATGCAGGGTTTATGGCCCCGGAAACCAGCCTCTGGGGTGAGGTGGAGTCCATTCGCTGTGCTGTTGTGCCAGATGTTTGCAGACATCCAGTACGGAGTGGATCTCGGTTTTTATCTGTCTCCCGTTCTAACCCTGTGTATCTTCACTCTCATCCTGTTTACCTGGCATAGTGGACATGGCCTGGTCGGGGTGTGGGTAAGTGGCACAATTACCAAAGTGGGGGAAATGCTTAAAAATGCCAACCAATAAGCAAATAATAGTAATCTGTCAAATACTGGAGCAGGAAATTTTCATGGTGTTGGCACGTGCCAGCGTCCGTAGGCTTGCCTCACTTTACCGGAAACATGCTTGATTTCCTTGCATCTCTGGTCCTGTGTAAGTCTGATTTCCTAAACCAGAGTCCATGCTTTTTGAAGATATGCCTTATTGTTTTCTTCCATAGAATCTCAGTGGGCTGACAGTAATCCCTAATAAATGTCTGCTTGTGAGTAGCTCTTTGTTAGCTTGGAGCATTGGGTTTGACCCCTAGAAAATGTGTGCATGTGAATACAAATAATATTTATTGAGCCCCTGCTGGGCGTATGTCTCTGTGTTCGGGACTGTGGGCAGTGACAAAGGAGGAGCCGAGGATGGTCGCCCCCAGTGTAACGGGAGAGCGAAGGCAGGCACGTGTGAGAAATGACACGCACACACAGGACTGACAGAAACAAAGACAGAAGTGGTATCAGGGATCCAGAGCTGGGGTGGGGTGCAGGGTGCTGGGGAGCGAGATTACGTGTGTGTCTCTGTCTGGCCTTTTCTCCAGGATTCCCTCCTTCGTGAGGCTTAGCTGGTACCAGCCACCTCCTCGCCTGCGGGGACAGTGCTGTCTTTATGGCTGGCCAGGCAGCTTGGCCTCTCGCTGGGGCTGCCCTGCACACAGTGGTGATGAGCCCCCTCGAGGAGGGGGGTGGGACAGTGGGGAGGAGGACTGTGTGGAAGGGGAAGAAACTCCTTTTTCTTCTTGTCCCTTAAATGGTGACAGGGCCTTCTCTCAGCTTTCCTCTTAGTCACAGAAGGGGTTTGTTGGGACTCCAGGAGCTCTGATCCATGGAGCCCCATGAGGCAGGCCCAGATGCAGCTCTGGAGGAGAGAAGAGAAGCAGAGCTTGGTGACGTGGCTCCCCACAGCCACCCAGCCCCCTGCCCCGCTCTCCAGGGGTGTGCTCCGCCTGGTGGGAAGCAGGTGGGCTGCATCTCCCAGCTGGGGCTGGGGAGGGACTTTGGTTGACTTGCAGGGAGAGGTCTGTCTTGTGCCATCCCCCACATGGTGCTTCTCAGTCCTCCACATGCACACAGATCACCTGGGCTCTTGTTAAAATGCAGATTCAGAAGGCCTGGATTGGGCCTGAAATTCCGCATTTCTAACAAGTTCCCAGGTAATGCCAATACTGCTGGTCTATAAGCTACATTTTGATGGGCAGAGCCCTACACCCGTGTTCTCATACCTGCCAACATGGTAACGTCACCTGGGGAGAGGCCTGAGACCCAACCTGCACCTACTAAATTGCAATTTCTGAAGATTGAGTCTAAGCACCGGTATGTCATAAAGGCCCTTTGGGCAGTTCTAATATACAGCCTCACTGGAAACCACTGGTTCTCTGGGTGGTTTTTCTCCTCCCTCCACTGTGCTCTTCACCTGGTTGTGCCTTCCTTACACCCAGAGACTACAAGTCACTCGGGGGCAGAGAACGCCTTATATCACATTGCTAGTACCTGGCCCCCGGTAGTTCTCCCTTTGCTGGGTGGTTAGTTCGGCTGGTAACAACGTGATGCCAAGGGCTCTGCCACCTGGTGCCACAACCACCACCTGTGCTGGTGGCTCTGCCCACCGCTCCTGTGGCTGTACCATCAACCGTGAGGGATCAAAGAATGTGGTTGGCTTAGAGCAGGTCAGCTCTACTCTTGGAATAACAACTCAAAGTGGGTATCCAGTGCTGGGAATTAGTAAACTGGCAGTAAATACATACCGATTGGATGGTGACTTCAGTGTGGGGTGGCAGAAAGGGCACTGAATTAGGGTTCTAAAGAACAGGGATAAAGTGACTAGTGTAAGCTATTTAACCTTCCCCAGCTTTAATTTTCTCAATTGTAAAATGGAGATACTAAGGCCCACCTAGTAGGGTGACTTAAACAGCCATAATATAGGAGAAATGCTCCGTAAATGCTAGTGTTGTGCAGACATGTGGTTGTGTGAGAAGTCATTGTAAGAATTCATCTTACAAGTGGCAGGACCAAGCGATAGGTGTCAGTCCTCTTGCCCGCGTGCTACAGACTCTCCAGGGTCTCACCCTCTGTGCCTCCATCTACAGCACAGCAAGGGGGCTGTGGGACGTGTGGGTGACTGGACACCTACTCTGTGTCATGTACTGTGCTTGACTTTTGTCATCTCATTGCTTCATCACAACCTCTGGGTTGGATGGTATTATTCCCATCGCTCTGAGAAAATGGAAGCTCAGAATGGGAAC